>JADLZN010002490.1:143798-512198 GCA_018155175.1 Sinocyclocheilus anophthalmus | reverse complement strand
TTAGTTAATAAAGAGTTCCACTTTTACCATTGTTCCACAAATCACATATATTCAACCTTTTCAAACGTACATTATAGTGTGGAAAAAACAGCCATCACCAGAAATGATAAACTGAAATAATAATTTGAATTATAACACATCAGTTGTATTTTTAAAGGTATAGCCCTTTTTAATAAAGTTTTTTTTAATATTATACCCCATGTGAGTGCCTTGAATGTCTTGCTTGTATACAAATTCTAAGTTGAGCATAAAGGATAGTACAGAGGGATAAAAACTAAAGCTAAAATGTTGATGTTGAATGCTAATATGTATGTCTATAGTTTGTTTTGGAAAAAAGTAAGCTAAAAGAGGACAGAAAATATTTTTGACAAAATAAGTTTTGGTATTTTAGTTAACTTTAAGCATCTTAACAATTAGAAGAAAATGTTACCTTTTATCTCTCAGGATAATGTCTGTAGGACAGGACACAGCCGTCAATTCAACAGTCGCGTTGAGCAGAATAAAATGTCTGACGTTAGATCTGATTTACCTTTGGGTGTGGACTTCTCGGAAAGTGAAAGCTAGGCAAAGGAAAAGAGAAAGAGTCTCCTTAGCACATTATTACGGTGACGCATTGCTGCCACACACACATCATTTTTTCCACTCAATTATGTCGTAAAAACGAGATCTTTTCTCGTTTTAACGACATCTTTTCTCGTAATAACGACATCTTTTCTCGTAATAACGAGATGTTTTCTCATTAAAACGACATCTTTTCTCGTTAAAACAACATCTTTTTTCTCGTAATAACGACATGTTTTCTCATTAAAACGACATCTTTTCTCGTAAAAAAAACAACATTTTTTCTCGTAATAATGACATGTCATAAAAACGATGTTTTCCCGTTATTATAGATATATGGTACATTATGTGAGCGAGCTAAGCGACTGTCCACGCTGCTGTCGCCACAGTCTGACATATTTTAATGTAATGGTTTTAATTGTAGCAGCATGTTTATTAGGATTAATCTCCAATCTGTCTACAATATAGTGCTACAATAACTGCACTCAGACCCATGACTCGTTTAGGCTATGATCAGATCAAAAAGTTATATTTTTGAATAATCGACTTGGGCTAATATTTCTTTCTTTGAATGGAATTAAGTTTGATTTAACATCAAATGAATAGGAGCAAAAAGAAATAAGAGATTTCCATAGGCTAATTCAGTAATAATAATAATAGCTAATAATAATAAAAATTGAGATAGATTTTTCGTAGGCCTATTATTGTTCGTGGGTAAGGGTGTCAAAAAAAAAAAAACAAATGAGCTTATGCTTTAATTTTTTTTTTCACATGCGTGGGCAGCTTTGATACTTCAGTCTGATTAGAATTATGTATTAGGGTGTGGTTTGTTGTTAAATCAATAAAGCATGATAAATGGTTCTGGGCGGTTTAATTAAGAAGTAAGTTCCTTCATCATAGTATTGAGCCGGTAAACCAATCATGTCGACGTTTGGTTGCTCTCAACAAAACAACACCACAAAAACGGCCTGTACAAACGCACATCAGCTATTAGGCCTCCAATATGATCCTAATGATCAAAGCATGATAGTACGCATACATATATTATGTGCATAATATTAACAACACGCACTCTCAAATAAAATAATATGTTTAATACTCAGAAAGCTGTGACTGGGACAGTGCCTTTTCAAAAGTGCACCTTTGTTCCTTATTTACGGCCAAAGTGTGCCCCACTTTTTTTGATTATTTAATTTATGATTTATTTTGGATTATTTAATGTATTATCCATTTCGGATTATTTAATTTAAACTAAGGTTAAAATTAGTTGCAGAAGCGCAGGACTATTGGTGGATGTAATGAGCTAATCGATGTAGTCCTGAGTGTTAATTGTGTTTAATAATGTCATATGGATGAGTGTTTCGTCCAATTTGACAAGCTCAAGTCAATTAAGGAGCAGTAAAATCGGAAATCCATTATGGTGAGGCGCGTGCACATTTGATGGTCACAGGTTATTGCGCGCAGGTTGATGGCTGACGGCGCAGTGAAGGTGTCCAAACAGCTCTCATTATTACCGAGGCACTTCTCTCTAAAAACAATATAATCAAAGCGTCAGAGTCGCCTGCTGTTTTACATCCCATGTTGCTTTTGATGGTGTCATGTTCAGCGCTATTTAGTACCTGTTGATGTTTTCTCTTTCTGTGGATGACAAATGCTCCGGCTCCCCAAAGCGCACGCACCCTCCCCAACAGCCACAAACCCCGGACAAACGGACGCGCGGATCAAAGGCTCGGACCCCACCAGAGCAGTGTTGCACCCCGCCAGCGCGCCACTGGGGTCGGGTCCAGATCATAAAAAGGGCCGTGAGGGGCACGACTCCTGGAGGGGATTATGGAGCTTTTCGCCGCGAGTTCCGAAAAAGAGCAGTGAAGGTGTGAACAGGAGGAAATGGATTCGTCCTCGCTGATAAACGCAGTTATTTGGATAGATTGTCAAGGCGTGGGAATTCGATGGAGGTCACTGCTCTTTACCAAACAAAGGTGCAATAAATCATTTCACTTACTTACGTTTTTGTAAGCACAAATACATAATAACATCAAAAGAGTATAGATCCTACAGTGTATATAACAAAATAATAACGAATATACATCCAGACAATAAAACCGCTTCTACTGTTACCTCAAGCTCTTCGGTTTGTCCAATTATAAGAGTTATTTTTGCATGTCACATCAATTTTAACATAGAGACATTCTCATTCCCTCTCCACTGAACCCCTCCACCCTCTCTCTCCTCACCTGAATGAACGGTTGACACCCCAACACACTTCAGTGATGGACACGCGCAATTACGCACATCTGCGTCTGAGCGTCCAATGAGCGGAAGCCAAAACAGAGCTGATATGTGTTCCAGTCCATGGCACTGCCACTGTGCCACGCGGCCAGAGCCATCCATGTGTGAAGAGTCATTTGAGCTCGAAAAATTTCGTTTTCAGAAACATTGAATGCATGGAATGGATAAAACATTTGAAAACACTTTTGCACGTCAATATAATTAATCACAATAACACCAACAGTGTGTAACTGCAAGCTGTTCTACAACATGATTACATATTAAGCACACGTTGTTCATTATTATTAATCATGTTGTAGAGAGAAAGTACGCGTTTTTCAGTATGTACTATTTTAAATGAGTAAAATGGACAAATATTTTGTTTATTTGCAAATGAACAAAATAAGAGGGAACGACGTGAATTCATTTATTTAAACTTAAACTTCATAAACAAATAGACAATATTATTATTATTATTACTCATGTGGATAATAGTGATCACAAATGTGTAGTACACTGAAAAAAGAAATAGTAAACTGTATAATTATGTAATAGCCTACCATTGTTTGTAAGTTTTTTTGAAAGGATACAAATATTGTTTAAAAATGTGAACATTTCGACGACATTCGACTATATCACGTGTCTGTTTTTTCCATTTAATCTGAAGCAAGCAAACGTAATCGCTGTTTTTCCGCGTTCTCGCTATCTCCTCTCTCTTCTTCTCGCATCTCCTCTCTCTCTCTCTCTCTCTCTATCATACACACGTAACCTGTCTGGTGTGGATGTGGAAGGCTTTTGGCGTTTGAGGCAGGTCAAGTGAGATGAAAAAAACCCCCGACAAGATCAAAGAGATAGATGTGCGTGATGATCCAACACTGATGACACACACACACACACACCACCCACACACACACACACCACACCACACACACACACACACACACACACACACACACACACACACAGGTTTAAATTTGTGAAAAGTGGGGACATCCCATAAGCGTAATGGTTTTTATACTGTACAAACCGTATATTCTATTGCCCTACACCAACCTACCCCTTAACTACCCCTCACAGGATAAGCATTGTGCTATTTCAGATTTTCATAACTTCATTCTGTGTGATTTATAAGCGTTTTGAAAAGTGAGAACATGGGGTAATGTCCTGAAAAGTAACCTTCTAACCTTCTTGTAATACCTATGTCATACCCATGTCATTATACAAATTGATGTCCTCATTTGTCACAAAAACGCGCGCGCGCGCGCACACACACACACACACACACACACACACACACACACACACACACACACACACACAATTAATGGATAACCGCGCTTTGGCATTTTGGATTAGGGCCTCTGTACAGAGAAACAAATCCTTATTTATCCTGAGCCTATTGTAAGAAACACTTAATGTACAGTTGATTTAATTATTAATCATTATTTTAAATGTGAATTATGTAAAGATAAATGTAGAAAAATGTGGGTCACTGACAAATTAGGATTTTCGTAAAGACAAAAAAGAGAAATCTTTAAAAAGAAATCTAGCATAGAACGTTTGGTATGAGTTCTAAGAAATGCAATATTTGTATTAAAGTTGGTTTCATAATAATAATATAGGGTATAGGGTACAATTTTCTGGGGAAAAAAGATTGAATAAATCCATTAAAAAGTAATCTAATTTCCTTGCTCCATGAATACACGTGAGTGTAAACAACTTAATAATTAGTTGCTAAAAATAATAAATCACATTTTACAAAGAAACATTTAACAAAACGTGCCTTTTAATACAATTCTTAAAAATTTGTAATGTAAAAAAATATATAATCGTTATTAATAAAGTTTTTTCTTGTCACATGGCAACCAAATGGTTTTATGCATGTAAGGTTTGCCATATTGACGCTGATTTGGTGAACAAAAAGGAGAAAGAAAATTAACCATCTTAAATTAATATTTTATTTTTTATCATTTTAGTTTAGTATTTTAATACATTTAATAATTCACCAACTAGACATTTTTGACAAAAAATATAAAAATCACATAAAAATCTGACTGAAAACTTGGGTAACACTTTATGTACTTACTATTGTAATAACAATAAACTACACGTGTAAACCCGGACATCTTTAAAATAAAGTATATCAAAACTGTTAAAAGATGGGGGGGGGGGGGAAGGGGGGGGTGTCATTTTCTGCATGAAATGCTTTTACTAATGAAACATATTCTGAGATTTTGCATTTGAGATGAAGAGATCTATATGACACTAGTCGTGCTGAATGCTCTCTGGAATGGAAATAACTGATCACCAGCTGATTATGGCGCGTGTAACCGGAGGAGCAACCTCAGCCACGATTTATGTAGTTCCCTGAGAAGCACCATGCGCTTTTTAAAGAGGGATTTAATTTGGAGTGCACTCCGGGTGCATATCAGCGCTTATGAAGATAAATGCTATCACTAGAGCGCACTGGTCCGTGGGAACTACGGCAGAATCAATCACCGCAGTTCTGGCCGCGACCACTTGGGCGCCTAATGGAGAAGATGGAGGGAGGTGGAGTGAATCATCTCATCAGAAATCCCACGAGGACCAAAGGGCAAGGTTTAAAGTTGGATTTGTCAAATGCACAACATGCACAACATACAGCTCAGCTTGTTGACAATGAATTGTGTCATCATGGCAGTTCTATATTATGTAAAAGAAGTAGTAGTGAATAAATACTGAAAGGCAATCCTAAAAACGTGCTTCATATGCTTATTTCTAAATATTAGCAAGAACATTTAATTGAAATTGATGTAATTGTGCTATGTTTGGTGTCAATCTTAACCAGGACTGTAATGCATAACCATATTTTTTTTTCCAAGTTATCAATTGGCAGGCAACCAGTTAAGTGAATCAAAAGGTGATTCACAGTATATGAAGAGTCAATGGTATCATCCTCATTTTTGTCTGGATGTACTGAATTATTCAAATATTCATTAAAATGCATTTCAAACAAAAATGACTTTAATACACCTCTGATGCATGTTTTCAATTTCAATAAAAGTAATTTAGATTTATATCTAGAGAAAATGTGGTGTGGAGCAACATAAATTTTTATTTTTTTAAATTTTCTTAAACGATTTTATAATTATTTAATTGAATTATTAATAAATTAGTTAATAATCTTTTATGAAAAAATATTTATATTATTTATCAAATAAATAAGCAACAAAGCTATACTTCTTTAAAATATCAATAATATTTGAAAAAATCTGTTTAGCAAGAAAACCTTAAAATGTCATTAAAATAATGACTGAATGAATGAATAAATAGGGTGTGTGTGTGTGTGATGTGTAATATAAGGTCTATATGGTCACTCAAGTGTATTCACGGAATAAGCAAAGTAGGTTTAACACTTGAGTTTAGGACCAATTTCATTATTAAACTGCATGGTTATTAACATGCATATTATATTGTTATTAACCTACCCCGACTACAACATTAATAAGTACCTATAAATTTCAAGGCTAAGCAACAAATAGACTTTTTGATGCCATAGTCTAATAGTGAGAAGGAATTGGTCCCCAAACTAAAAAGTGTGACCAAAAGTGTTAATTAACTCCTAATAAATAAAGTATTAATAAACTGAAAAAAGTACATTTGTAAATGTATGAAACCAATATGACTACAGAAAATTGCATTTCAAAGAACTTGCCAATTGTTTTAAAGATTTTAAAAACACAATTTTATATAACATGGACAATATAATGTAAAATGCTACCTAAAATAATACATGTCATAATGGGCCATACATGAAATACACTCCAGAGCAGAAACATACAGTGAAAACTAGTGTTTTCTAAAGTGTGTGTGGAGATGGGAGTGTAATGAATGTGCATCCGTGTTACATTTTAAGAGAAGAGTGTCTGTGCGTTCACAAATAAATACTGTATATAACGTGTGTGGTGAAGCACCTCTCCGGAGAGCTGTAGTTTCTCGTAGCCGGAGCGCATAAGGGTCTGATTAAGCTGTGATCAGCTCCTGCCCTCTGCAGCTCCACTCCACTCCGAAAGCACAATGAGGAAATAGCTCGTCTGGTCGCTGACAGAGCCCCGGTTTTTCTGTAAAGATAAACGACCCAAAGTATTAAAGTTTAACACTTTGACAAAACCCACCTGATCTGGAGGATTAATGCAATGAAAAATCCATCTGCGCACGACTCCGTGGAGAGTAATGTCCTCGTGCTGGGAAGGTCAAACAATATTTAGGATAAGTACATATCCAGTATATCGAGCTGAACTTTCCCAAGGCTCACACACTTAAATGACACCTACACACATGCTCATATGGAGGAACAGTTGTCAAAGGACAGTGGGTACATTATTCTTCGTCAGTGTGCATTGCCAGTTGTGCTTTAAAAGTAATGCACACCTATTATTAATACATCCAAATGAATAAGTTAGTGTTCATTTAACCCTCATGTTCTGTTGAAAATGACTGTATGGGTTCCCAGAGACATCAGTGCATATGTAACAAAAACCCTCGTTTGAAATTAATCTCTTATTAAATTAACCTTAATTAAATGGTTTTCTGCATTAGTCAAAACCCGGTAGGCAGATAATATTAAAGCTTTGACAAACAGAAATGTGACTGTTATCCAATATTACAATATTGTTTGGCGTCAATCCAAGCCCATTTCTCATCCAATTAGGAAAAGTCTGACACTTAAAACCTGACGTTTTTGAGCCATTAAAATGGTCTCTTAGACCCTTGAAGGTTGACTAGCTAAATAACAAAACAGCACACAACCAGTCCAGACCTGAATACGCACAAGGAATCGGGAAGACTAGGGCTGCGTATATCCCAGATGGATCCCATAAATAGAGTCCAATTGGAAATGGCAGATAAACGGCGTTGTCAGTGAGGACAAAAAGATAATTTTTCAAAACATCCCAGAGAAACAGATCCAACCAAACCTTCATTACCCCTCTGGTTTTGGACGAAACAGAAACTATTCACTCCCTGGAAGTAAGTCATCTTATGGAGGAAAAAGAGCTTGTCCCTCATGGAACATTCCTCATGGAACACAGGAGGGGACTACTACAAAAAAAATCAAGAAAGAAAAGAAAGTGTGTCAGACAGGAAGATTTCAGATTAGCAAAACTCTAAGTTTCTAAATTCTATCTATATATCTATCTATCTATCTATTATCTATCTATCTATATATCTATCATCCATCCATCATCCATCATCCATCATCTATCTATCTATCTATCTATCCAGACTCCTTACAAACAAATTGAGCCAAAGTGATTTGACAGTCTCTTTTCATTCAAAATATTTCTCAAAGCACCTTTGTGAGTGATCATGTGACAATAATAAACATTTATATAACAACTGTTTATATTTTTCTCTGAGTCATTTATCAAGATTTAAAATAAATAAAACTAAATAAATAAAAAAAGGAGGAAGCTGAGACAAAGATGTGTAATCGGAAAAAATGCAGAGTGAAAAAACTGGGAAAGGTCTCGGCCCTCAGTCCTGCCATAACTTACAGTGTCCTTGTTGCCCATAAATATCAGAAATAGGCTCACACTCAAGCCCATTCACAAGCAGCACTGTTTGCGTGTATCCCAGGGGCCCGGGGTCAACGTACACACACACACACACACTCGCGCACACACACACACACACACTAAGGTTTGTTTTTGTGAAAAGTGGGGACTCGCCATAGGCGTAATGGTTTTTATACTGTACAGATCGTATATTCTATTGCCCTACATCAACCCTATACCCTAAACCTACCCCTCACAGGAAACTTTCGGCATTTTTTAGATTTTCAAAAAAAACTATCTGAATTATTTATAAGCCTTTTGGAAATTCGGGGACAACTTGAACATGTAATCATAAATCACCTTCTCATTGTAAGTCCCTATGCCAACCATTTATTATACAATTTGTGTCCTCATAACCACAATAAACATGCACCACAATACACATACCCACACCACATATACACACCAACCCCATACAACACATACACAGCCACATAAAACATACACATCCACCTACACATAACATACAACATACACATACACACCCAAACACACACACACAGAATAGCCTTAGCTATATACCGTCTGCTACAGGAATGGAAAGGGAGGTAACGTACAATGCGAAACACAAATTCGGCCAATCGTTCTGCTGACGACAGCTGTTAACTTACCACTGATATTTATTGCTGCACGTTTTGAAGCATGTGTGTTTTGGTGTGCTCGCTTCATCCTTTTAAGCGTTCTGGATTTATTTTTGGTGGAGAAAAAGATAAATAATTGGAGATGACAGTGCTTAAGGAGAAACTAAACCTCGACTGTAAATTTGTCAGAAAACAAGGCTTTCAACTCAAGGCTACGGGCTCCTCGGGTGGATAAGCAGAGGAGAACCACTGATCTATTTAAAATCATAGTCTAGAGCAGTCGATTCCATTGTGAACAATATTTTTCACGTGGTATTATATTAACAGAAGTTATACAGCAAACATAAGTAGTGTTTGTTCTGTGCAGAATGCTAGTATGATGCGTGAGCATTTTAGAGCATTGCTATTTGGTTGCCAAGTTGACAAGGCCTAACTCTTTCAATTGTAGTCTATTTTTTGGCATGTTTTATCATCTCCCAAGTGATCATTTTTAATGATTTGAGGTGTCGTTGTAGCACAAACAAAAGGTCACTTTACAATAGTTAAAAAACCAGTAACTAATCTATTTGGGGTATAGGAATGAATGCACATTCACGTAGATTTAAATTTTTTGAAAAATATTTAACATGATCAAAAGTGACAGTAAAGACATATTTTTAAAATATGTATTTTGAATAAATGCTGTTCTTTCTATTCATCATAGATTCCTGCCAAAATTAATAATATTAATAAATGTTTCTTGAGCAAATCAGAATATTATGAATAATTTTTGGGACATGACGATGGAGTAATGAGCTAAAAATTCAGATTCACATCACCAAACTAAATTACATTTAAAATCATTCAAAGAAATGGTTATTTTAAAGGAATACTATTTCACAATTTTATTGTTTTTACTGTATTTTTGATCAAATGTGTAAATGCAGCCTTGGTGAGCATAAGCGACTTATTTAAAAAATAACCAATCCCAAATTTTTTGAAAGATAGTGTATATCATTGCATTTGACTATTTTGGTTCATGCACAGAAATCTGTGCACAGTGCATGGTCAGCATTCTATAATTGTGATTAAAACATAATTATCAGTAGTCTCAAACATTTATTCAAATCTGCTGTGTTTGGTTTTTTGAAATTAGCAACAGCTGTTATGAAAGAAAAAAAAAAAGATCAGGGTGACAAAAATAGCATCTGTTTTCAACAAAGCTTTAAATAACAAGGATGTGCATTAAATCAAAGCCTAACTAATAGAAAAGAAAAAAGGCCAGATCAGCTCAGCTTTTTAAGGCATCTGATGGCTCTTTTGTTTTACTCCTCTAAACAATGATGCTTCATGGTCTTTGCAGAGAAAACACCAAACCTACCGCCCGTTTGGCAACAACAGCATTCCTATCAACAGGAAAAAGTCTTTTAACTCCACCTAAATCTCAGATACAGGGCTGTTGTGTGTGTTAATAAACTCTCTGCTCACCCAGCGAGAAGAAGCCGGGTCCGATCTGCCCATCTCCAGCGACACCCACAATACGGTGGCCGAGATTAAACGGTATGGAAACGAATGGGGACAAAACCCATCAGCGTGTCACGGAGGCAGCCAGTATTGTATCTATATGTACTGAACAGCAGAGCCGTCAGGACCGCTGGCACAGTCATTCATCACAAACAAAGCGGCTTCTGTCAGTAACACAATACTGAATACATCAGTAGAGCTGCTCTCTGACAACCAGGACACCAGCAGCAGACCGGCGGAGGAACATTCACATGCTTTAGCATCTCACTTCCCTTACAGTCTCTTTTCTCTGAGTCTCTCGTCTGCTTGTTCTTTTCTTCTGCCCTCCATCTCTATAAGCAGGACCTTAAGTAGGCCTATCTCCTAGAAAAAAAGGAAGAATTGTTTAATGATAAATTTAGCACGACATTTAACAGTTTTAGATTCTTTGTTTTAGGCAAATCTGATGCCACTAATAACCAGTTTTAAACTACAGATGCACATTTGAAACATCAATATAAATGTAAATGTTTTACTTAAAATTAGTAAAATTTTTATGACCACTTGCATAAGAATTGTATAATGTTATCCAATTATCTGAATTCAGTCCAAATTGTTCTAGAGCGTTCACACTAGCAACCTGTGTAATTATTTTGCCAACATTAAAATAATCTGTGTATTGTACTTTATAAATGTATTTTATGTGTTGTTAATATGTTTTTTTCTTCCAATAAATGTTTTTACTGAATAAACCTAATATGTTGGGTTACACCAAATATTTTAAGAGTTAGATGAAGTAGAAATAGTTTAAGTTAAAAACTACACATTCATTTTTACAATATGGTATTTTTACATTGTGTATTAAGAGGTAGTGTATACAGGATACTGATGGAATCATGTGACATGACATTTTAAAATAAAAATAATTTTTCTAAAAATTATAATTTTTATTCTCACAAAGCCTGTCCAGAATATGACTGGGTCATATTTTACACTAAAACAAAAAAGAAAGAAATAAGAAATTGTATTGTTTATATATACATAAAAGTGTATATTGCCTATACAAGTTTTAAAATATTAAAGTAAATTTGTTAAGTATGCAACATATTTTACTCTCATTTCTTTGTGTAAAATATGACCTGGACATGTTTTTGTGAGATTTTTTAGGTCTTCTTCCACACTAGCCATGTTTTTTTCTCTACAGCCTGTGCTGTTAAAGATGTATAGGGGTTTTATTTGAATGTTTTATGAGTTTATGTTATTTAATTAAGGTTTTTTCCCCCCATGTTTCTTCTCGACTGTACAGCACTTTGGTACAATATTTGTTGTTATTAAATGTGCTTTATAAATATCCCTGAACTTGAGATTCTCTCAATAATTGTGCATTTAAAAAAAAAAATTCAAACTAAAACAGTGCTTGATAATGATCTTAGCATCGAGCTCGATGTTTAAAGTTGTACTTTCCACCTTAAATCTTAATCTATTGAGTTGTGGTCTGTGTGCAGTCTATTATGGTGGCTGAGTCAAGAGGATGGTGGTTTAATTACAGATCCTGCTCTGGGTGGGGACTAAGGGACCACACAAAAAACACCAACACACACAGTCACACACTCACACACACCACACACACCACACACACACACACACACTCCGCTCTCACCTGGGACAGAAACTCTACAGGGAGAAAAGCAATAACATGTTCAATAGATGGCAATAAACTTGAAGTGTGTCCTCTTCCCCTGCGCTGCGGCAACATTATCTGTTTATCCAGCACAAAACGGAGAGGAACTCATATTGTGCGTCATTACAGAGTGTTACAGTAATCAAATTCAGCTCTACAAAGTGAAGTGTTTCTACAGAACATTATATTAAGGCCTAGAATTTTAAAATGTCATTATTTGAGGCATAATTTTAGTTTTTCAATAAGAAATACATTAAAAATTTATAATAATCAGAGATTTAAGTAATGCTCGGAATGAATTGGCTGCTGTAGATTGAATTTTCTTTGTTTTACACTTTTCTAGTGTTGACAGGATTCATAAATGTGCCTCTTCAATTGAATTACTAAGGTACTCTAATCAGTTAAGGAACTGCACAAATGCTATTCCTCTAAAACTTTTTAATAATTCACTCCTCAACAGTAACTGGTTTGATTTGGCTCACGTATTCAATTGTAAATCCATTTTACTGAAAAAATTATGTGTTTTGACTAAAACCCACAAACATCAGGTACAACCCATCATCATCAACACAGTGTGCTTTATTAGTTTAAACAGAAAAATGACTAATGGAAAAAGTTTTTTTAAATACATTTAATTTTTTTAACTTTTTATTTTTATTTTAAATGATTACCTTTTTATATTTGTATTGTTTTTAATAATAATTGTTTATTTTTTTTTTTAACGATGATATTTATTTTATTTTATGTAAAGCACTTTGGATTACCATTGTGTATGCAATGTTTTATATAAATAAACTTGCCTTGCCTCTGAAACAACACAATCTATGTTCATGATTGGAATCCCCACCAGTAAGCTATTATTATCTCAATAACAAGTCCTTCACTGAGATACGGAGGTCATAATTTACCAGGCAACAACCAAGGACTATATTAATCTTTGGGAAAAGACCCCAAGGAATATTAGCGTCCGTGTCCTATAACAGGGGGACAATGATGACATTGTGTGTGTCAAAGCGGAGCGTGAGCGGCACAGCCTGCTGTGGACTCATTTAGAAGTCTGGGTGACTCTCCCCTGAGATCGGCCACCTCTCGAACCCCCTTCCCCGCATTTAGTTTTAATTAACCTCCGTTAGATACTGGGCTGTAGCTTTAGCGAGTCTGTGGCAGAAAGGTTAATGATTTTTATGGGCTGGGGGACAGAGGAGGGAACAGATCAATGCGACTCAATTCCCCACACAACTCGCTCTCACCACTTCATCTCCACTTACTGTCTCGCTGTGGGTCTCTGGACCTGCGGAGAGAGAGAGAGAGAGAGAGAGGATGAGCAGGGCATCTGTCTAAGACACACAGACACACACACACACTTAGAAAAATGGAAAAGGTACTGTTAATTTTCTTCCAGGACATTATGCTTTAAGTTTACGGCCATTCCCACATACGGACACAAACACAAAATACAATGAGTAATTTAAAATGCAGGTAAAAAACCCTTGAAAAATCAATACAGAAAATTCCTTTATATTAACAGTATGTTGTGCCCTATTTTTACAGACTTTTCTTAGAGTGTTGCCATCTAAATGAGTGCTTCCTATTGACTGCCATAAAACCATAAATAACCTGACAACAACCTAAACTACTGACCATTTAAAAGATGTTTATAGAATCTTTATAAATCAATATAATTTTTTTCAAAAGACATCATCAAAATGAGCTTTTGAGTATAGTATGTCCCCAAAAGAAGCATTCTGAAATAATAAATGAATATTAATTTCTATTATTTACACAATAAGGAAAAAAAAAAAAATCAGTATAAAAACAGATAATGTCCTTGCAGAAAATTATCTGTACTTTTTCCATTAAGTTTACTTGCATTCAAAACACAACAAAATGCATGTGTTCCTCGCGGAACGAGGAGACCAGGAGTACGAAACACAGGGATTTATTCTTGTCACAGGGAATCAGACATAGCACGAGGAGAAGACATCAACATACAATTCCAGACAAGGGAGAACTGAACAGGCTAGAACTAAATAGGGTAGACAACGAGGGGCAGACAGGTGATGGGGATAACTAATAACACGGAACAGGTGATACTAATAATGTGAAAAGGAACTGGAAGGACCAAATAACGAAAACAGGAACTCAACGGGAACATACACGTGACAGATCGCCCCCCTCCCGGACGGCGCGGGACAGTACCATCAGGGACGGAGTGCGGATCAGGAAGCCATGGCGGAGCAGGCAGTTCGGGTTGCCATGGCTCAGGAGGCCATGGCGGATCAGGAGACGAGGTAGAGCTGGACGGGACCAGCAGAGGCGAAGGAGGCTCAGAGAAGCGTGTTAGAGCGGCTTCTGGGGTGAGGACGGGTGCCGAGAACCCCGGGAGCAGCGCCATGTCCATTATCGCCGATTGACATGCTGGAGCTCTGGGACTGGAGTCGACACTGGGCCCACATGAACGGATGGCGGGCTTGCCATATTAATGTTCAATGGGCTTGCCATATTATTGTCCGGCGGGCTTGCCACATTTACGTCTGGCGGGCTTGCCTGAGGAACGGCTGGCTTACTTGACTCGGGAACTGCCGGCAGATGGGTCCCGGATCGGGATTGGAGACTCTTCAGATACCGGATGACTGCCTCCTTCCAGCCGAGGTTGGTGTCTGGGAGCTCCGCGGGACGATGGTAGGTTATCCCGATCCGGAACAGCATCACGAGGGTTTCCCCCTCAAGGGAGCTGACGAGGGCAAGCGGCACGAACGCCCTCGCATAGCTGACAAGGTCGGGGCTCGCCTGAGCCACGGCGATGAACATAGCTCGTTCCTCCATGTTTGCGGGGAGAAACGAACAGGAAAACAAAACACTTTTCAAAAAACGAAAAACAAACACGGGTAGAAGGGGTGCCGCTTATTGTCACTTTTAGGTCTGGAATTCTGTCACGGTCGGTGGTAGTGTGAGGAACGAGGAGACCAGGAGTACAAAACAAAGGATTTTGTCACAGGGATCAACATAGCACGAGGAGAAGACATCAAAATAAAATTCCAGTACAAGCGAGAACGGAACGGCTAGAACTAAGGGTAGATAATTGATGGGGATGACAGGTGATGGGGATAACTAATAACACGGAACAGGTGGAACTGGAAGGACCAAATAACGAAAACAGGAACTCAACGGGAACATACACGTGACAGGTGTAATACTAATACAATCAAAGAAAAGTCCTTCATATTATTTATTAGTTTATTGTGGTATTTATAGAAGCCAGTTTCCACCACAGAATAAAAAAAAAAAAAAAAATAATAAAAAAAAACAACAACAAAAGAAAAGAAAAGCACAAAAATAAGATTACAAACTATCTTTTTTTTATCCAAAATTAAACTGAGAAGAAAAGTCAGAATTGTGAGAAACTTGTAATTGCAAGAAGAAGAAGAAAATCTGAAATGTGAGATAAAAACAATTAAATGTTTATTTTTATTCCATGGTGAGAGATGAGAGAGTGTGTGGGGGAGAGAGAGAGAGAGAGGGAGAGAGAGAGATGAAGAGAGAGAGAGAGAGACGAGAGAGAGAAGAAAATATAGAATTAATTGGAATTAATGGTAAAAAAAAAAGAAGGTGAGTATCAATGCCAAATTGTGAGGTGGAAACTCAGAAAAAAGTTAGAAATCTAAGTTTATACTGTATTTCACAATTTATATATTTCAATAAAAGCTGCAAGAAATAAAGTCACAATTCTGATAAATAAAATCAAAATTCTAAGGAAAAAAAGTCAGATTTCTGAGAAAAAAAAATATTCCATGGCGTAAACAGGCCTCCATGCATATTAATACATTAACCTGTATTTTGTAGTGACTTCTGTAGTGTAAAGAGCCGTTCACATCAAGTATGTTAACTATAACAATAACCGTAATTGTAAGTTTTAATAAGCATTCTAAATTAAAGAGAATAGAGAAGTCTACTCCACAACTATAACAATAACAACACAGAGGAACAATATCGATGGAATCACTTAAAAAAGATAACAACATAGACAGACAATCAGAAGCAGCTTATAATAAACAGAACATTATTGGGTGCTTAGTTATTGTTATAGTTATCATTCTGAACAGCCCTAGTTAGTTTTGGTCCTTGAATTTAGCAACTCAGTTTGACTATTTAAAAAAAAAAAACCTGCTCATTTGAATTGATCAGTTAAATCATGGATGTTTCATTGATATCTTCATGTCTGGGGGTTAAAGACTCCTGAAACGGCGGCTCATTCACACGCTCAGCTAAAGGCAAACGTGAGTGAATGAGTAAAACACCCTGGAGGCAAAGTGAACGCAAAATTACAGTCCAACAAAAATAAGCTTTTAACTTCTTGACGGTTAGAGATAAAATCACTGTCAGATCATTTGTCATTCACTGACAACAAAAACAAGCTTTTTAGCGTGAGATAAATGACATACTTCTTACTTGATCAAACAGAAGACCAGTGCCAATTGCAGCATGTGTGTGTGTGTATGAAATGGTAAAATTTGGAAAGGGTTTTTATGAGTTTAGTGAAAGAGGTTCAGCTTTAGGCCAGAAATAAAGTACACAAACACAGAAATGAATGCTTTTCCAATTGACTGCCAGGACACAGTCCTGTTGTACATATTAACATGCATCACTGTGTTACTGTGGCGGTAACAAACCTCAATACTCGAGGGGATGATAGAGTTTCCTTCAAACGTCTGTGCCATTAAACCGGTTATGCTATTATTCAGGTAGCTAGCAATAGATGCTGACAGATTAACAGGTAGCTAACTATAAATGTTAGTTGCTCTGCAAAATAATGTTCTCAGTAGTAGAACTGAGAGAGAAAACTAAAAAATAAAATGTTTTCTTTCTACCCGTTACAGCCTCAAAAAAGGTCTAGAATATCTGGTGAATGCTATCCTTTAGCAATACAAATAGTTCAAGGGACCACAGCACTTTTTGAACCGAGCTGTAAATTCAATATACAGTCAAACCAAAAATTATTCAGACACCACATATAATTTTTTCTTATTTTTTTTACTAGTGGGTGAAGGACACTATAGTTCATTTGTGTAAGTGAGGATAGCAAAATAAACTAAATTGTGATATATTATACCCAAAAATTCTTTATTCAGTGGACTACCAGTAAAATTGATAACAATTTGGGATACAACATTTTCAGACACTTTGACCTAATCATGTTTTTTTTTAAGTGTTTTTCTTTAATTGCTAATGCAAACTTTTTACACCACACACTGAACAAAATTAAGCATTGCTTGGTAACTGGTTGATCTAAATTGGTATTATCTAATTGTGTACTTAAAGATGAGTTTGTTCTGACACAGTTTAACTCGGAGTTCTTGCCATATTTTATTACCATTTTCTAAACTACGGTGAATAAGCTGTGATAATGTGAGAAATGTTGAAGAATGTCTGAATAAATTTTGGTTTGACTGTTCCTGACCCGCCCCCCCCCCGCAGGAAATTACATCATTACAATGCTGGTTGGTTGATGCCACCACAAGAATGCTCAAAACAAAACAAAACAAAACAAACAGGAAGCAAGGCCAAGGAAAAACACAATACAACAAGAAAGAAAAAAGCAAAGCAAAAAAAACAAAACAAAACAAAACCAACACTGAGGCACTGATAAAAAAACTAACCTCAGACATGGATAAAAAAAATAAATAAAATAAAATAAAATATATTCAGGCACTGACAAAAAATTTACCTTAAATGAAATTAAAATATAAAATAATTATAAAAATTAATGCTTCATGCACTGATAAAACACTAGTGAGGCATAATTTGCTAAAATGAATGAATGAAGGTGAGTGAATGAATGAATGAACGAATGAATGAATGAATACAAACAAATAAATAGCAATATACACACACAGCTAATTTTGGCCACCAATGGAGAATGGTGCTTTTAAAGGGGTCATATGATGCTGCTAAAAAGAACAGTATTTTGTGTATTTGGTGTAATGAAATGTGTTTATGTAGTTTAAGGTTAAAAAACACATATTTTCCACTTACTGTACATTATTGTTACTCCTCTATGCCACGCCTTTCTGAAACAAGTCAATTTTTAAAAGCTCATCGGTCTGAAAAGCAAGGTTTGCTGTGATTGGTCAGCTATCCAGTGCGTTTTGATTGGCCGAATACCTTAAGCGTGTGAGGGAAATGTTACGCCCCTACCATACGGTTATTATGCCCTGTCAGGACGGAGCGATGATTCAAAAACATTAAAACCCATTATAAACGAGGCATTCGTTGCATCCAGTGGGGACATAATTATGGATTATAATGACTTATACTGTCTTTTTACGCGTTGCACTGCATATCGTGTCGCGTAAACATAAAACCATGTCTGCATGTGTGATCGGAGAAATGACAAACAACACGCCCTACTCTACACTGCCCAAAAAACTCGCTTTTAAATATATAAAATATAAAAACTCTTTAAAATATAAAAAACTTACTTACAGTCTATGAGTCAGAACAGCCAGCATTGTAGTATACTCTACCAGGATCAGGAAACAGTCCTCCAAAAATGTGGCTTGCACACATCTGAATATTTGGGTTGAAGTGTTCTGGAACAGTGTTGTAAATACAACTTAACCACTGATTTCTAGTAGTGGCCTCCTTTGGAAGGCCAAACAAAGTAATTTCGCTTTCACAACGAAACAGCGTCACACACGGCGGCCTACAGTGAGCAGAGGCTGGGGCCTAGCGTGAGGAATTGCGGCGGGCTTGAGAACGGCGCGGCCGGCGATTTCGATGAAGGAGCGTCCGGAAGGACATGTGACGACTCTGGGCTGGACTCCGCTTCGTCCACGGTGAAAGCCGATCCGGCGATCGACAGCGCAAAGTTGTAGTATTTCCTCAGCAACCAGCACGGATCAGCAAATCTTCTCACATAGTGAGGTAGATATGTGGGGGCGTGTTAGAACGAGCCGTTTTAGGTAGGCGTGGCTGACTCAACTTTTATAAAGAATATCTCTTTGGATTTGAAACTTTAGTCTTTGCAACTTTACAGATCTTCTTTATGCACCAAGAGCTTGTAACGCTCCAAATTGAAAGGAAAAATTTAAATCGCATCATATGACCCCTTTAAAAAACAGGTGTAGTTACAACCTCTACCAGCAGGTGCTCATATCATTCAAGCCCCTCTAACGGCAACACTGAGGACGCAGCATGTGTTTGCTAGTATATGATTTGCATCCTCTGCTCTAGCGAAGTCAATTCCCCAAAAACAAGTTATTAAAATAGATGACGTAAAATAAGCGAGTGTGCCTGTCAGAGACATTCCAGGTCAGGGACGGAGCATGTCTGCTGTGATACGAGGCTCACATTTGTCATCTTCATCAGAAGCAAAACTCTCTCTCACTCAATACTTTATATCATTCGGATCTGCATCCAGAAGGCATCAATCTGTGTTTGGCGCGAATGGATGACATCACCAGAGATCTTTGGCAGTGTTGTGTGTGTTGGGATTGCGCTGTGGTGTAGATCAGTGTTTTACTTATTTTTGCCTGTTTTAGTTCTTTCTTCATCTGACCGTGAGAGTCCCTGCTTTATCACTGTACGCCCATCAGCTGGTGCCTGGGGTCACACCGGCATTTTTTCTAGGCTTCTTTTCCTTTTTTTGCTCTATGATGGTCATGCCATGGTTGTTTTGGATACATGAAGTTCATAAAAGGTATCTATTAGCAAATAGTTGCTATCTTTACTTAAGGAACCACAGAAATTGAATACATATTAATAATAAATCTAATACAATTTAATAAAATAAATAAATGACACTGAAAAACAGATAAACTAAAACTAAATAAAATATGAAAGACACTGGAAAACAACTATATACTACTCAATGAAATAACTGATAAAATAAAATGTCAATGTAAAATGTAAAATATATTAATGTGAAAAATACAATAAAATAAACATCCTGAACAAAATACAAATTAAATAAAAATTAATTAAAATATTAAATCATATAAAAGATTAATTAGAAAATACTTATTCTAAAATAAAATAAGGCACTGATAAAAAACAGAATAAAATAAATAATAAAACATATATAAACTGTAAACAATATTACCCTAAAAGAAAAAAATAAAACTTTACTCGTGAAAAAAATAATAAATAATATATTATATATATATATATTCTATATATATATATATAATATAGATATATATATATATATATAGAAATGAAAAACATATAAAAGAATAACTAAACTAAACCTAAATATTAAGACACGGAAAACACATAACAATAACCACTTCATGAACACATACTGATAAAATATTACGACCTCAAATAAAATTAATTCAAAATGGTACTGTGTAAAATATAAATAATGAAAATAATTACCGTGAAAGAACCGAATAACAGAATAAACTAAATCAAATAAAATAAACGAAAATATTAAGACACTGAAAAACAATGCAGTAAAAATAACACTCATAAACTCTAAAATTGCTCTAATAAAATTAAATAAAATATATTAATGTAAAATGACTAGTTATTTGTATACTGTTATATATATATATATCTATACTATATAGATATATCAGGATATATGAAAACAAAATAAAAAATATAAGTTAAAAATAAATAACATTAAAAAAGATATTCTAAAATAATAAAATAAATGAAATAATGGCACTGAAAATGTTAACGTAAAAGTATAACAAAAATACTACAAGAGCACTATTACTTATAATATACCCCCCCTTACAAATGCAAAACTTGTGATTTGTTAATTGTTTAAAAAAATATTCTTATTAGTATTTAGCACGGTCAGCCATGTCTTCTTTTCACCACAAGCTGCAGTATAGATAAAGGCAACAGCAACAGTTGCACTGTTTTGGATCAATGGAGTCATAAATAGTTTTAAACGACTAGGTAGGGCATTCAAACACACATATGCATTTTCATCTTAATAAATGCATGCTGCATTTTGTCCATCATGCGCTGCTCTTATCTCACTGCTGCACTCTCAAAAATGAGAATCACTTCACCCATCTGTGAAACGAGGGAAATATCTTACTAGCAAAAGACAACAGGAGGAACCACTTTTATTTCTCTCTCACATCTGGTTTACCTCTGCACCCTCCTCCCAGATCCTCCTTTGCCAATCGCATTTCAGCACCCGTAGGAGTGACAGTGCTGGTCTGCGTTTGAACTTCAGACGTCTTTTACACATACCGAGGGCCCAATGTAATTCAGCTGTCATGAAGCTCTAACCTCACATTAGAGCTTCGCTGACATTGGCCTGTGTTGAGGTGTGGAGACATGCCATAATAATTATCGCTCCTCCTCTTCAGCCAGTGTGCGCTGCCGTTAAAAGATAAAACGCATGAGCAGGTAATGCAATGCATATCTGACATTCTACAACATTACGGCGAGATTCAGCGGCCAAAAGACCTGTTGTCGTCTTCAGCATATCTTGAGCAACTGCTCGTGGTCTAGCGAGGGACTATGATGAATTACAATGAGGCCAATGACACTTTCAAATGCAATCAAACACGCAGGATAATTATAAAACAATCAAACCATCTGATTAGGCACTTGTTCACATAAGCAAACGTACAAAAACAATGCAACGGCACTCATTCGATAGAAAAGTAACATCGTTTTCAAAATAGATTTGTCTTTACATTATCAAGTTATTTTTCCATGTTGATTTGCTCACACAGCTTTAAACTATCTTCTCCTACTAGAATATCCCCTTCTTCCTTTCTCATCATTGCATATAGCTTTTGGGACGATCTTATTCATGTTTCAATAGCTGAAACGGTCCTCACGGTTAGTATGATGTCACTGATGTCCTTGAGTCAGTAGTTCGTGCTGCGACAAAGCCAACCAGTATTGTGAGCATTTTGAACATGCATTTCCGTGTCTTAGTTTTGCTTTGTCGGTTACGAGCTTTATTATTTGTAAAGACATTTGGTGTATTCTACTTTTATTTGTTGTAATTACGGGTGAAGTACATTTTTTCTGCTTTCCAACCTAATTGAGAGATTACGGCTCTGATTGTAAATAAAACAATATTAATCAATCCTAAAATGCCATAAATGTTGTTGTAATACATTAGTCTTTCATAAAATATTTTAAAATGCATTATAATACTTGCAGATTCTTACATCTGAAATTGGTTGCTTGTCATGTGTTTTAATGCATTAAACTTTCTAAAGGTGTAACAATGAAGAGATAAGTATTATATGTATTAGAACTGTGGTTACAATTATGTGTGATATCACACAACGCAATGTAAGGTGTTTTACAATTCAATGCATAACAAATACTTATGTACATATAAAGGCTTTAAAGGGAGAGTTCACCCAAAATAAAAATTCTGTCATCATTCAAGTGTGTTCCAACCTTTTTGAGTTTCTTTCATCTCAACAGTGGCTGGTCTCCTTTGACTTCCTAATATCTATTATTTTAATTAGATAAAAGTTTGTAGACAACTTTAAGTGTGCTTTAAAAAAGCCTCCCAGAAAGTGTGCATTAAGTGTTTATAAAGGTTGAAGGTTAAAAACAACCAAACAAAAACCACGTGATTTAGCCAACAAAAAAAAAAAAAAAAAAAAATCAAATCAAATCAATAAAAATAAAAAACCACTAAAACCGTTGATTTAGCAAAAAAAAAAAAACACCAACAGCTGATAATCCACTTGTAACGTTTTGTAACTATATGTAATTAAAAAATACTTATTTTATATATATATATTTTAGTGTTTCTGGTCATACAGTTTGTCTGGTCCGCCATTGAATTCCCTATATATATAATTTTAGTGTTTTTTTCCATACTATGGAAGTAAATGGGGACCAACAACCGTTTGGTTACCTATTCTTCAGAATATCTACTTTTATGTTCAACAGAAGAAATAAACAATGTTAGAACATTATGAGGGTGAGGATAACATTTGTTTGCATACTATGGAAGTCAATGGCTTCCGTCAACTGTTTTGTTACACACATTCTGACAACTTGAGGGAGAGTAAATGATGATTTCCGAGTGAACTATCCCTTTAAATGCTGCCAATATTTTATTAAAACATCAGTTTTCTAGTCAAATCATGAGTGTCTTGTAAACTACAGTACAGCTTTTAAGCATGTTTCCCCAACACTGGTGTGCATATGTGTGCGTATTCATTTATAAACAGGGAGAGCAGAGATAAACTGTGAGACCTGCAGTAACAAATGACTCTCATAAGGGCGCCGCGGAGAGCTTTTAGAGCGAGATGAGGCGAAGGGAGAGTAAAACGCAGTGATCTTATGATCTCCAAACTCTTAACCTCTGCCCCTCGGGTCTTCAACGACTCCCCTACACACGCTTACTAAGAGTCCAGTCCTCCATCTCTCAACACACACCACTTTCCCCATGAAACCCTTTATCTCCACACGCACCCACACACTCCTTGGAAGGGAAAGCCGGTCAAAGTCCCCTCCCACTCGCAGCCTCCAACGCCTTCCCAGATGGTTTTTTCCCCCCCCCCTCCTTACAAAAATTTCAACACACCTGGGACAGAGAGATGCTAACGTGGACAAATGTGCTCGCTGATTACAATTAAATACACACAGCGATGGATTTCACTCCATCTTTCCCATCCTGTTTTCATTCCCCTGAAGTGTTTAATGGGAAGGAAGGAGCGCATAACGAGGAGAGAGGAGAGGCAAGGAGAGCAGGAGGAGGAGGAGGACATGCCTTCGCTTCCCCTCGCACCCTTGACAGCGCACACTAACTGGGTCTGAGTTATGTGCAGTTGGGTGATGTGTTTGTTTAACCATCTGGTAGCAACTCCTGCCTTTCTTCTGGTGATGTAGAGACTGCAAACGGACAGGAAGATCAGCTCAGACACATTTCATACACACAAGCGCGCACACACACACACACACAACTCGCCAGCACAACACACACAGTGATGTACCCATAACAGGCTATCGACACACACCTAAGCTGATCCAATGACAGTCTTCACGAGCAGCCTGACAAACTCATTAGAGTTCCCGATCTGCATCAGAGCACTAAAAAAAAAAAACCGAAATAAGTGGTCCTTGTGACTAGGAATATCAAACCCTCCAGCCCGTTGTTGTGTACGACCCTGGAGACATTTAAACAGTTTATATGAGCTGTCATTTATACGCCGTCTACTTAATTTACTACATCATCCGCATTAAAAAAAATCGAATTAAAATCATTTATAATATTTGATTGTTTTACTACTAATATAGCTTTTTTAAATCCTTCCAAATTAAAAGAAAACATCTGTCTTCAAATACATTTTCTATTAAAAACACAAAATAATAAAGCAATATGTATTTCCAGAACCAATCCACATTTTTTGTCCTAATTTGAGGAAAATCTGTGGAGTGGATAAAAAATAAAACAAAATCTGAGAGACTCTTACTTGTAGCTGAAAGCATAATCAAATGAGTGAAAATATTAAATTAACAAACATGCATTTGGACATAATTTGTGAATGATTAAAATGGAGGCAACAGTAATCTGATAAAAACACTAATGTTTAATAAGTAGTTATATTTTAATAGGGTTGCAAAATTCCAGGAATTTTCAAGACTGGAAACTTTCCATGGGAATTAACGGGAATTAATGGGAATAAACTGGAAATGTGCAAAATTGCAGGAACTGGGGACTTAAATGTAGTTGAGAAAAAAAATCTTGCAGCATAATCTTGGTTAAAACAACCAGATTTAATGCAATTTCAGTTTAATTTCTACTCTACACACTGCTCAATCACATGCACACACCACACTGCTTACTGCAGGGCTATTGAGGCCACACCTCCTACATGCACCATGCTTTCCTCCATTACATGAACAGATCATTTCTTAAATCCTGCACACAAAATATCAAAATGTCCATCTTGGTAAGTATTCATGTAAATTACATGAATATTAAAAAAAAAACATTTCAAACTTCCTTGTGCTGTGTGTAATATACTGTGCAACTAAATTAGGCTATACCATTGTAAAAACAAATACACTGACTGAACAATCCATAGACTGGAACAAACATTTAGGTGAGATAATAATAAAACAGAAGTCTAAAAATGACCCTCCCCCACACACAATTCCCTCTAGTCACCTAAGAGGGGGATTCCCCTCCATTTTCTCTGCAGCAACACTTGCTGCATTTGAGCCCAAAGACTACATCTAAGTTTTGATATTCTAAATATATTTGATCTATGGGATTCAAGTTTTACTAGTAAATACCAAAAAGTGTTTATACAGTATAGCTAGCTAGCCAGTAAAGTCAAGATATGAAAAATCTAAGCGAATTAGCACTATTTCATTGATCATTTATGAGGTATAAACTAGCTCAAGCTGTGATGCTCTTTCTGTTAGCCAGTTTTCAGTTATCATACAGAAGTACAGTATGGTCAAAAGTTTGGAACCCTTACTATTTTATATTTTAACCATTGCAGTATGCAAGCTGAACTTATTTGAACACATTACTCCATCTTCAGTGTCACGTGATTCTTCAGAAATCCTCCTAATAGGCCTCTTTTAATAAATTTGGAACAGTCATGCTGCTTAAGTTATTTTTTTTATTTTTTACTTTTTTTCAGGATTTTTTGATGAATAGAAAAAAATAAAAACATTTAAAAAAACAGCATTTATTTAAAATAGAAATCTTATTTAACATACACTACCATTCAAAAGTTTTGGGGTCAGTATCTTTTCGTCTTTTTTTTATTACATTAATACTTTTATTCACACAGGATGTTGTAAATTTATAAAAATTAATAGTACAGACTTTATTGTTAGAAAATATTTATTTTTTAATAAACACTGTCCCATAGTTTTATTCATCATAACTCCTGAAAAAAGCATCACAAGATTCCTCCCAAAAATCTGAAAATTTTTTAAAATTTGTATTAATTTTTGCAGCATGTGAGCCTAGGTCAAACCAAATGTTTATATTATATTTTGTATATGATGTTTTTATAACTTTCCGTCCCCAAATTTCCGATTAATTCCACAAATTCCCTGTACATGTCCCCTAATTCCAGGTAAGTTTCAAACTTGGAATATTTTCAAAATTCCCCAGATGAAGTTCCCATGGAAAGTTTCCGCCCCTTTGGCAACCCTATATTTTAATAACATTGTTTTAATAACATTGTTTTAATAATAATAATAATTTTAATAAATTGGATACATTTGTATAATTTAATTGATTTATACATTTTCTATTAAAAACACAAAATAATAAAGCAATATGTATTTCCAGAACCAATCCACATTTTTTTGTCCTAATTTTGGAGGAACATCTGTGGAGTGGATTTAAAATCTGAGAGACTCTTACTTGTAGCTGAAAGCATAATCAAATGAGTGAAAATATGAAATTAACAAACATGCATTTGAACATAACTTGTGAATTGTTAAAATGGAGGCAACATAAATCTAATAAAAAAAACTTCTCGGTTACTTGTGTAACCCTCGTTCCCTGAAGGAGGGAACGGAGACGTTAAGTCAGTCGTGACTGACGAATTGGGATCTCGCCCGAGAGCCCAATCACCTTCGAGTGTAAACTAAACAAACCAATGACAGTTGGCGTGCGTGTTTCGCCACGCGCACCCCGCCCCGCCGCGCGGGTATAAAAGGAGAGCGTGTGCAAACGCACATCAGTTTTTTGCTGAGGAGCCCACACTACGCGCCCCGGCCGTACAGCGGTGGTACAGCAACTGTGGCGACGGAACGTAACGTCTCCATTCCCTCCTTCAGGGAATGAGGGTTACACAAGTAACCTAGACGTTCCCTTTCAGTCAGTCACGTTCTACGTTACGTCAGTCGTGACTGACGAATTGGGATCCGTATGGAAAACGCCACTATTGCTGACCCCCTCCAGTGCCCTGCGGAAGCCGGCAAGTCCTCCCACACCAGCTGTGGCGGAAGATAGGACAGCGGCTAGGCAGAGGTGTCCGCCACTGCTGTTCCATACAGTGGTACATTGGATAACACTGGGAAAGCGTACCCAGTTGGGAGCGCTACGGAAGCCACATCCTGCGCATAGGAGGTATCATGTGGAATACACATATGGACTGGCCCAGGGCAGTGCTACATATGGGAGTCCCTGCGGTAGACTCAACCCGCCCGGGGTGAGATAACTACGCAGCAGAGACGGCAGTAAACGACTGCCAGGGAAAGACACGGGCATACCGTGAGGGGAACCGTACCGTGGAAGAATACACGTGTGGGATCACCCGAAGGGGGAATCAATACACACGGGCACCTAGCCCAGCACAAATGCTGACCTTGGGCATGCACACGAGTGCTGAGCCTGGCGTCTGGCGCTCCGCCACGCCTGACCACCGAGGGTGCGGGAGGAACTCCAACAGGGTTCGCCATGGGGAACTGAACTGAGAAGCAAAAAAGCGCACGTATCCGGTCCTTAGAGGGGAATGGCACAGCAAGCGTGATCGACACCGAGCAGGTCCAGTGTTACTGCCTACCTGAGGCGAGTACACGAGAGGACACGGGCTCTACACGGAGATTATAGAATCTCGCAAAAGTGTTAGGAGTCGCCCAGCTGGCAGTTCTACAGATGTCTGCTATCGAGGCGCCTTGCGCCAATGCCCAAGAAGATGCCACTTTTCTCGTAGAGTGAGCTCTCACTCCGAATGGGCATGGTAACCGTTGGGCCTGGTAAGCTAAGACTATAGCCTCCACTAACCAGTGGGCAGTCTTTGTTTGGAGACAGCCTTTCCCTTCTGCTGGCCTCCAAAGCAGACAAAGTGCTGGTCTGATGTCCTGAAGCTCCGCGTACGGTCCATGTAAATGTGCAGAGCGTGAACGGGACAGAGCAGAGTGATGGCTGTGTCTGCCTCCTCCCGGGGCAGCGCTTGCAATTTCACCACCTGATCCCTGAAAGGCGTGTTGGGAACTTTGGGCACGTTTCCAGGCCGGGGTCTCAGGACAACGTGTGAGTTACCCGTTCCGAATTCTAGGCACGAATCTTCGACCGAGAATGCCTGCAGGTCCCCTTCCATCTTGACTGAGGCCAATGCGGTGAGGAGCACTGTTTTTAACGACAGAAACTTAAGCTCTACTGACTGCAGAGGCTCGAAGGGCTCCCCCTTCAAGGCCGCCAGGACCGAGGGGAGATCCCAAGAGGGTAACAGGTGAGGGCGTGGAGGATTTAACCTCCTTGCCCCTCTGAGAAAACTGATGACCAAAAACTCAAGTCCGTGCTTCCCCAGAAACCTTACCTCTACTGCCTCTGATTGTGTGGCAAATGGGGCAACAGTACACCCTATGGAAGGTGTAGGGGAAACATCCTTTCGCTCCAACCCTGCTGCATGAAAGAAAGCACGACATCCATCGGGCATCTACGGGGGTCTTCCGGCCGGGAAAACAAGAGCACCAATCGCCGAACAGGTTCCACTCACCTGTAAGGAGTGCTGGTATATCGGGGCTCTAGCTTACGGGCTGGTGTTTATCATACTATCGCTGGAGGTACCCCCTAGAACCTCCGAGTCCCGTCCAGGGACTATAAGTGGAGATTCCACAAGTCTGGACGAGGGTTCCAGAGGGTGCCCCCTCTCTGAGAAATGAGATCCCTCCTCAGAGGAATTTGCCGAGGAGGGGTTGTCGCGAGGAGCATCAGTTCGGGGAAACAAGTCCGACTGGGCCAGTATTGCGCTACCAAGAGGACCTGCTCCTCGTCCTCCCTGACCTTGCACATTGTCTGTGCGAGAAGGCTCACTGGGGAAACGCGTATTTGCGTAAGCCCCGAGGCCAGCTGCACGCCAGTGCATCCGTGCCAAGGGTCCCCTCAGCCAGGGAGTAAAACAACTGGCAATGGGGACGTGTCAGGGGGGTGGGTGGGGGGGGGGGGGACTGGGGAGGAAACAGGTCTACCTGCGCGTCCCCAAAGCGTCTCCAAATCAGCTGGACTGTCGCGGGGTGGAGTCGCCATTCTCCCGGAAGGGCGGGCTGACATGAGAGCTCGTCGGCTGCATGATTGAGCTCGCCTGGGACATGAACGGCGTGAAGCGACCTCGGATGCTTCTGACTCCATAGGAGGAGATGGCGGGCGAGTTGCGATATGTGACGGGAGCGTAGACTGCCTTGGTGGTTGATGTACGCAATGGTTGCAGTGTTGTCCGTACGGACCAGTACTTGCTTGTCGTGTAGCAGCGATTTGAAGTTGCGCAGAGCCAGCCATACTGCTTGCATCTCGAGGCAGTTGATATGCCACTGTACCAGAGCCCCGCAGCTGCATTCCCATTGCACATGGCACCCCAGCCCCTGGTGGAGGCATCTGTTGACACAACAACATGCCTGGATACTTGCCCTAGGGACACCCCTGTCCGAAGGAAGGCAAGATCTGCCCACAGGCTGAAGGTCTGACTGCAGAATGGGGTGACAGAAATCCGGTAAGTGCCGTGTCGCCATGCCCTTCTCGGGACCCGGTCGTGAAGCCAACTCTGAAGCGGTCTCATATGAAGCAACCTGAGTGGCGTGACAGCGGCTGCGGATGCCATATGCTCCAGGAGCCTCTGAAACTGTTTCAGTGGAACCGCCGTCTTGCGCTGGAAGGACCCCAGGCAGTTCAGCATCGACTGGGCACGCTCTACTGAGAGACGTGCTGAGAGGTTGACCGAGTCCATGCCGAGAAAAGAGATCCTCTGCACCGGGGAGAGTTTGCTCTTTTCCCAGTTGACCCGAAGCCCCAACCAGCTGAGGTGACTGAGCACCGCATCCCTGTGTTCGCACAACTGCTCTCGGGACTGGGCCAATATGAGCCAGCCGTCGAGGTAGTTGAGAACGCGAATGACCGCTTCCCTCAATGGAACGAGGGCTGCCTCCACGACCTTGGTGAAGACACAAGGTGACAGTGATAGCCCGAAGGGGAGGACCTTGTACTGATATGCTCGCCCTTCGAACGCAAAGCGGAGAAACGGTCTGTGTCGAGGGAGAATCGAGACATGAAAGTACGCGTCCTTGAGGTTGATCGCTGCGAACCAATCGAAAGGACGGACGCATTTAAAGATGCGTTTCTGCGTTAACATTCTGAACGGGAGCTTGTGAAGGGTCCGGTTCAGTACGCGCAGGTCCAGGATTGGTCATAACACACCGCCTTTCTTGGGTACGATAAACTATGGGCTGTAGAAGCCCGACCTCATCCCGGCTGGAGGGACCGGCTGTATCGCATCCTTCACCAGCAGGACTGCAATCTCTGCACGCAAGACAGAGGCATCTGCAGCCTTCACTGAAGTGAAATGGATGCCTCTAAACTTGGGAGGACACCGGGTGAACTGAATCGCGTAGCCGAGGCGGATTGTTCTCCAGAGCCAGCGAGATGCCTGTGGGAGCGCTATCATGCCCCAGCGCCACAAGCGGTAGGGAAACCACCGACGTACCCGCGGTGGGGCAGCGAAGTGGAACACAGGGTCCCAACCCGGGAGGCTTCCGTGCGTCCAAGGGTGGGGTCTGAGTGCGCGGCGCGTCACTTACCTGTCTCCACTGCTGGGCAGGGGGCTTGTGAGGAGGCATAGCGTCCCTGAACTGGACTCTGCTGCCCATAGGCAAAAGGAGAGGTGGATGGCCGTGTGGAGACTGGGTCTCGTGCACTGCCATTCTCGCCCTCTTGGTACGCTGGGTGGGAAGGGTGGAACGCAGGCCAAGGAAACTGCTCTTTTATTGAAGTTTTGGGTACCACTGGCTGGGTAGCCGGTGGCGGAACAAAAACAAACGGGAACAAAAGATTCTCCACCCGGGCCTCCTCCGGGGGAAGGAGTGGTGCGGTCACCATCTCCTGAAGAGCAGGATCCAAGAGCTCCGGGTCGCCCATCTTAGGGACGCCGCCTGCCCTGGCGCTTCACGGGCTGCGCCGCTTTCCTGCGGCCAGCTTCACGCTGCGGCCGTTGTGAAGGCTGCGGTTGTGGCCGCGCCGGAGCGGAGGTGGAGGCCGCAGGAGGGCGCCCTCTGCGACGAGCAGACAGAGGGGCTGCAGTTGGCGGTGGGGTGGAGACAGCAGCAGACCATCGGGGCAGGATATGTTGAAACGCCGCTGTCTGCTTCTGCGCGGCGGAGAACTGTTGGGCAAAGCCCTCCACCGCTTCGCCGAATAGGCCGGCCTGGGAGATCGGGGAGTCCAGGAAGCGACGCTTGTCGGCCTCCCTCATATCCGCCAAGGTCAGCCATAGGTAGTGCTCCTGGACCACCAATGTGGACATCGTCTGACCCAGGGCCCGCGCCGTGACTTTCGTCGCCCTAAGCACGAGGTTCGTCGCCGTGCGCAGTTCCTGCAGCACACCTGGGTCAGCACCACCCTCGTGCAACTGCTTTAACGCTTTGGCCTGGTGGACTTGCAGGAGGGCCATCGCGTGCAGGGCGGAAGCGGCCTGTCCAGCAGCACTGTAAGCCACGTGTGTCTGGAGATCAACAGCGCTCCAGACACACGTAATCTCTTCAAAACTTTCCATTCTCTCCTCTGTCCCCCTCCACCACCTCCTACCACTTCTATAACAGCTGATGATTTTGCCACATTCTTCACAGACAAAACCAGAACAATCAGTAGCCAATTCTCAGCCCCCCACACACAGGACTTCAAACCAACCCCACCCACTGCAAAAACTCCCATCTTCTCCTTCTGTCCCCTCACTGAGACAGAAGTATCAAAACTTCTGCTCTCCAGCCATCCTACAACATGCCCTCTAGACCCAATCCCCTCACACCTCCTCCAAGCAATCTCTCCTACACTTTTACCAGCACTCACACACATCAATACATCTCTCCTCACAGGCACCTTCCCCACTGCATTCAAGCAGGCTCGGATAACCCCACTGCTCAAAAAACCTACATTAAACACTTCACTTACAGATAGCTACAGACCTGTCTCTCTCCTTCCATTCATAGCGAAAACCCTCGAAAGAGTTGTTTTCAACCAGATATCATTGTTTCTTTCACAGAACAACAAACTGGATCCTAACCAGTCAGGTTTCAGGAGTGGCCATTCAACTGAGACTGCGCTACTGTCAGTCACAGAAGCCTTGCGGATTGCAAAAGCTGATTCCAAATCATCAGTCCTTATTCTGCTGGATCTTTCTGCTGCTTTTGACACTGTCAATCATCAGATCCTCCTGTGTGCCCTCTCTTCAATGGGCATCACAGGGATTCCACTTAGCTGGTTTGAATCCTATCTCACTGGTAGGTCTTTCAGGGTGGCCTTGGGTGGGGAGGTATCCAAAGCACATCATCTGGTCACTGGGGTTCCTCAGGGATCATTTCTTGGACCCCTCCTCTTCTCCATATATACACTACATCACTGGGTCCCATTATTCAGGCACATGGCTTCTCCTACCATTGCTATGCTGATGACACATAGCTCTATCTTTCATTTCAACCAGATGATCCAACGGTAGCTGCACGGATCTCAGGCTGCCTGGCAGACATCTCGGCATGGATGAAAGAATATCACTTACAGCTCAACCTGGCAAAGACTGAGCTTCTTGTCTTCCCTGCCACTCCAACTCTACAGTATGATTTCTCCATCTTGTTCTTCTACAATTACCCCATCAACTCCGGTCAGAAATCTTGGTGTAACTTTTTATAACCAGCTGACCTTCAAAGACCACGTTGCAAAGACCGCTCGATCTTGCAGGTTTGCATTGCACAACATCAGAAAGATCAGTCCCTTTCTAACGGAGCATGCTGCACAACTTCTTGTCCAGGACCTTGTCATCTCTAGGCTGGACTACTGCAATGCTCTTCTGGCTGGACTTCCATCAAGCACAATCAAACCTCTACAAATGATTCAGAATGCAGCGGCACGACTGGTCTTCAACGAGCACAAAAGAGCCCATGTTACACCTCTCTTTATCTCCTTGCACTGGCTACCGGTTGCGGCCCGAATCAAGTTCAAGACATTGATGCTGGCATATAGAACAGCCACAGGCTCAGCAACCGCCTACTTCCACTCACTACTACGAAACTACATCCCCTCCAGAAGTCTGAGATACGCTAGTGAGCGACGCCTCGTGGTACCATCACAGAGAAGCTCAAAATCACTTTCCAGAACATTCACATTCACCATTCCTGGCTGGTGGAATGAACTTCCCACCCCTATCCAGAATGCTGAATCCCTGACAATTTTCAAGCGACAGCTGAAAACTCATCTCTTTCGAAGCTACTTGACTTCATCATAAAAAATAAAAAAAATTCTCTCTTTATTTATTCCTTCTCTTTCTAGCTTGTACTTATTTGAACAAATGCCTGAAAGTTGGTATTATGAGCACTTCCTGTGTCTGTTTTCCTCTTTAAGAAGAATCGCTTTATGTCTCCCCCAATTGTAAGTCGCTTTGGATAAGACTCGTCTGCTTAATGACTAAATGTAAATGTAAATGTAAGCCTTGGCCGTCAGCGCGGACGAGAACTTACAGGCCCTGGACGGAAGGCGGCTACAGGCGGCGGCGCTTTGCGGGCAGAGCAATAGAGCGCTCGACTGGGGGGGATGTCCACATACCCCACCGTCGAGGGTGGTGAGGACGGCAGGATGCCCAAGTCTGTTTCCGGCAGAAACGGTGCCTTCCAGACTTAGTAACCTCCTCATGCCTTCCCGGGAGAAATGGTAACGGAGGCGCTGTCCGCACGCCCTCTTGCCTGCGCCCGCCAGGTAACCAATCACCCGCCTTGAGGTTTGGGAGAAGGAGAGGCCTCCAGTGCGCCCGACATCAGGTCACGTAGTGGCACCGTGACAGCAATAGCGGTCACTCTGGATCTGACATCGGGCCCAACCCACTCTTCCGATGCGACGGAGGCAGCGCCAAAAAAAACAAAGTCCTCCGATTCTCATCTCCAGAGCCTATCTCGCCCTCCGATGCAGCGATCGACATCCTGTCATCCGCCTGTGCTCCGCACAAGATGCTGGATCCCGCCCTGTCCGAGGATCCAGCACACTCGTCCGGAAGCACCAGGTGGTGTGATGTGCTTGAGGAATGAGAGGCCCGCAGAGACGTACTCGACAGGGAAGCTCTCACCGTGATCCTCAGGTCTCCCTGACCATGAACCGAAGTAGCCCCCGAGAACCGGAAGAGCTAGAGCGGGCATGGCAAGGGGGATACCACCCCCCCCCCTGTAATGAGGGAGGTATCTAGACCGCAATACGTCCGCGATGGTCATTTCTTCCGACGGCACTGAGAACATGCCTCAGGCCATTGAGCTGTGATAGCTATACGGAGGCGTGCTGTAACCTCAGGCACGAGACGGCAGCGCTCCTGACCATGCGATGAAGCCAGGAAGCCGACGCACATCCCAGAAAAGCGCCGTATTAACCTTGGCAAGAAGCCATCCTGGTTAAAAAGCCACTCCCATTACCGCGCCCGGCTCGTGAAGCTCTTTAACATTGTCTCTAATTTTTATTTTGAGAAAGGCGAAAACCTCTTTTAGATAGAGCGCTTAAGCGCCAGGGAGTGAGGTCGCGGCGGACCGCCTATAATGGCACGCTGCAGCTCGACCGACTGCTTTTTCCGCGCAGCCTGATGGCGACCTCCCTGCTGACACGCCCCCCTAGATACACGTCGTAACCACCATCCGGCTCAGCCGCTGTTTCTCAGTTCACACATCCTTCTGCGGAATTCTGTGCCTGAGAATTTCGGCCTCCTGTCAAAGCGAAAAGCTGATGTGCATTTGCACACGCTCTCCTTTTATACCCGTGCAGCGTGCGCGTGGCGAAACATGCACGCCAACTGTCATTAGCTTGTTTAGTTAACACTCAAAGGTGATTAGGCTCTCCGGGGAGATCCCAATTTGTCAGTCACGACTGATGTAACCTTCAACTTGACTGCCTGAAGGGAACACTAATATTTAATAATTAGTTATATTTTAATAACATGTTTTAATAATACTAATAATTTTTATAAATGTATACTTTTTTATAATTTAATTTATTTACTACAGGAAATGATTGTTATTGTTGTTATTATTAATTCAAATAAATTATTAAACCTTAACTATTGATTGAATATAATTATAATCATAAATTGTATTATTATGTTATTACATTATTATTATTATTATGATATGATGTTATATTATTTTATTATTATTATTATTATTCTTCTTCTCAGTAATTTAGTTTGGCCTAATCTAGGCTGCTACGTTTTCGCCAAGCAACATTCAACTTAATATAGCTCATCCAATCATACCTCTAGAGTCGTAAACAATATCAGTTTTTTTTTATTTATTCATTTATTTATTTATTTTTGGGAATTACGTTTACAATTAATTTGAGCATGAAACTGGCATTTTGAACAGAAGATCTTGAATATATCAACACTCTTTGCTCAAATCTCTCTTTATGTTTTTATGAAAGGATATCCGGTTTCAACAGTTAGATTGGGGAATGGCCTCTAACCATGTTACGGCTCTTGTTGGACAGTAATGACCTCTTCTGCTCTAATACCTCGAGGAGGACATCCTCTCTTTAATCACAAACTCCTGAATTATTAATAAACTTTGTTCTCCACAGCTGCACCTCAGCAGCCCCTTTCTGTTTATTCAATGTGGATTGATAGAAGAGCCCAATACTGAAGCATACAAGATGGTGACAGATGTACCAAAGAGATCTCATTAATACCTCAATTGATTCTCCTAGACCACTTTAAGAATAAAAGGAGAGATCTCAAGATCTCAACAATATCACAAACTAGGCTCAGATTAGCCAACATACTAAAGCATGCAATTAAAAGCCAAAGATCTCAACGTCCGCTAAACACATTTTAGATCAAATTGACACTAAAATTAAACCAAGCCATAAGAGAGCAACACCTGAGCATTTTTGGGTAGCTATCGTGTTTTTAAAAGACATTCAAGTCAAGCGATTGTCACATCAGAACCACGCTTTTCTGTGCAAAAGAAATCAATATTGACATGCCAGATAGCCTGAGATAGCAATACACACTCAGTCATGTTCTCCAAGCGTCCAATAGCAGGTTAGTGTAAAGCAAACATGAATATTGACCATTCTACTCGGCCTTTATGGTCCAAATCGATGAAAGCTATTCTCTAACGGGCCAGTGGAGTCAAAAAATCTGCCATTTCCTCCAGGATGTGCTTTCTTTCTTGCACTCTTTCCATTTGTAGGAAATGTCAGACAGCTGTTTCTGAAGCAGTTGCTAACAGCACTACTGACACACTGCGGCTCTGTCCATGGCATTTGGTTTGTTTTTACACAACACTGACTCACACATAACTACCGCCACACTCTTTATAATGTCAGTGTGAGGGCTGGGGTCAGTCTGTGTTTATAGCTACTGTGAGAGGGCAAGATTTAAACTATTTCTGCTCTCCAGACAGAAATGACAACAAAATCAATGGCACAAACAGCAGGAATTCGGTTTTAACTGCAGAGAAACCACCATGATGATTTTTCAGGAATGTGTCTGAACTAATACTTAGGGACGGGATATAATGCAATATAATGCAGATTTTTAGAGGTGCTTGCTAATGCAAAATTCTCCACCAAGATGTTAGGATGTGGATGGTTGCTAGGCTGTTGGTATGCAGTTCTGGGTGGTTTCTTACTGGTCAAAAGAGTCCATCCTCAACTTTCTGTGATATTCTGATCTCTAGAAGTGGCTCAAGTCCCTCCTTCAGTGGAAATGTGGGGTTTTATAGCGAACATCTCCTTAAGCTGCAAGAAGGAAAAAAAGTAATTGTCAATATTGACCTTTATGATTATTGGCAGGGTCAAGCATATAAAATCTTTCAACAACAACAACAACAAAGAAAACAACAATAACACACACATTGTTAAAACATAGGGATACTACTGACTTCAGTAAAATAATAATAATATATACGTATGATTATTATATATGTAAGCAAATTATATATACAGTATGTAATATATACATTCCCAAACCTTTTTTGTCATCTGAACCTCTTTCACCAAATATTTTTACTTGAAGCACCCCTGACATCTTTAAAATAGATATTTTAATATTTAAATATCATATTTGCATGTTCACAGTTCTCTAATGTTGGTTATGGTCACATGACATGCAGGTAAACAAAATAAATATTTCATTTTTTTTTTTTACTTTTATTGATTAATAATTAATTCCATAAAACTCACGAACCCCGGCAGTACCTTACAAACACGTTTGGGGGAAACTTCACCTAATGTAAGTGAATGCACTTAAATGTTAATTACAAGGAATGGAATTTTTTTTTTCTCTTTGTATTTTTATATCAATATGGCAAGATTATCCTATTTAAATCGATGTGATAAACAAGTTAGGTCAAAAGTAATCTAAAAAAAAATAATCAGAAAGCAGTCCGATTATGTTACCTAAAATGTGGTTGTAATTGGAGTTGATCATAACTAACTACCTTTTTGTCATGGAATTGGAACAGAAATGGATACACTTTAACGGGGTCATAGGAGCTATGCACTTTTCCACGTTGTTGAACATAAAGGGTTGGCATGTTGTGTACACACCACCCTACACTCTTGAAAAATAAAGGTTGCTCAAGATGCCTATAGAGACCTTTTTGGCAAATGTTCATAAAAGAACCTTCACATGAAGACCTTCTGTTCACTAAAGGTTCTTTGGGCGGTGAAAGAAGGTTCTCGATTACAAAAAGGTATAGAACGAGATGTCTTTAAAGAACCTTGACTGATATGGCCTAAGCGATGAGGGTTTGTTTTGGATGTAATAATGACTGAACAAGCAGCGTCATTTACTCCGACATCGGAGCCGCGGAAGACGCAGTCATTGTTGGTTTGGAGGAATGTGCCCTGATCTACCTAAATGCGTTATGTTCGCGCAAATCTCGTGATCCAGCTTCACCTCCAGAAGAAGTGTGTCTAAGGTTTTTTTTTATGAATCTTTGCAAATCGCCTTTCTAATAATGTGCTAATTAGTAAGTTTCACGATGAATGCGGATAAAGTAAACAGTCCCTCAGAGAGCGGCTCGGAAGAGAGGGGCGGGGTCAGCAGAGCTCATTTGCATTTAAAGGAAAATGCCACAAAACGGCTTGCTCTGAAAATAGCTGTTTTTGACAGGGTAAAAAAGGTGTTTTTTACACTAACATTGAGAAATTTTAACTAAACTATGTTATAGACTTTTCATTAAGACCCTAAAGAATCATATCAACTTGTGGAAAATGGGCATCCGATGACCCTTTTAAGTAATATCTACCCAGCTCTCTCTCATACTGTAAAACAAAGTACAACCAAAAAAAAAAAAGGTACTTGAATTGCATTTACAGAATCAATTTGAGCATGAAATTGGCATGTTTGACAGAAGACCATCATGAATATATAATCTTTTCTCTAATCTTGCTTATGTTTCTATGGAAGTATATTAAAAAACTAACTTACAAACAAACTAACTTGTAGTGAAACGTAAACTGCCTGTTTGCAGGCTCTCTGCAGGGAATATGCGTGTTTATCTTGTATGTGTGTGTGCTGCAGCTGAAGCCTGACTGAATTGACGCCCTCTCGAGTTCAGAGGTTAATGAACGATTATTTCCCCTCTCCCAACAGGCCATGAGTGCTCTTCTGCAGCCAGAGCTGTCAGGAAGGAAACATGCTTTTGCATCATTCAGATATCTCTCATAATGACATTGTGGATCATATCACAATAAAAAAATCAGTTGATCAGTTCTATGGATTTCACAACATTATTTTTGTCAAAAGAAAGAAAGAAAGAAAGTGTTGCACTGAGTGCGACGGCACAATTTCATATTTATGAAGGCAATTTTTTAAGATCTGCAAGCCATTTGTCATAGTTACACTTGCAAAAGCTGAAATATAAAATGGTCAGATTCTTTTAAATCACATTCGAGCATTGCTACATAACACTTTTCACCCATGTGAAATGTGCAGGGTTAGCGAGAGGCCTCAGGATTTCTAGTGATATGAAGTGATGGAGTGTTTCTTACCCCTGCAGAGGGAACAGCTTTGAAACACATTACTGTGTGAAACTGTCTGTGTGACTGACCTTTTCTCTCTTTCTCTCTCTCTCTCTCCCCTGAACCCGAACTCCTCTCTATTCGCTGGAAGGCCTAGACTTCAGAGATGAAGGTTCGATCCATATTCCATTTCACCCCGGTCCAGGTGCGGGCGGCTGGACTTGCTGCGAACCATACGCACCACAACCCATGGTGCTGCCTCGGCCTCGAAACTTCTTTATTTCTATCTTCACGGATGTTCAAAAGTGGAGAAAGAAGATATTTTTGTTATTTTCAAATACAGCAATTCAATGAAAGATGATTAAACTTGAAGAAGAAACACAAAAACAGTTGCACTATTTCTGTGCTCAGTATTTCATCGTATTCGCTAACCACCCAAACCAGTTTAACAAGCACTGTCTGTGCTGATGTGATATAAGGGCTGTATCATATTTAAATGACTTACTGTCAACAGCATTTTGTGAAATACAATGCAGCAATACATGGACCATAGATGTTACTCTCGAGGTTGCTTTAAAAAAATAAAACTAAAAAATAAAAAAATAAAAAAAAAAAAAAAAAATAAAAAAATGAATTAGTGCATTAAATAAAATAAAATATTTAATTACAAATATATAACAAAATATTTATTCAAATTAAATAACTAAATATTTTATTTAATATTAACTATTACATTTTATTGATATTACATTTATATTTAAAAATAATTTAGCAATAATCTTTTTTTTTTTTTACTTTTATCTTTTTATGCTATTTAACAAGACAATGCATATTGTTATATTCACTGAAAAGTAAAAAAAAACAAAACAGACTGGATCAATAAAAACCCTCCTACAACCCTATAAAATAAAACCTGTCACCCACACCCTATATTCAAGGGAATAAACAAACAAACAAATACATACAGTAAATAACTAAATAAATATTCCTCTTTCCATGTATTTTCCCTCTTCCCATTACGAATAAAAATATTGCATCAACACTAGTATCAGGAGAACAGAGTAAGTATATAAATAAAGGGCTCCAGGTCTTATGAAATGTTTGAGGTACTGCATCTTAACTCTGAGGGTTATACAGCTAAAATTATAATAGTTTTTGAGCAGAAGTGTTTCCTTCAATACATTTCTAAGCATGTTTCAAGGAAAATAAAAATGCATTTTAAACCACCCTGCATATTGCATTCAGCGCTGGTGTTTTGCTATTATATGTATAATTTCTGTAGTGAATCAAGGGCTAAATCAACACAGACACCATGTGCGAATAAGCAACATCCACAGGAACAGTTCATCCAGTCGATTCTCCTCAGAGTGCTTTACTTTCAATGCTCTGATTTGTGCTTATTTTGTAGACTACATGATCTGTAACCTCACGGTTCATTTAAAATGGCCCACAAATGAGGCTGTTTCACTTTCAAAGCTGATTTTGCCTGGCTTTTTAGATTTAGTGATTAGCCGGGCAGCCGCGAGACCGTTACTAATGATATCGGTTCAACTCTGGTTCCAAGCGGTCAGTTGAGCTTTGTTTTTCTCTCCTCCACGCTCTTCCACCTCTTGAATGTCCCTGGGTTCCACCTTCATTTGTGAGGCATAAACATTTGCCTGAACTGAGCACAGGGAGCTCATTTCTCAGCATTTCGGTGGACAGTTGTCCTGTGGGTTAATGGCTCACTGAAGACCAGAATCAGAGCAGATGAAAGAAAGCAAAGGGCCCTCGTTTTCTCTCATTAATCATGCTTGTTTTCTTTTGGCTGATCTTTTCACCCAGCTTTAAGGACCTGTCCACTCGACTCGGGGCTCGTCCGAGGTGCAAAGGGCCGCCAGGGGCCTCTAGGAGCCTCTCGATCTCTCAGCTAGAATATCCTCCGGGGGCCTGAATCAGACTGTGCTTTAATGGCTTTTGTAATGGCAAATTATAAAGGCGCTACAAGGGGAAGATTAATCGGGGGTGGTCTACAGGGTAGGAAAGACCGGGACATGCGGTAACCCGAGAAAGTAAGCGTAGCTCTGAAATACGAAGCGTGCTGCCCTCGTGACAACGTTAACGCAGACATACAAACCCTGCGACGTGGCGTTTGGTGTGTTTTTGTTGCCCGGGGGCAACGTGACCGCTGAAAAATCATTATCATTTGTAATATTAACAAATTGTTTTGTCAGCTTTTTCAACGGCATCATCATTCCTGTGCTAATAGATTTGGTGTAACTCTGATCAGGGTTTTAAATTCCCCCTCGGGCCTAAAAGGGGTGTTTGTGTATGTGCTGTCAAAATTAAGCCAAATACAAATCAGTGACAAATTAAGTACTAAAGATGCTCTTTTTTCCAAACAAATAAGTCTTATATATTATATATATATATATCTATCTCTAATTAAATATATATATATATATATAGATATAAATAAAGAGCATCTTTAGTAAAGTTGGCAGTCTCCATGCTACTGAATGGCCTTATATGAACAATATTTATACTTATATATGATTACTTATAAAAAAAGTAACAAAAATAATGATATACTTATTTAAAAATAAAAAATGAGAAAAAATTAACACAATTAATCATGCGACCCCATATGTAAATTCATTAAAAACTGGGGTTTCTACCCATTTATTTATCGTAAAAAAGTCTGAAGATCATTTGCAGGAGTCCATATTAAAGTAACTCCACAATGGTAAAGTATCTGTTTGATTTATATACAACAAAAAAATCTAGATGGGGCGCACAAATTAGCTCTATGTGAAGGGCCCTTCAAATTTATCTTGGACAGACTGACAATGGCATGGAAAAACAAAAACAATATATTGATTCTAAAGACACTTTTTGTATATTTAAAACTTTACTTATCTGCCACAATTATGACATCTTCATTTAGGGGCTTTTCTTTTTTTAAATTAAATATAACTAAATATAATTACCTTGCACTAATGTTCAAATGTTTGGTTCAATAAACTTTTTTTTAAAGGAATTTTCATTTATGTTATTATTTCAAGCAATACATTGATCAGAAGTGACAGTAAAGTCATTTATAATGTTTAAAAAAATTATATTTCAAATATCTATTTTAAATATCTATTTCTGTATATATTTCAAATAAAATGCGGTTCTTGTGAACTTGCATATCACCAAACAACAATTTTCCACAAAAAAAATACAAGCAGCACAACTGTTTTCAACATAATAATAATAAATGTTTTTTTGAGCAGCAAATTAGAATATTAGAATGTTTTCTGAAGGATCCTGTGACACTGAAGCCTGAAGTAATGATGCTGAAAATTCAGCTTTGCATCCAAGAAATAAATTACATTTTAAAATAAAAATTTTTTTATTTTACATGGTAACAATATTTCGCAATATTACTGTTTTTGCTGTATTTTTATCAAATAAATGTAGCATTGGTGAGCATAAGAGACTTCAAAACATTAAAATATCTTAATAAAGCCGACCCCAAACTTTGATCAGTGTGTATAAGCAATGACAAATTTGCTTTCTATATCAAGTTAAATGTAGATGAAGATTCCTGTAAGGATGTACTGTAGAAAGAAAAAAATAATAATTTGTTTGATCAAAATGAAATACTTCAAATGCCTCAGTAAAATAACAGTCTGCTGCACCATGACCGAGTTACACTTAAGTTGTTTTTGTTTGGTGCTGCTCCTCTAAGAAACACTGAGCTGGAACCCGAGCACTTGACCCTCCTTAAGAATACAAAAAAACACAAAAAAGCCTGAACAAGAAACAAAATGGGAGGCCATTGGGAGCCCTCATATCTCATCTCTATTAACGGGTTTACTGGTGACCCCAGGGGTGCTCGTAAAAGTTTAGCCAGTTGCAGACCGAGTCCCTCTGAAAAGAAGAAAGAAATGGGGCTATTTATGGTTCTGCTTCAGGGTTTTACTGAATGTTTTATAAAAGCTCTCGTTTAACGACCCTGGTTCTATTAGCCAGGCAGTGGCACCGCGGGCAGGCACAAAAAAAAAAAAAAAAAAAACAAAAACATTCTTTCTTCTCTGAGGGAGAAAGTGAGAGAGCGAGCGCACGAGAGAGACTGTAATTGACTGTTGATCTGAGAGGACACACGCAGGTCAGGCTGGGAGGTGAAGGAGACCAGTATTCGCTGAGATATGCTGCCACTTCAGGAATGTAATGAACAGCTCCAGTCATAAAACGCTGGGCCCCGTATTTCATATCTTTTCTAAACACATTTGTGGTGCAGAGGGTAAATCTGTGTTACCTCGGCCGTCAGGAATGTCTTCACTGAGAGAGGAGAGAGCACATCATCCCAGATGAAACAGAAAGCCGAGTGCTTTCAGCAAGTGCTACGACTGTAAAAAGGAGAGAGGGGTTATCGCACGTCACAACACAAGAAATATGAACAAAGAGTGTGTTAGAATCAGGGCTGGGAGCGTTACTTTTAAAAGTAGAACTTTACACTATTATGTTACTCTTAAAATGTTACTTTGCATTCCTTATTTGACTAAGTGGCACTGCAGGGGTCCAACTATTGTTCTGTAAGTAATGTTTGTGAAAAATAATAAAAATAAAACGAAAGTTTAAAATTAAAATACCACGTTAATTTCAACCAAAGCTACAGTGTAGACAATTTTTTTCTTTGTCAGTAAGTACATGTTCTATGTAGCAAGTAAAATTAAAATGTAAAGTACTAGCATTATTGCCCTTTGTGAAAAAGAAGTGCACTTAATTCTATTGAATGGGCACAAAGCTTGAAAAAAAACAAAAAAAAAACTTCAGGTGAGTAGACTTTCATGACTGTTTTTTATAAATATAATAAAAGTTTTAACTTAAAGCAAATTTAAAGTCATTGTTTATATAATATTTCATCAAGCACATATAAAGTACTTGATATCAATATTAACTAAAGTGGTCTTAATATTACATTTAAAATAATATAATGTTAAATAACTAAACTGCAACTTCATCTATATAAGTATTTGAATACACATATTAATACATAAATCCATATGTTCCTTTGAATAAATAAATAAATAAATAAATACAGGTTTTTTTTTGGTTTACCTTAAATGCAGTCAGTATATTTGGCAGTACCATGCAGATAGACAGACAGAGAGAGTAGAAGATAGATAGACGATAGCGATAGGCTAGATAGATAGATAGATAGATAGATAGATAGATAGATAGATAGATAGATAGATAGATAGATAGATAGATAGATAGATAGATAGATAGATAGATAGATAGATAGATAGATAGATAGATAGATAGATAGATAGATAGACAGACAGATAGACAGACAGATAGATAGATAGATTTTCTGGCCTTATCTGGTCTTAGATACATCCAGAAGACTGTTGAGAAATGAACAAGCACAATAATGAATGATTGCACACAGGTTTCATAGAGAGCTCAGTATTAAGTGAGGAATGCACCACTAAGGACGTCCTGTGGCACGTCTGTTATTCATATCTGTCATTGTGTCATTCAGATAGACAGAAGACGGCAATCTGCCAAAGAGGGAGATCCTATGAGAACGGAGAGGGACAGACATGAATTATGGAACATGACACACAACACGTTCATGCGTTCCAGCAGAGGGTAAAGAAGGTAAAGTGCCTTAAGCATTCTCACGGGCAGCCCAGCCGGGTCCTTCACACACACCATCAAGCAAACACCGTCTCAGGGGGCGGATGTGTGCCAAACTGCCCCAGATCAGCAGCTCGGCCAGGCTCTCTTCTCCCACTAGGCTAAACTAATGGCCACAGCCAAGATACCAACACTCGCTTGCTTCAGGGGACAACTGGACACGTCTCCTGTCTCATGTTCTCATGTCGCTGTAGCGCCAGTGATATTTTGCGTCAGCTGGGTGGGTCACACAATCATTAACAGAAATGCACAAAACCCATTTTTTTCTTGGTAGAGATTTAACAAAACTGGGATGGGTTTCCAGAAGCACTAAGTAGAACATTAGTAGTGCTTAAACTTCACAGCAAGCTTCCCAAAAGCATCATCTACTTTAAAAATCTAAAAAATTATGTTAGCTTTGGACCACATGTGAGATCTTTCAGTTAATACACTCTCAAGAAAAAAGTACAAAATCTGTGACTTGGGCAGTACCTTTTCAAAAGCTGCTAATATGTACAGCGTAGGTACTCTTTAGGCATTAATATGTACCTTTAAGTTACTAACATGCATCTTTTATGGGTAAATAAGGTACACAAGAGCACCTTTTAAAAAAAATGTGCCGCCCAGCTTTTGCACTTTTTTTTCTGAGAGATGAAAATTACACTTTCTAAATTATATGAATGCATTTTGACCATTGTAAAGGCACTGCACACTATTTCTAAAAAAAGAAGAAAAAAAAGATATATACTGCCGTCTCTTATGCTCATCAAGACAGAAATAAAAAAACAGTAATACTGTGAAATATTATTGCAATTTAAAATAACAGTTTTCTGTTTTAAGATACTTTAAAATATAATTTATTCATGTGAAGGAAAGCTGAATTTTCAGCATCATTTAGATACAAAACTTTTCAACGGCACTGTATATATTTGAAAAATATTTCACATCAATACTCCACAGTCCAATAAAACATTCAATATGCCTGATTTTATAGGCAAGACAATACATGTGAACTTGCGAATAATATTTCACAAATTGGTAACACTTAACAATAAGGTCTTATTAGTCAATGCATTAACTAACAATGAGGAATACAGTTGGACCAGGATTTAGAATTCTGTTAATATTTAGTTAAAAAATCACAACCTAGTGAATTAGTTTCAGTTAGATCAAATTCGTAAATATTATTAACAGATAACACATTTTGAAAATATAATGTATTGGTAAATGTAGAAATTAACATTAAGATTAATAAATGCTTCAGAAGTATTCTTCATTGTTAGTTGAACTAATATTAACAAATGAAACCTTACTGTAAAATGTTACCACAAACTTATTTATTTTATTGAAATGCTTAAAATGAATGCTAGATAAATGTTGATAATATAATATATATATATATTATATATATATATATATATTATAGATAGATAGATCGTTCACTAATGCACTGATGGCAGCATTGTAATGCCTCCTTTATGGCATCTATGAAAAGTTTCCACTCAACTGTAGGATTTATGATAATGACAGAGCCTCTTATAATGACTCATAATGATGTATATTCCCTTCACATAGATGTATCTTAGGCCACTTAAATTAATCTCCAAAAGATGACATGTAATTTCCATGTTTGGCAAGATTTTCCTGTTGGGGAGACAATCCTGGACATATTAGTAAAAGTTTAACACCTATGGGCCGAACAGCCCAGATCCTCTTCATCAGTAAGCTGAGTGTGAGCGAGTTCATTCTCGCAGGGGTTTGTATTAATGATGATGCTTCTCATCCTTATCATTGCAGGTCAGCTCTGCTCTCCAGGTAAATGGTTCTGGTGGAGGGTTATGAATGGGGTAGAGGTAACGTTTCGGTCGGAGCTTAATCAGAGTTTGGCTCAAGTCTGACACTTTTTGGAAAGTATGTTAATATTTATTTTTGCAAATGAACTGCTCTAGACAGTTCCTGCATCACAGAGCAGAAAGAGATACCACTGCTTAAAGCTTCATGGCTCAAAGTTTGCTCTTTCATTTTTTGAAATGTCTTTGTTGTTGTTGTTGTTTTTTTTGTCCAATCGAAGTCAATAGGGTCCAGTGTTGTTTGGTTCCCAATATTCTGCAAAATATAATCTTTAAATAGTTCAAATAATGAAAAAATTTTCATTTTTGGGTGAACTATCCCTTTAACTTAGTGCTCAACTTTGTCTCAGATGTTTCTCCTAAAATTCCTCAGGAAAAATTAGAAATGAGCTCAGATCATTTAGTCTTGCGAGAATTTGGGTGATATTATTATTATTAACTAAAACTAAATCTGAGCTAAATAAAATAAGCGAAAATAAAATAAGCTAAGCTAAAATAAAATAAAATTAAGTATTAGATAAAAAACGTAAAGAAAAATAAGAAATGCTGCTTTGGCAACTACAACTGAAATAAATAAATTAAAGTCCTAAAATGATCAAAACTTAAAACTGAAATAATAATAAAAATGTAAAACTAGAAATAGATGGTAAACACTCCTAAAGATCCCCGAAGCAGGGACCCCAAAAATTACTAAAATTAAAAATTAAAATTGAAAATATAAAAATAAAAACTAAAGGAAAATTAGAATGCTGCTTTGGCAACCGATAACCAAAAATTAAAACGAAATAATAATAATAATAATAATAATACTAATAATAATAATAATAATAAACAATAATATAATTTAGTTGAACAATAGAAATGTATGTATAAACTAATAAACCAATAAAGATAACAAAAGCACAACAAAATTACTAAAATTAAAAATTTAAATTGCAAATATAAAATTAAAAGCTAATTTAAAATATTAATAATTACTATAATAGTATATGAACAATACTAAAATAACACTGGAGAATTGGATAAAAATAAAGTGCATAATGTGATCTCTGACTTTTGATTACAGATGGTTTCTTGGCAAATCTGCACAATTTGAGATTACTGTATTTTTTTCTCAGAAGTAAAATCTGAGAAGCAAAATGCTTCCATTTAATCTCATTGATTCCTAAGAGAAACAATGGAGATATTAAAGAGATCTCATTTATTATTTTTTTCATATAGGAAGAAAGACTGAAAGACATACTGCATAGAGAAATATGTATGCGTGTTCATGCTCTGAGTCTAGCTGGTCCTCATAAACCAGCGGGGCCTTCCTGTTTGTTATAGCCAATTGTGTTTGCACAAGACCTTCAGTGGACCACAGACCTGGGAGATAGATGTGAAACCAGGAAGACTTCATCCATCAAAGCATTTAACAGGACCGAAGGAATAATCTCTCCCAGTCTGCGGTGCGATCGCATGTGGTCTGCAGCAGTTGTTGGGGAAATACTTGGTGACATGAATAACTCCACCGTTCTAACACTAGCCTTCCCTTCGAGCAGTGGAGCTCCTCCCGTGCAACCTTGAATCGCAGCCAAACGCATGGGTCGGCTTGGTTAATTGACATAACAGGCCCTTCATCTCTGTCTCAGCCTGTAGCGGGTGAAAGAAAGCAAAGTGTTAAAACGTGCTACAAGTGGTCAGCTGACACTTCAAAGCGTCCCGGAGCATGCGATGTCACGCTCGTTGTGTGATGGCTGTAAAGGGGGTTTCTCTGATCCGACTGACAACTACAGCCCCTGTCTTGAGGAGTTTCAAATCCTCTGTTTGGAGCATTTCCAGCTTTTGACAGAAATTGGAAAAAATGTGTAAACGACACCATGTGTGTTCGACGCAAATACAATATGTAATCCCTGAAAAAAAGGTATTTAATGATGAATACATGAACTGATACAAATATATAACATGAATGGATGTTACTCTGGATCAGAGTTACTTTACTAACATTGAGTTACTGTTTTTTTAACCAGTTTTTATTTCTAAAATTTTTGTTTTCATTTTAAAGTTGTTGTAATTTTGCTATGTTTTGTTATTAGTATTTATTTTTATACGTCTATATTTTTTATTAGTTTTTTTTTTAAATTCCAGTTTTAGTTATTTTAGTACTTCAAGTTTTTCAAAGTAAATGAAAATTAGTAATACTGCCTTGGCAACTAGCAGAAATACAGTAAGTTTAAATAGGATTTTAAACGTTATTTTATTTTAGTTAAAGTATTTAAACGTGTGTAGACATGACTTGAGTTGTACAGTGGGGTCCAGAAGACCTGGCAATTAACAAATCAATTTAAATGAACAAATTCTGAAAAAATATGCAATCAATCAAAAGTTGAAAATTATTAACAAATAATTATTACCAACTCTATTACTTACTCTTTCTTCCTCACTAATCAAAACAATTGAGTGATTGTTTTCTGACACTTATCATCTGACTTTCTGAATGGACTTTTGCTTTCACTGAAGCTCAAGATGCTTCTTAAATCATCTTATGATGGAGAACATGAATCTCAGGTTTTGTTCATGTCAGCTCCAGTGTTGCTGTTATTAAAGCAAAAGGGAGACACACCGAATACTAAGACATTCTCAAATCAATGTTCAATTAAGTGTCTAACCCAAATTGTTATGCATTTGTAAAGAAAAAGAAAAAAAAGAGACTGCATTTGAAAAGATAGCAAATAGAAATGTTTTGGACCGCACTCTACAGTGAAACATTCAGGTCGAACATAAGGAAAAGTGTTTGTGTTTGTACTTGTGTTGTGTACAGATTTACAGACCTGCATGTTTCCCAGCCTCCATACCATGGAGAATTGTGTTTTGATTCATATCCTGCATAAACCATATGATGGGATTCCTCAATGGACTAGTCCAGGAATATTAACCCTCGGTTTCCTGTTAATTATGTTTTAAATTTACACACCATTTGCATTTATGCTCTTGACAGATGCTTGCTACTAAATAACTCAAAGGAAAGTTCTATTCTGCTAAGGACAAGCATTAAGCAAAAAAAAAAAAAAAAAGGGGATTGATGGTAGTAATATGCACCAAGGGGTAAACCGTGAATGATTTTTGACATAAATAACCATACTTAAAAAAAGATCCATATTCAGCTGCCTGAGTATAGCTCTTCTTTCTTTCTTCTTTGAAATCAATTGAATTGAAGTAATGTATCATGGCAGATAAAATAAAAAATATTTTATGAAAAAGCAAATTTATCAAAACCTCTATACTGTATTTGACCATTCAAAAGTTAAGGGTCGGTAAGATTGGTCTCTAACGCTCATCAAGGATGCATTTATGTAATCAAAAATACAGGAAAAGCAGTAATATTGTGAAATATTACCATTTTTACACGTTTGATTGTTTATAAGTTTTTAAAATTTTATTTATTTATTTTATTATTATATTTAAGGGGATTTCTTCATGATGATGCAAAGCTGAAATTTCCGGCATCATACCTCAGTTTTTCAGTGTTATATGATCAGACATTCAGAAATCATTCTAATACACAACAAACACACACAGGTTTGTTTTTGTGAAAAGTGGGGAGTCTCCATAGGTGTAATTTTTTTTATACTGTACAGACCGTATATGCTATTGCCTTACACCAACACTGTAAAAAAATAAGTGTAATTTTAACTGTAACATTTTGTAAAAACGCTATGGAAAAAAACTGTTAATAGGTTAACAGTAAATTCCCATACTATATACAGGGAAAAACTGTAAAAGATCTAAACAGACATTTCATGTAATTTTACAGTAAAGTGCTGTTAATTTTACAGTTTTTAGAATTAAAAATAACAAATCAATGTATAATTTGCAGTCAAACACTGTAAACTGATATTCCCAGAATTCCATGCATGACACTCCACATTTGAAAGTATTTGTTTAAATAATCATGTTTTTTAAAAAAAAGTTTTTGTTATTAGTTATGTATATTTAGGCTTTATGTTACATCTTCTGTTGTTCAATGAAAGTTTATTGCATTATTTAAGTATCATGTTCGTTACCATGTGTGTTTTGTGTTTGCATGAATGACTCCATGAATGTGCACCTTCTATATATTAGTATATAATTCTGCTTGTGGCGAAGCTACTTGTGACGAGCTTTGATTCTTCATGTGGCTTTCTCTTTAACACCTGCATTATTATGGTGGTTGTCAGTATGTTAAATGAACAAAACAGATTTTAATAGCAGTGTGCACTGTTGAATTTACTGGTTTATATTCAAATTTTCTTGTTTTTAAATTACATTTTTATGCTGTAAAATTTACTGTTTTTGGCTGTAAATGTGTTTACAGTTTTTCTGTATTTTTTACAGAATTATTCTGGCAACCACAGCTGCCAAAATGATTTTGTAAAAACTACAGATTTTTTTTTACTGTGAACCCTACACCTAAACCTACCCCTTAAAGGAAACTTTCTGCATTTTTAGATTTTCAATACACTCCATTCTGTGTGATTTATAAGCGTTTGAAAAGTGGGGACATGGGGTAATGTCCTCAAAAGTCACCTTCTCCTTGTAATACCTATGTCATACCTTTGTCATTATACAAATTTATGTCCTCATTTGTCACAAAAACACACACACACACACACATTTTACTAGTTATGGGGACATTCCATAGGCATAATGGTTTTTATACTGTACAAACTGTATTTTCTATTGCCCTACACCAACTATGCACTTAAAACTACCCCTCACAGGAAACTTTCTGCATTTTTAGATAAAAAAAAGAAAGAAAAAAAAGCATTCTGTATGATTTATAAGCCTTTTAAATTACGGGGACACTGAAAGGCTTGAAGTGTCGCCTTAAATCAAACTACAGTAGTAATACTTATGTCATACCCATGTCATTATACAAAATTTGTGTCCTCATAAACCACATAAACATGGACAGACACACACAAACATACACTCATTCTTGCATATGTGGTTTAAGGGGACTCTCCATAGGCGTACACACACACACAAACACACACACACAGACACACACACACACACACCTCTATGAATCTTTTAAACTATTTAAATTATTTGGTAAGATCAAGATTAATTCGCAGAAAGTGGTAAGTTGTGAAAAACATGATTTGGGGTGAAAAAAAATTAAAAAAATACTGATAATACTACTACAAAATTTACAAAAATGTAAAATTGACAATTTTATACCAAATGGTTTTCTGGTTGTCTTTATAAAATTCTAGATAATGTGCAGAAAGCATCCGTGTATACCCCAATTACTGAATGCAAACCTTGGCATAACACAGTTTAGCCATCAAACACTTACAACCTAACACTTAAAACATTAGGCATGTATGTTTAACTAGTTCATTTCTCCTTGACTAGAGGACACTTATGTAAAAGGTGTCGCCCACTCTCCCTTTGCTAGAATTTTCATTTGGCTGTTAAATCGCCAGCTACAAGGGAAATCCTAACCCCTCAGATTTTATTCAAAGAGGGCCGGGAAATGCACGCACAGCACAGGCTGCCTCCCGTGGCTCCTGAAGGGATTTGGAGAGGAGAGCGGTAAAGCTCGGCTTTATTACGTCTAATACGGCTGGGTACCCAGCGAGCACTTGGGGAGGCACAGAGACATAATTATATCCCTTCTCTGTGCCGTCGGCCTGCATTAGCGTCTCCTCTCCTTCAGCGGCCGCGACAGAGACAAATGAGGGAGTTTTTCCAGCTCGGCCGGCTCATCCGTAACTGCCAGTTCCGTGCAATAGATCACCGCAGTTAAACGTGGCAATAGATCACGGTGTAAAGCAGACTCGCTCCCCGACGGAGAGCCGCTACAGATCAGTAGCTGCCTAATGCACATGTAGGTAAGAGTCAAGTCGCGTTAGTTGACACCCACATGCCCATTAAGTCCCATATAAATGAGATTGCGCCGCCACGCCAACCTCGGGCACAGAACAGCTTTGGCATTTACAGTAAATTATGGTATCGGTGACATTTTGACCTTGCGCTAAAACGGCCGAGCTGTTGTGCACCGATGACAAAAGACAGCATGTAAACGAAGGCACTTAATATGCAACACATTGCGGCAGCGGGATATTAGCCGATAAGAATTCTGCAGCATCCATTCTTTGTTTGTTTCTTAATTAGCGGAAAAGAACAGACATCTCTAAACAGCAAAAAGTGTTTTTTTTAAATATGCTGTTAGGAAGGCAGCGAATTAGCACTGCTGCAAGCATTCAGGATTTCAATTAATTCACATCAACACAGATGTTCCGTCCTGTCTCCTAAATGCAGGCTAATTCTTATGCTAATGGATGTCAACAGACAGACACACAGCAGTAATGATGAAACGCTAGCAGGAAAACAAAGCTCCGTGACGCAACAGCGGAGACGTCAGGCCAAGGTCTTCCTCGCTATTTTTAACAGACATCTCAATCGCTTGCGCCAGTGTGACCGCAGGGTTTCTCAGAAGCTTGAACTTGTCATAGTAACAAAGAGCTGGTCATCTGGCCTCTGACACTGTAAAAGAAAGATAGTACAAGAGAACGAGACAGCGAGGCTTTCCTGTGTGCCTCTGCTAAATCAGCCCAGTGAATACCTGCCATAATCAAAGGCCAGGATGTGCCAATGTGACAAATGAGCGACCGGCTGAAGTCCGTGCGTGTCGTGAAAAACCACGGACGCTGCAGGAACTCTGGGAAATTAGCACATCCCTTATTCAAACAGGAAGCTGTCATAATGCGATAGACTCGCCGACATAAAACCCTTCCATGCGCAACTAGCATGATGACGCGCCGTTTGTGGCTCCTGGTGTTGAGGTGTGGGAACCAAGGTTATGGAGCGTCGCGTCTGAGCACTGAAGCCCTTCCATTGTTTATGTAGCGGTATTGTTTTATTGATGAGCCTTTGTTTGGTTCTGGCTTTTACGTAATACTGACTGGTGCTAATAGACCTCAAGAGGACCTTTCCGAATTATAAGAGCCTATAAGAGTCACCGCAACACAATAACCGTAAAGTGTTCAAAGTCAATGTTTCCTGTGAATGAGACAAAGACTTGCTCTTATGTAATACACTAGCATACACTTTCAAGGTACCAGATTATAATCAAACAGGAAAAACACATAAAGGGTCAAAACATCAGGTTCGAATCTCTAAAAAAATGTCCTGGATGAAGATTTATCGTCTAGTAGGCCTATAGATTATTTTCTAAGTGTAGTCGAAGTAAATAGAAGAGTCACTATTATTTATATTTCCAAAAGAGTTTTATTTAGAATATTACTAAGCAAACAATGCATTACTCTGGTAAACACTGTAATAAATTGCACATACAAATACTGGGTAAAACAATAAACTTTTAATTAGTTAAATATTTATACGTGTGAAATGTCTGTAGGGCACATTTTAGAATTTAAATAAACTACACTAATGATCAAAAGGTTGTGGTCGTCTAGGATATTTTATACTTTTTTTTTGGGAGTTACTTATCTCACCAAGGTGCACTTATTTGATTAAAAATACAGTAAAAACAGAATTACTGTGAAATATTATTACAATTAAAAAACATTTTCTATTTAATATTTTTTAAAATGTAATTTATTTCTGTGATTGTAAAGCTGAATTTTCAGCAGCCATTAACTCCAGTATTGATTTGAATATTATCAATGATGAAAATGGTTGTGCTGCTTAATATTTTTAAATGTATTTGAAATACGAATTCTTAACACTGGTGATTAAATCAGTGTAACATATAGAGGTCTTTAACTGTAATTTGATCAATTTAAAGTGTATCCATTATACTAATACTACCACAATTTCTTTCAAAAATATAAAGATAATAAAAAAATCTTACGGATTACAAACTTGTATTTTTGGGGATAACCATATTAGACATGTGGGTCCTGGTCAAAAAATGTGGAGCCTATAAAAAAAATGCTTATCCATTTCTTATGTATAGTATTACAAATATAATAATAATAACAATAATAATAACAATTTTTTTTTTAAAAGAATAATAACAATCTCACTGACTCCAAACTTTTGGACAAAACACCTTGAAAAGCAACATAACATTCCAGCCTACCTTTTGGTGTTTGGTGCTTAAGATACCTATAAATGCTTGTGTCTCTGCTTTGAAATGAAGCCCATTATACCTGTCTCAGCACAGGATTCAGCACAACAGGTGTAAGGAGCTGAGCTGGAGTCACATTGTTCACATTTGGCTTGCTAAAGACTGGCAACAGAAAGCAAAACCAGGGAGAGAATCCAAGATATTGGGGAAGATGATTTATCTCTGCTGTCAAAAATGTGACAGCCAATAAAAACACATCAGAGAGAATGCTAGGTGAAAATATGCAATAGATACACTCAGATTTCAGCAGAAATGCCTATGTTAAACTAAAAGTTCTATATAATAGAACTAAAAGGCTAGATAATATTTTTCAAAATGTATCGATAAACTGGGTGCAATGCACCCTTTCTTACTATTTTTAGGTGGTTTATGGGAACAGCTTCAGTGCTGGACTGCGACGTTACCTTCTTATCTTCTTCCATTTAATAAGAGGCTGTGACCTCACCAGAAGTTTACAGTGGCGATTCTGTGAGAAGGGGAACATCCGAAATCTTACAATCCAGCTGAAAAGCAAGCCAACTTAACCCTATTGTGTTTTGGTTATTTTGAACTAGAAAGGATTTTCTTTTTCCAGAAAATAATATTTTTGATTATTTTTGGGGATCCCAATATTATACTTGTAGAGTTCTTGGTCAAAACTGACCAGCCTGTAAAAAAAATTGCTTATAATGTCTTGTTGTACTATATTATTACCAAATATTTAAATACTGGAATAGCAAAGGTCTGATATTTGGTACTGATCATAGGCCTCATTGATCTGAGTTTATGCAGTGTTTAGAGGCCTATGATCATTCAGTTCCAAAAAGAAATACAAAAACTTTGCTAGTTGAAAGAACAGGTAAAGTAAAGTTTCCAAAAAGATTGAGTCCAAGGTTTGGTGGTAATATAGCATAATGAGAGATTTAAAAGCAATTTACATGCCTGTTATTTTTTATCAGGAACACCAATTAGGCAAAGGATTTTCAGCACAGCATGAGGGTTAAACCCTGGTATACTTGAAGCAAAATTAAAGCCCAAGATGGTGTGACGTAATTTTGAATAAAATCAGGCCAAAACAAAGGTCGTTTGGAGTTAATTTCAGAAGTTCAAAAAAGTTTCCAAGCAAACTTTCCTAACAATTGAAAACACCTTTCAATTACCATTGGTCCATTTTAGGTAGGTGTGCTCTGGGGCTCTGCCTTCTTTGACATGAAAATCCTCTCAGGTTAATTTCTTATGTTTTGTCTGTTGAGGTCAGACATGAGAGAACATTAACAGAAAAATGACACAGATGTTGTTTTTTTCACATTTAAAGTGCCGTTCCAAACCTGTAAGACCTTCATTTAGCTTTGGAACACAAATTAAGATTTTTGGGATGAAATCCGAGAGCTTTCTGACCCTCCATAGACAGAAACGGAACTAAAATGTTCCCCAGGACCAGAAAGGTAGTAAAGACATAGATAAAATAGTCCATGTGACATCAGTGGTTCAACCTTAATGTTATAAAGCTACGAAAATACTTTTTTGTGCACAAAGAAAACAAAAATAACAACTTTATTCAACAATTTTCTTCTCTTTCATGTCAGAATTCGACGCGTTCAATAGAGTACCACGACACATACCTGTGCATTCCTCTGCTTGTAAACAAGGCGCAGCGCATGTGTCGTGGTACTCTCAATAATGCCGGTGGATGGTGATGCAGAGAAGAATTGTTGAATAAAGTCATTATTTTTGTTTTCTTTTGCGCACAAAAAGCATTCTCGTAGCTTCGTAACATTATGGTTGAACCACAGATGTCACATGGACTATTTAAATGATGTCCTTTACTACATTTCTGGGCCTCGGAACATTTCAGTTGCATTGCTGTTGATGGAGTGTCAGAAATCTCTCGGATTTTATCAAAAATATCTTAATTTGTGTCCCAAAGATGAATGAAGGTCTTACGGGTATGGAACGACATGAGGGTGAGTAAATAATGACAGAAATCACATTTTTGAGTGAACTATCCCTTTAACAGTATGCTGCTTTTTATTTCAAACTTCTTTTTAAGGAAGGTTCTCTAAGTGAAGAACAAAAAATAATTTTGCTACAATATATATGCACAATAAGTATATCAGAGCATAAACAAACAGATCGGCCCCGGAGGACTTCGACATGGCTTCCCATTAAGAAATGTGTCAGATTTTCACCGTTAGGCGAAAATGATCAAGCGCATCTGAAAAGTTCGAAATGTCAGTGTGTGTTCACGGAGGGACGTTCTTCGTTAGAGGCCGCCAATCTTATCGGATTCAGCGGACGCACGGGGGACCGGCGGCGCTGGGATATGAAGCTGGTGTCAGAGCGAGTGGAATGACGGAAGATCCGACAGCCTCCCAGAGAGAAACGCCAGGACCCTGAAAAGCTAATTTACTCTGTTGTAAAAGTGATGGCATCTCAAAAACAAAGTGACATTGAAAGATGCATCTGAGAGGCCCATGCCAGTCACGTCCCCCCTCCCCAGCCACGCCCCAGGTGTCGATATATAACATCCCCACTCATATCGACTCCGGGGGAGGGAACCAATCAGTGTCCTCCAAGCTCACGCTTGATACCCCCTCCGCTTCCCCGACAGCATAAGGCTGTCAGCTCCCAAAACAAGATGTCGTGTCAACGCCGGAAAATTACACAATAACGAGGCCCACTTGAGATTAGGCTAATGAGAAAATCAAAATACAATTTAATTCTTGTCAGCTACGAGACATCTTTAAATTACCTCTCCCTGCATGCTGATTACCCGACGCACGCCACTCAGCCAGAGGCTGCTTAAAATAACCCTCCGGCTCTCTGGACGACACCGTGTGCTTTGTATATCCGCAATGGAGGAAGGGAAGAAAGGCGTTTCATTCCACTCTTGTAGTAAAGATCTGACCTGAGGCGTGATTCTGGTATCAGCGTATAGTTCGGGTTCGGAAGCTGAGCACGCAAACCAATTACCTGAGCAGAATTGGCGCTGTGATGCAATTCAGAATGGTTGAATCCTTCATACATGGCATTCATTTAGATGGGAAGAGCTTAGGAAGGAATGGATTTAAATATTTGCAGCAACAACATATGGTAAATTTGAACCAAAATGCAAACATTATATGAACGTTTTACCTTCCCTTTATTGGTCTCACGAGTCTCGTCTCTTTGTCTTTGGCGTCTGTCGTCCAGTCTTGGTTATAGATGTCACCGTGGTAATTAACTGCCAAAATGTTCGTTACACTTAGCCACACAGCGGCTCGTTTCTGTTCCTGAACACTCAGCTAGCATATGGCGCCGAATGTTACACACTCCTAATAGCCCATGAGAGCTGCCACTTCCTAATAAACCTGCGGCTGCAACAGCACTGAAAGCACAAAACCTGTTAGTGTAACTCACCTAAATGTGACCGCACGAGATTGGGAAAGTATGTGTATGTTTTCGCGGATGGAGCATTACTGTCTAGGAGGGGAAAAAATAGGTATTTCAAAGACAATATTACTGGAGCTATTTTTCTAGCTGGTCTATGAATGCCATTGGCTGGTCCAAGCTAGCAGACCATGTTAGACTTGCAACCGACAAGCCACTGTGGCTGGTGAACTAGCTAATAACCAGATGTGACCAGCTAGTACCAAAAAACAACCACTGAAACCTGATTTCCAGTTTACAATCCCATCAATGAGATGAACTATTATTGGGGAAGGGACCTCTTGATGTTGTCACAGTAGCTGATTCGGCCTACAAATGCACTAAACAAACACAAGGCTTTTACAATTTGTGCACTATCCATGTTAAACCGTTTGCAAGATTACAGCTAGTGCATTTCAAATCAGTATAGTATAATGAAAATAATGCCAAATTATTTGCATTCCAATTAGTGCATTTCAAAAGAACAGCATTTATTTGAAATTGTAACATTACAAACGTCTTTTACTGCCAAGTTTGATCAATTTCATACATCCTTGCTGAATAAAAGTATTAATTTATTTCAAAGCATTCTTTCAAACAAACAAACAAACAAACAAACAAACAAACAAACAAACAAACAAACAAACAAACAAATAAACAAATTACAGACCCCAAACTTTTAAACAGTAGTGTATGTCACAATACTGGCATACAGTCTTGTTACAGTACATATTCGGAAGTAGAATTTCACACACTTCTTCATTATACAGTAAAAGTGTATGAATTCATGTAGCAATACACGAGAGCTACTCCAAACTTTCCTCTCTTGCCTATCCATTCCTATCACTGATTTCTCCAGGGACACAATCTTATGATCTTTAAAACTAGCCTCATCTGACACCTCTCATAGCCAGCCAAAGATGTATTAATCCTCACAAACATTTAGATACCTCACATTTGATTATATTGAGCCAATTAATAACTTCTTCCTCATGAAACACACAAACCCTAGCACTCCCTCTCTCCCCACGGCTCACCCTGCTTTGTTATGTTTTTACGAGACGTCTCATCCGGATTGAGGATACAGTGGCCAGCGCCGGGTCAAAAACTTTTACCAGTTTTTCCTGTAACACAGTCCAGGCGAGTATAGGCCGGCGGAGTTGGGGGTGGAGGAAGGAGTTATTTGATAGCACGCTGAATCAGTCGAGCGAGTAAACCGTTTCCACCTCATGGTTTCGCCTGGGCACTCCTGGTAGCTCCAGCTGAGCCATATGGCCCCGAGACTCTCTGCTCATGTGAGGGGAGGAGAAACATGTCTCACACACATCACTGCTTTATACACTCCATCAACACACGAGGTCTGTCATTACTGCTGCTACACACTCAACACGCTCACAACAAACACAGCACAAAAACGAAAGGACAAAAAACAGCGAAAAAAAAACAAAAAAAAAAAGATCGAAAAAAAAACCTTAGTGCGTATCATGGTCTTTCATACCCACCCACGCCGGAGCATACCCTTCCTTATTCTAGCCTCTTATCAATATCCCAGCACTTTTTTACAATGCAATTCTTTATCATCCATATTTCCTACAGTCTGGGTCGAAGTGTCCTGATTTTAAATTTAAGAAACTAGATTTTTACATTTTCTTAAAAGGAAAATGTTTTGGGGAAGTCACTATATGTCTTTCCAATAGATTTAAGTGTGTTGCTAAGCTGTTGCTAGGGTGTTCGTTAAAAATCCTATCATTTGAGGCTGTTTGCTAAGTGTTCCAGATGGGTTGCTAATCGTTTCACACATTCTAGAATATTAAGTGGTTGCTAATCTAGTTTTAACACATTGCTCTGCTATCACTAGGGTTTTCTAGATGGTTGCTAATGTTGTTTTCGCAATTGCTTTGCTGTTGCTATAGTGTTCTAGATTGTTCTCGGATGTTGTATGGTTTTTGTAGTTTACCGTGATGCGGTCAACTAGGTGTTGTTTAAATGGGGTTGCTAATGTTGTTTTAACATGTTCTATACTGTCATTAGGGTGATCTAGCTGTGATTGTAATTAATTTTAGTGTATGTTTGGTGCTATGCTGTTGCTATGTGTGTTCTAGAGGGTAGTAATTTTTAATTTGTTGCTATGCAGTTGCTAGGGTATTCTAGATAATTGTTAAGTGGTTGCTAATCTAGTTTTTATATGTTGCTGTGCTGTTGCTGGTGTGTTTTAGATGGTTTCTAATGTTGTTAACAGGTTGCTATGCTATTGTAATTTTGTTATATATTGATGTATGTCATTTGATCATGTTGCTATGCTGTTGCTAGGGTGTTCTTGATGGTTGTCAATGTTGTTAACTTGTTGCTGTGCAGTTGCTAGGGTGTTCTAGATTATTGCTAAGTGGTTGCTAATCTATTTTTTTTTAATTTATTTATTTTTTAACGTTTGTCTATACGTGTCTTGGGTTCTAGAGGCTGATGTAGTTTTAGCATGTTGCTATGCAGCCGATAGGGTGTTCTAGATTGTCGTTAAGTGTTTGCTAGTTTTAACGTGTTGTTATGCTGTCACTAGGGTGTTCTAGATGGTTGCTAATGTTGTTAACATGTTGTTACACTGCTATGTTTTCTAGATTATTGTTAAATGATTGCTAATCTATTTTTTACATGTTGCTATGCTGTCGCTTGGGTGCATTAGATGGTTTCTAATGTAGTTTTAGTGCATTGCTATTCAGTTGCTAGGGTGTTCTAAATTGTTGTTAAATTGTTGCTAATCTAGTTTTACCACATTGCTCTGCTGTTGCTAAGGTGTTTTTAAATATTGTTTTAGCGTGTTGCTATGCTGTTACGGTGGTATTCTAGGTGGTTGCTGAGTGGTAACCAAAGTAGATTTATCAAATTGCTATGCAGTTGCTAGGATTTTCTAAATTATTGGATGTTCAGGATGTTCAAACTAATTTAATGTAGATTTAATATGTTGGTATGCTGTTGCTAGGGTGTTCTAGAATGTTGTTAATCTAGTTTTAATATGTTGCTAGGGTGTTTTAGATGGTTGCTAATCTAGTTTTAACATGTTGCTATGCTGTTGCTAGGTTGTTTTAGATGGTTGCTAATCTAGTTTTAACATGTTGCTAGGCTGTTGCTAGTGTGTTTTAGATGATTGCTAATCTAGTTTTAGTGCATTGCTATGCAGTTGCTAGGGTTTTCTAGATGGTTGCTAATGTTGTTTTAACATGTTGCTATGCTGTCGCTAGGGTGTTCTAGATGATTGCTAATGTTGTTTTAACATGTTGCTGTGCTGTTGCTAGTGTGTTTTAGATGGTTGTCAATGTTGTTTTAGTGTATGGCTATGCTGTTATGCTGGTGTTCTAGGTGGTTGCTGAGTAGTACCAGATTTATCACATTGCTGTGTTGTTGCTAGAGTGTTCTAGATGGTTGCTGATGTAATTTTAGCATGTTGCTATGCTAGTTTTGTGATAATTAACATTTTAAGGAAAATAGATCAAAATAAAGCAAATTGCATGTCTCCTGCACGAGCTCCTCGGGTCAGTGTTTGCTATCTGCTAGGCTACGGCTCCGACTATCACCTTAACGTAAATGAACACCTTCCAGCTTCTGATCTAAGGCCAGAGCTGCGCTGTGAGGACTGACAATATTTTGTGCTGATAAAAGGTTACAGCTGTGTTGTGGAATAGCTGTCTCTACCTAATCGCATCAGTCTTCCCTAATGTATAGCCTTCTCATCGACTGATGTGATATATAACCTTCAGCACGCATAAAATCCCGCTGTTTCTGCAGTGGAGGGATTGGCCAGAGCTGCCAGCACTCGGTGACAGCATATGTAGGCATGACAGATGACAGTGCAGGAGGAAGTGACTCGGGAGAGGAAAATGATCAGGAGGGAGATGCACAAGCGTACGCACACACACACAGCCGCCATCTTCCTCAAAGGCATCTTCCCATCTATTTGACACAGTAATTACAGCACATGCTGATTCCAATGATGGATGAAGTCCCAGTCTGGGATGCACTCTTCCTTCATCTTTCTCGGTTTCACTCGCTTTCGCTCGCACACTCATACTCAACTGTTTAGGTGATGAAGACCTTCCTAATGAGGGCACTGATCCTACATCTGAATACACTTTCCTGCAACACAGTATGCAAAAAGCAACAAATCAATTGAGCAGGATTTACAAAAACTCAATATTTATGAGACATATGATGCACTGCATCTGATTTTGAAGTGTGCAACCAGTCGATTACACTATCCTATAAGGCATTGAATTACATAAAAAAAGACTATTTACAGTATAACAGAAATAATAATGTATTTTAGAAGAATATACTTAAATTATAGTACATGTGCTGCAGTACATCAGTCAGTGAACTTTTTAAAATGCTTTTCAATAAACACTCATGAAAGTTTACCTTTTTTAAGTACATCTAAGTGGCCTTTTATAACATTAATATATATATATTTTTTAAAGAAGTACACTTTTAATTTTTGCAGTACACTACAAGTGCACATTAAATACAATTAAGCACACTTCTTTTTCACAAGGATAGAACTGTGTTGGCAAAAATTTCTTTAACACATTTAGTACATACATTATAACATAAGACAATGCCACCATGCCTAGCGGCTCACCTTGCTGTACATATCTTTACTTCCGGCAAAAGTGACAATGTATGATTGCCTTTCAGTCAGGATAGAGACAAACACACGGCAGATCGCTTACGGCAGGGTGAGTAAGTGTACGGTGTTTGCCTGTTCAGCGGTAGCAGATGTTGGCTGGCGTTTAATAGAGATGTTAATGCCGAAGCAGAGCGGCTCTCAAGTCGTTTGGCTGCTCCTCCCACTGTCTCTCCTATTCTTTTTTCCCCTTTCGTTAGCACAAGGTGAACCCTGGGCGAGCCCCGACACCATCCAGAGCTGACGGGCCACTGCATCTCGCACCCTCGCCCCCCACAAACACACACAGCACACACACACACACACACCACACACACACCCACACACCACACAACACACACCACACACACAGAAAGAGCAGTTACTTAACGCTGTGTTGGCAATGAGGGAAGGGGATGGAGAGGGTGATCATAGCCTGAGGGTCTGAGAGAGAGAAAAAGAGCGAGAGACAGGGGAATTGAAGCATCTTTGGTGCATATCCTCATCCTCCTCAGTGTCGTCCCCTCATGTACCCTTAATAGAACCAGCGACCCCTGACGCATCACACTCAGGGCAGTATATATGTGTGTGTGTGACAGTGTCAGCTGAATGTCTGACCTTTAACTCTGCTTCAGTATGAAGAGATGGATTTGTTGCCACATGCACCAGCCTAGTTGAATGAAAATCATAATTAACATATAGATTATTAGTAGTCTTGGCTAAAGCAATAATCTTTATTATTATTGCTCATACACACAATAGGGTTAGAGATTGAAATGAATTCATAATTCTTAAGTATTAAACATCAACTTGGAACTTTGCAGTTCAGGCAAATATTTTAAAGTGCACAGCTTGTTAAGGAGACATGTTATTACCTTTCAAATAAATGATTTTTTGGCAAACTCACTTACACTACTGTTCAAAATGTTGGTGTCGGTATGATTTTTTTAATGCTTATGAAAGAAGTCTGCAAGACCAAGGCTGCATTCTGTAAAAACAGTAATATTGATTACAATATTGTCACAATTATATTTTACATACTTTTCTATTTGTATGTTAAAATGTATTTTTGTATATCTATATATATTTCTAATAAATAGTATTATCTACTATCTAATCTAATCTAATCGATCTATCTATCTATCTATCTATCTATCTATCTATCTATCTATCTATCTAGCTACTATCTATCTATCTGTCTGGCGTCTGTCTGTCATGTATATATCCCTGCCTTCCAAAAGTTGGGGACCACTAAGGTTTTTAATATTTTTAATGAGTCCTCTTATTCTCCATCAAGGCTGTAGTGATTTGATACAACAGAAAAACAGTAACCTTGTTAAATATTATATTTAAAAATATATTTTTAGTGATGCAGCGCTGAATTTAATTCGCCATTGCTCCAGTCTCCAATGTCCTCATGTCCTTCGAAATCCCCCCCCCAAACAAAAATTTATCTTCTAAACTTTTATTATCTACCTTTTTATCATTTCAACACAATCCTTGTCTGAATAAAAGTATTTTTATTAAAAGAAAGAAAGAAAAAAAAATACTGACCCCAAATAATATGTATAGTTTACATAGGGTAACACAAAATTTATATTTTGAATAAACACTGTACTTTTGAACTTTTTCAAAGAATCCTGAAAAGTATCACAGGTTCCAAAAAATTAATTAGCAGCCACAACTGTTTCCACATGATTATAAACCAATCATATTAGAATGATTTCTGAAGGATGATGAGACACTGAAGACTGGAGTAATGAACTGAGTCAGCGTGCTTCACAGGAATAATTATTTTTAGGGTATATAAAAAGAGAAAATTGTTATTTTAAATTGTAATAACATTTCAAAACATTACAGTTTTTTTGCTGTATTTATGCTCAAATAAGCAGGACGGTGATGAGCATTAGAAACTTCTTTAAAAATCATTAAAAAAGCATTACTGAGCCAACGTTAGAAAGGCAGTGTATATATACAGTGCCCTCCATAAGTATTGAGACAGTAAAGACAAAATTGCTCCGTTTGATGTGGAGTCAAGAAATCAGTAAATATGGTTAAAAGATGAATATGAGAAAAAACTAGAGAATGTCACATTTTATTATTGGGTGAAACACACGGATGTTTTACCAGCTAAGAAGATCAGCACTTTTAGAGTTCATCCCTACTATCTGATGTGAGCATAAGTATTGGAACAGTTGCCTCACAGGTCTTTCTGAGTGATCAGCTGTATCCTGTTGCATTAACTGTTCAGATATTAAAAGCAGGGAATGTGTCGTATCAGTTATATCCATTGCTTCTGCATTCTGAGTCTTGCATTTGATGACAACAAATACTGTATAATCCAAATGCTAATGCAGGTTTTTGCCAAACGGAAGAATATACACACAAGAATAGATGTTTAAGCATCTACTATCTGTATTCATCTACTGCAAAAATAAAACCTAATACACAAACCTGCATGTCATTCTGTATGCATAAAAGCCTTGTTTGGATTTGATTTTGTAAGTTTAATTTACATTTACATTCAAGGCAAGAAGCAGATGCTCCACAAAGCATCACATCTATGCAGACAGTGCAGTGCAGACAGCAAATCAAACCTGTCAACAAAGAAAAAAACACAGCGAGTAAAAATGTTACAATGCAAACTCACAGACATTTGCCGGTGAAATACATTATAGGGCATTGTAAAGGGTATGAATGGCTAACATTCTCAAAAGGCTGGGAATTTGAAAGTCTTTTTTGACTTTTTCCCACTGAAAATATTAATGGCATGTAAAAAAGAGGAAGTGGCTGAGAAAGGTAGCGTTTCCAGGGAGGATGTGGACTCAGGCACATGGGCACGTTTGTTGGCCTTGAGTGCTTTTAGCTCTGTGTCGAACCCGTGAGCTTTGGGCAACTTCACTCCACCTACACCAACTTCCTGTCCCACTGGCATCGTCCCCTGGCACTCAGGAGAGTAAGAAGCAGCCAATCGGTGAGGAGAGCCTCCCTGATTGACGTCAGAGCTGCCGGGACTTCCTGCGTGGTGCTGAGAGAAATAAGCTCTCTTCCTCTGTGGCTCCTCAGATGAATGACAGAATAAACTGAAAGTGTCTGAGTGTGTCTAAATTTACTCCTCCTACACTCTGGAAATAGTTACACATATTTGAAAGATTAATAATATATTGTTTGTTGATTCCGCCTTAGCTTATTATATATAGAATATATTTATTATTATTTATTTTTAAAGTGGAAGTATTGCAGGAAGTATCAGCCATAAGGGCCTGTTTTGTTATAATGCCAATATCCTCCAATGATCTTGTACTTATAAAAAAGCATCAACAAAACAATAGTAAAATAATAAAAGAATACTCAATAATAATTTTTTTGTAATATTTTACAGCCATCCAACATTAAAACCTGCATAACAATAAATATAATATTATAATAATTTATACCATGTAACATATAATACATAATGGGATATATTATATTACAGTATAAATATTAAAAATATATTATATATAGTATATATTCTAAAAACCATTATATATTACACTTAATAAATATTATATATGCAAATAATAAGAATAATATTTTATGAGATTAAAATAATTACTGTATAAATATTTAAACATAAAATATTTATATAAACTATGAAATAAAATATTTTTAAAATTATGAAAACAATGTATTAATGCAAAATTGTATATATTATGGTCTATTATAATTATAGTGTAGTAATAATAATATTTTGATTAGATTAAACTTTTTAAGGATATATAATCATGCAAATTTGTTGGTCAACTAATGCTTCTGATATAGTATGCATGGACCAAATAAGCAAATAAATTGACATAAAGGACACAGCTATGTAGAAAACATGGTTCAATATAGATGTATAAAAAGACACTTGACAATTACATTTGTCAAGCCCAGGATCTTAAAAAAGGGCCATTTGATGCATTGGACAGAACTGCACAATTCATCTCACCGCGACTAGATTTATCCTTGTCGCACGAGCACACATGAATTCTCCAGCGGTTGAGATAGCAGTGTATTTATGTCAGACAGGTTATATTTACTCTGGTCCAGAGAGAGAAGCTCCACCAGAGGAAATGACAGAGCGTGAAATGCTTTTCTGTGATTAGGAAAGACACAGGATATGGCTCTCAGCACATCCTTTAGCGTGAGAGAGTTGGCGTTGTTGCCAAGCAGACGCCACTTCCTAAATGATCCTCTACAGTAGTGTGTGGCGCGGAAAGAAAGATTTACACTGTTTCCTGCTGCATTTACAGACACAAATGATCACATGGCTTGTTATTCTCAAAACGATGACAACAATTTTACTGCTGTAAAGTTTTCATGATTACATCGTCTCAATGTCAAATAAGAGTTTGCTGAAAAAGATGTTTAAGACTCTGAAAACTCAATCTGAAGGTGTGTTTGAAGTGTTAGCTTGTCTACAGCGAGGGACACGCTTTGTCAATCAGTTTAAAATGTTTCAGATGGTCTGCAGTTAATGTGTGCTGTCTTTGGTCTGTCTGCATGAAACTACTGAAAATAACCTCACCATTGACCCAATGTCTGTCAGCTAACTGACTGCTTCGTGCTTTCTTCACATTTAACAGGCAGACTTGGAGCAGGTACCAATCTCCCATAACCAATGGCCATATGTCCACGCTTTACTATGGGAGAAATGAAAGCATAACTGCTCAGATTTTGGCTTGAATTACCGCTCATCTGGTGGTTTTAACAGAGGCCGTCTCAAAGACACCTTGAAGAAGAGGAGAAGACTCTGTCGACAGTAAATGGCACAGTGAAAGGAAGGATGTAAGGGGAAGACAGCAGCCCATTCTAGGTGAAGAGAGCAGATCAATAAATCAATAAGTGTTTATATGTGTTTGTGTTGGTGGATGGGTGAATGTCTTTAAATGTCTGACAGTTGATGAGTCAATTAAAACACATCAAAGATGCCCACCACCACCAACAAAAATAATAATTTATAAAACAATTAATTTAAAGAATGGCATTTATTTAAATAAATATGTCTCAATAAATATGTCGGAAATAACACAGAGACATTGTCGCTGCTTCGCCTGGCAGAATGACTAATATCTTCCTACGTTATTGCGTGTGACACATAGTTATAATAATAATACTGCTACTACTACTACTAATAATTAATTTTTCACATTAAAATTTGAATCCTTAAAAATAAATATTTTTCACCAATAACACTGTAAAACAATAAATAAAAGAAAATAAAAGAGAAAGAGTGTTGAAGTATGTTTTACAATTATAATGAATAAATAAGAAAATAATAATTTAATATAAAAAGCGTGGTAAACTATGTTAAGTGTGTTCTTGCATTATATTTTTTAACAGTCATTATACCTTTTCATTTTAAAACCTTAAAACAAGTAATACTACTACTAAATATATCAATTTTATATCCTCCTTTTTTAATTTTATTAGCATTAATTTTTACATAACAGCATTTATTTATTTATATGTTTTTTTCCCAATTTTCAGTGCAGATCACTTTGTACTTTGTATAGACTCTCCTGTCATTATGTTGATCTAGTTCCTTCCAATTAATATATTATTCTTTTCAATATATATATATAATATATATATTATATAGATATTAGTGCTTTCACATGATTAATCACGATAATCACCATTTTAAACTAAAAGTTTTTGTTTACATAATATAGTGTGTACTGTGTATATTTATTATATATATAAATACACACACATACAAATATATATTTTTAAATATATACATTAGTAAATGTCATATTTAATTCATATAATTATATTAATAAATAAAATATTAATATATAAAAAATAACATAAAAATATACATTTTTTCTTAAATATATACATGCATGTGTGAGTATTTATATATACATAATAAATATAAACAGTACACATACATATATTATGAAAACAATTTTTTAGTTTGGATGTTATTAATCGCGATTAATGTTTTGACAAGGCAATATATATATATTATATATATATTAGAGATATTATAATATATATATAATATACTATAATATATACATATATATTATTTATTTATTTTTTTCTCTGGATATACAATCAACTTTCAGTGTTTTGTTTAGAGTTTATTCAGGGCATAAATCTGTACACACTGATATTCATCAGGCGAGCGGAAGGCATTACCCTTGTCCACATGCCAGTCATTCATCGCCCTTCATGATCCCATTGTGTGAGCGGGACACAGCGGCCCTCTTTGATGTGAGAAGTTATTTAGCAGCCAAGTGGACGCAAACAAACCGCTCATACAGGAATTGTCCAGGAAGCCACTCCGACATCAAACAGCACAGTATGAAACAATAGTCTGGGACAGTCTATTCTGCACAGTTTTCTGCCGCTGCAGAGAAAAGTATGCGTCGCACGCAATAACCTAGGAAGATATTAGTCATTCGGCTGGGCACGAGGTGAAGCAGAGACAATGTCTCTGTGTTATTTCAGATGGAGGTATTTCTGAGACTTATGGAAGTCTGATTTCCTCGTCTCTCTCTGTGAATCCTAGGCACTCTCCTCTCTCAGAACATACATTTCCATGTCATTAGTATTAGTTAAAACAACTGCTACCCTAAACAAGACGACCAAGGCATGTTGAACAAGCTATCAATATAATACATTTCAGTATTATTACTCTTACAAATTCCATAGTAAATAAATTGCAACAGACAACTATATTCATTTTGACATGCTTAATTTGGTTGCATATAAAATAAAAACATAAGCACATAAACTGCCATTCACTAGTTGGGATCAGTACGATTTTTAATTATTTATGCTAAACCAAGGCCGCATTTATTTGATATTGTATTGATATTGATTCAATATTGTGAAATATTATTATAATTTCAAATAACTGTTTTCTATGTTAATATATTTTAAAATGTAATTTATTCCTGCGATTTAATACTGAATTTCCAGCATCATTACTCCAGTCTTCAGTGTCACATGATCCTTCAGAAATTGTTCTAATATGCTGATTTGATGATCAACAAAACAGTTGTGCAGCTTCATATTTTTGTGGAACCTGTGATACTTTTTTCATGATTCTTTGAATAGAAAGTTCAAAAGAAAAACATTTATTAGAAATTGAAGTGTTTTCTAACAATATCTTTATCACTTTTTATCAATTTAACACACTCTTGCTGAACACAAGTATTAATGTATAAAGAAAGAAAGAAAGAAAAAAAAAAGAAAGAAAGAAAGAATACTGACCCCAAACTTTTTTTATTTTTAATCATCAAGGAATCCTAATCAGCAAGTTTAAATTCAAAAATGTAAAAAAAAAAATAAAATAAATAAATAAGCAAGCACAATGTTTTCAACATTGACTATAAATCTACATATTAGAATGATTAGAATGCTACATTTTATCTTTCAGGATTCTTTGATGGATACAATGTTTAAAATAAAATATTTGAAATAGAAATCTTTTGTAGCATTAATAATGTATTTACAGTCAAGTTTGGATCATTGAATTTTCCGGCTGACACCATAAAAGGCACATAAAGCGGGTCATATGCTGTTGCCCTAAAACATTAAAAACTACAACACTATTTTTTGTATTTGGGTAATGAAATGGTTTATGTGGTTCCCTGGCTTCAAGGTTACAAAGACAACCCCATCCTAATCCTTTCCAACTCCACACTGTACATTATTGCTTTCTCCTCTATCGCCCCCTGCCTTTCTGACCCCCCACGCGTCGATTCTCCCACTACCCAAGCTCCCCCATCGGTCTGAAAAAGCGAGGCTGTGGTGCTTGTTGGCCAGCTATCCAGTGCGTTGTGATTGGCCGAATATCTCAAGCGTGTGATTGAAATGTTACGCCCCTCACCATACTGTGATGCCCTGTACGAGCCGGAGCGATGAGACAAAAACATTAAAATTCATTATAAACGAGGTATTTGTTGCATGCAGTGGGGACATAATTATTGATTATAATTACTTGTACTGTCTTTTTATGCGTTGCGCTGCGTTGCATCGCGCCGCCGCCGCCTAAACATAAAACCATGTCTACATTTGCGATCGGAGAAACGACAAACAACAAGCAACAAGTGTAACATTGCTCAAAACTTGCGTTTGAATAGTCAGTGGCAAATCCTTTAAATATGAAAACATACTTACAGGCTGTGAGTCAGCATTATTTGTCAGTATCATAGACTGTGGTCAGCATGCGCGCCGAAGGGGAAACAGGGGAACTGAATTCACCGGAACACCAGCACTGTAGTCTACTCTCCCAGGAAACAGTACTCCATAAAATGCAATGCACACATCTGAATATTTGGGTTGAAAGGTTCTGGGACAGGTGTTGTAAATACAACTTAACCACTGATTATTTGTTGTGTCCTCTTTTGGAAGACCAAAGAATGTAGTTTTGCTTTCACAACGAAAAACACAGCGTCTCCACGACATGGCGCCGGAGGCAACAACAATACTACAGCGAGATTCAAAGTTACGCCTTCTTTCTTTGCGTGAACATTTGGGCGGTGTTATGCAAATCTTCCCACATCGTGACGTAGACATGTGGGGGTGTGTTAGAACGAGCCGTTTTAGGAGGGCTTGGACGAGTCTTAACTTTTATAAAGAATATCTCTTTGAGTTTGAGACTTTAGTCTTTGCAACTTTACAGATCTTACATATTGCATGAACAGCTTGTAACACTCCAAAGAGAAAAGGAAAACTTGAAATTGCATCATAGGACCCCTTTAAACAAAAAATAAATAAAAAAAAATAAAAAAATAAAATACAATGTAGTGTAAGATCAAAATAAAAATGCAATGTAATCACCAGTGTGTGTGTCTAATGTGTCCCTCTACGCCTGGCTGTGCTTGTTCTTCTATTCTCCAAATGTTCTCCAGGGACGAGGGCCATGCAGTGAGACACGGATCCAGCTAGCTTACAAAGTGAGAAATAATCATTCATTAACCTCTGGCCCACTGGGCCTGCAGATCGACCCGCTCCGGAGAAAAACCCCATTGTTCCCCATCCCGCTGCAGCTGGGTCAAGCCAATTGACTACACTCATAATGATCTTAAAAGGATTAAGTGGGCAAACACGCCTGAGAGTTCTTTTTTCAATTACACCACGAGTCATTTACATGAAGTGGAGCAGAGAGCCAATAACGCAGACCCGAAACAGCGCAGCCCTCTGGGAATAATGGCCCTGAGCTGCTCCGGCTGGATCTCAGTGTGCGTAAGTCAGGGAGGAGAGAGCTTGTCTTTGACATGTTGTCTTGTAACTCATTCCCAGGGGAGAGCGCTTTCATTCACTCACAGCGACAAAGAACTTAATCAATCTGGCAATTTAGTGCAGCTGCCGCATGAAAAAGTGTATTTATTTATATGTTTAATCCATTTACTAATTATTTCCTCCTTTGTCCTCTGAGATGTTTCATTTATGCACCATATCGGAACTGTAACCATAACGTGACAAAGAGATAAACGGATACTGCCGTAAATAACATCGTCTGAGGAAAACATTTGTGTTTGCCCATGCAAAATATGCTAGAATACTGTTTATTGTAAAATTAGTTAATATTCCTCTGCTCCTCTATGGCAAAATTAAAGCACAATAAGTTCTCTTTTGGAATTCGGATATCAACAGAGTTTCTTATTACCCACAGTGCATTGGAAGATGTGTTGATCTATGCCAGGACTCCCAGCAGATGCGATTGAGAGGATGAGAATAATGTGATAATAATGACCCTCTTCACCTCGCTGCGCTGACGTATGCACTGCTGTCACCTGTGTCCATCAGAAGGGGTCAAAGGTTAGGAGATAATGATGTTACATTTTGATAACAGAGAGGAGGCGAGACAGGGATCGATGACCACACATCTCTGTCACCTTGAGCTGGCCGGAGGACACATACAGATCTGCAGAGAAAACACAACATTCAATAAATATTGTTTATTAGGATATGGGAAGCATTAGCATGGTGGACTGGTGCCAGATCAGTTCTCTAACAAGGACAAATTGCTGACTGGTTTTAGATGGTACTGGGTTTACACTACTGTTCAAAGTTTTTTTGGAAGAAATAATTATTTTATTCAGCAAGAATGCATTCAATTGTGACAATTCAAAAGTGACAGTAAATACAATTTTGAGAAACATTTTCAAGATATTTCTTTTTCCAATAAGTGCTCTTCTTTTGAACTTTCCTTTCATCAAAGAATCCTGAAAATGATGTATCATGGTTTCCACAAAAATATGTTTTCAGCATTGATAATAAGAGTAGTTTCTTGAGCAGCAAAGTAGCATATTAGAATGATTTTTTAAGGAGCATGTGACACTGATACCGACGGAGTCATGATGCAGAAAATTCAGCTTTGCATCATAGGAATGAATTACATTTTAAAATGTATTAAAACACAAAACAGTTATTTTAAATTGTAATAATATTTCACAATATAACAGGTTTTACTGTATTTTTGCAGCCTTGGTACACACAAAAGATAAAAAAAAACCATAATAAAAATAATGAAATAAAAAAAATAAAATCTTACCAACTCAAAACATTCAAAAGGTAGCATACATACGCTACTAAACATTTTCCTACACAATATGCCTAAAATTTCAAACAAGTCAAACAAAGAATTATGCTTAAACAAATTCAATGTACTGTATGTTAAATATATAAAATATAAAATCACTGTACAAAATTATATTAAAGGAAAACAAGATACTGTAAACAAATAAAAAAAAAATACTCCAAGCTTAAACAACAGTTCCATTATGTCACAGATATTGGCCTTTCAGATTGTTATTTGAGACGTCTGCTGAGCGGAGATTCACCACAAGGTCAGCTGAAAGTAACAAGACTTTGATCCCTGGATCTGAAATGCCAGAGAGTTGCAGATTCCTCGTCAATTACGCTCATCTTGGGAATTCTCACTATGCAGCCCTTCCTTAGTAAGCACTAAAGTATTCTGCAGGACCCGGTTTCAGACAAGAGCAGCTTTACATTAGGGCCTGGTATGAAACTTTCGTTTGCAACAAGATTTATATTTGCTAAATTTTCCTGAGATTTTTTACTTTCATATTTTTGAATATTATACTGATATCTAATAATAATTATAATAATATGAAAAATATAATATAAGAATAATAATTATAATTATAATTATATTATCTATTATTTTCTTTTCAGTTAACAGCAGAGCACTGGCAACTTAAATTGTTAAAATCAATTCATGTCACAATGTCAGTACAACAGAAATATTTAAAATGCCATACATGCATGCACATATATTTTTATGTCCAATTATTTTGTTTAATTAGTTAAAAATATATAGCAAATTATATAAAGAAAATTTATATAATTTACTTACTGTCATGTACGTGTTTCATAGGAGTCTTAGCTCTGAAATTCATATAACATTCACCATAGAGCTTAAAAAACTTGAATAAAAAAGAATAACAGAACAAATGCACAGTAACCATTACTCATGTAATACCACTGAGACAAATGGGCTCCACTGAGAGTTCTAGAAGACAAAGTTATTCTAGAATAGCAACACAGTTTGATCATTACCTCTACAGAGCGACGAGATGGAAAATAAACCTTAAACACAAAGCAGCAGGACGCCCAAGAGAAAGAAAGAAAGAAAGAGAGTGGATGAGTCTGCAGAGGCAGAGAGAGAGATATTTTGGCCAAAATGCCAGTTTAATTTGCTCAGGGAAGGAACTTAAAACCACAGATAACAGCGAGGGTCGTCTTCAATGTCAAGATGGATTGTCTCCTTATGACAGCGCCAGTCATAGTTAAATGTTTGTCTCTCTTGATACAAATGAGCATTTCAACAACTATAGTGCATTTGAGACTGTATTAACTGTCGATGACAGCTCAGAAATAAAAGAAAAGCTAATGATTTAAGTCTAGAAATATACCTGCCTTTGCTGTAAAGGATAAAAATTGCACCAAACAGGGCAAATCATTAGCTACACTTCACTTTTTATTGGTGCCATGTACAGTATATATACATACATTACTATTTGAAAAATGAATGAATGAATAAATGAATGAATGAAGAAATGAATGAATGAATAAATGAATGAATGAATAAATAAATAAATAAATAAATAAAATTTTAATCTGCAAGGATGCATTACATTGATCAAAAGGGATTTTTTTTATGAGGGTTTTACGTTAGAAAATATTTCTATTTAAAATGGTTCTTTGGAACTGTCTAGTCATTCTTCTTGTGATATAAGATATATACCCCCCCCCCCCCCCCCACCCCCACACACACAAAGAATACAAATTGTAAAGATACATAAATATATATAGAAACAATGTTTCTGCAGTTTACATTTACTTAAAAAAAATCTTACGGACCTCAACATTATTTATATAATCTTCTTTACAATTATCTTCCTATTGTTATTATTTTTAATTATATGCTCATACACATGTTGAAACAACAAATTAATAAATGTTAGATGTTAGATATCAACTGATAATTATTTCCAATAATTAAGTTACTGAATCTAATGAATGGTAATGAATCTAGCATCTTTTAAAAACTCTATTACTGTTTTATTTTCAGCTATCATCATGTTGAATTCACTACTCAGCTGTGGTATTTCACCCCGTTGTTAATGTAAGCGTTTAAGAACGCATCCCTCTTTATCAAAAGCTGGTTGCCAGTGCTGTGTTTCCCTCATCTGTGAGACAGCCGACAATAGGATAAAAGCAGGTAGCGCCCCGTGCGGCTGTCCACATATGGTCCGCATTAGAGCCGGGACCGTCCCGCTGAACTCCGCCCCCGCACCCCTGAGTGGCTCAGCCCGCTGACAGACAGGTTCTGATTCCACATATGCTGAAATCCAGAAAGCATTACATGGTCTCTTTGATTCTGGCTGATTTATTGGGCCTTGGCACCAGTTGTGAATGTCTTCAGCGACGGAGAGGCTGGTCTGTGTAAGAGGATAGTGTCTATCGGATGGCAGGCCGACAGCACAACAAATGCCGCACCATTTCCACATATTATTCAGGCTTACGAAGGCTATGCGTTTCAGCCGCCCCCTTCTGCGGCCTGCGCACCAACACTGAACATATGTTACCAGACCCCCATAACCGCTATTTAATTGCTTTCGGTAAGAGATGGACCCGCTCATACTCTTTTACAATAAGCAGTCTCTTGGCTGAGCTATTCTCTCTTTTACGTTTTCATCACCATTTTTCTTTCCTGAAGTTATGTCAGCTATTGGAACCGGTTGTGAGGCTGTTTTAATATATTGGCTGAAAGGGACCGTTCTTAAATTTTAATTAAAAAGAATTGTCAGATGTTTCCAATAGAAATGTGATTGTGCGATTGTTCATCCTCTCTCTCTGAAGCACGACCGGCTCAGTTCCAGGTATTCTCTGGAGAGAAGATCCAAAATCTTTTTTGGTTATTAATAGAGACTCATACCCAGAATGACAAAAACTGAAAAGAAAAGAAAATCAATATTGATTCTATTAAAAAATTCCCCTGGTCTTATTGTGCACGCTTATTTAGTAAACCTTATTCTAAAGATAAAGACTTTAATCAAAATGTAATATCTTTCTCAGAAACAGCTTTTCTTTCTGCTGACATAAACAAGGCTGTATGGTTGGGGGGGATTATATTACCAATAATATCAGAGCCTAGCAACTTTCATGCTTTTCCTGCCCAGCGTTTTACAATCCTAAACTTATTCCTGATGCATACAATCGCTGAATATTCAGTTTTACTTTCATATATTTCATATTACCTAAGTTAAATGTATTATTATAATGCAATCTCAATGTTGGCACAACAATTATTTGTTTCAAAACCAGACAAAGCATGTTCTTTAAAAGACAAAATGATGTTAGGTTACAAAATCATGGTTTTCAATACAACTGAACAAATGTAATTAATGTAGCTCATTTCTAAAGAAAGAGGCTATAGTTTCTGTCAGAGGAGTCATGAGACGCGACAGAGAGAAGCTGTCTCCACTGTGAACCAGGGAGCCAGCACAGGTCGAGGGTCAAAGCCATGTCACAGCAGTTATGTTAATGATGTGCCTTCATGGATTCACTCTGCTGCTGAAAGATACCATGACCCTCCTTTCTTACACTTCGTCACACTTGCTCAAATGTAGACAAGTTTCTCACTTTAAAGGGATAGTTCATCCAAAACGAATTCTACAATTCTTTCATTATCTACTCACTTTCAAGTTGTTCCAATCCTGTGAAAGTTTCTTTGTGCTATTGAGCATCAAAGAAAATATTTTGAAGAATGTTGGTAACAAACAGTTACCAGTTGACCACGACTGCATTTATGGGGGGGGGGGAGGGGGGGGGGGGGGGGGGGATCATGGAAGGTCACGGCTACCCTAAGTGGAGGTGAGTAAATGTTGACAGAATTCTCATTTTTGTGTGAAGTATCCCTTTAATAAATACAAGCAAAGTAAACACTTAACAATATAACACTTACACATACTCAAAATTTCAAGCTAAACTACAGGATTTCTTAAAACAAAACAAAACAAAAAATCATATACATATTTTAAAATTACACTCTAAAAAATTCTGGTTTAAAAACAACCCGGGCTACCTGGGGTTATAACCAGAACCGCCAGCTGAGTAAAACAACCCAATTGCTGTTTGTCCCTATTTACCAAGCACTCGGTTGTAGTTAACCCGCCATTTTTTAGAGTGTGCATATACAATAGTAGCTATACTGAGGCTTATTGCTATAATGCGCTATACATGGGACTTTTCAACAACATATTGAGAGATAGCCAGTTTTTATAACAAATCATAATTTCATCCATCAAGAGCTGCCAAAAGTGGGGAGGGGGGGGGGGGGGGAGGGGGGGGGGTGAGAGGGACCACAAGTCTGTGACTTCGACTCAAGTCACACTTAAGTGGTTTTTTTTTGTGGCAAAAAAAAATAAAAATAAAAAAGACTTAAGTCTTAACTGGACTCAAGACTTCAACTGAACTCCACCTCAGAGACTTGTTAACATGTCTGGCAAAGATACATGTACAATATAATATGATACAAGAAAAACAGCTAGCAATGTTCTGCTTTGTCCACTGTTGTCAAACCCTACATCACTACTAAATGGAAAAGTCACAGTACTGAAGAATGTATATCTAAAAAAGTTTATCTTGCCATTGTCATCTGAAGTTATCCAAAACCCTCAAATATTATCCATTTCATGCTACACATAAGGTTGATCTACATGAAGACTGTCAATGTCAGCGATTCAACAGTCCAGCAGTGGTGGGAACAGGGCTTTCGGCCAAATGTTTGCATTGTAGATGAAGGTCGTATCAGGTCCGTGTCCGGCACTTCATAATTATACCATACACTAATCCCAGCGCTCAGTCGGAATGCTATAAGCACATCTCCACCCTGAACTCTTCTCAAATTTAAAACCAAAACACTACACTAATTCAATTAGTTAATAGAGGATAACACCACACTAAATGGGGATTGATTGGAATATACGCATATGTTCTCAAATTCTAATTACCTATAGGGTTACTCTGGCCGTCATCAAAGCGACCGCATAATTCCACAGCTGAATCCGTGTTTAGCTTCCCAGCGTCATTCTATTAGCTGGGAATAACTAGTGGCACCTGCTCATGCAGCTTTCCTGAGTTTACAGCTGACTCATGACCCTCTCAACAAGGTGCAGCACGCAAACAAGCTATTTAGCCATGTCAGGGGATAATATAATGTGATTTCTGGTGCATCCATGAATAACCGAGTACCAGTGATGTCCATTCTAAGTGGATCCATTCTGCATAAGAAGTTCAGTAAGTCCTGACAGCTGAATCACTGATAGACACTCATAACGGACAGTGGAGATGTGCCAAAGAGCCGTCTAATTTATGATTCATCATCATCTAATAACCGTTTAAATATCTATGTGACAACTTACAGTAGTTTGGCAACATGTCAAGCATTCATCCTAGACTTTCTCTCAATCCTGACAAAAAAAAAAAAACTTACATGAGATGATGGACATCTCTGTGGTAGAACTTTACATTTGGACCCAGGGATATTACAGTTAACTAAAATAAAAAATTAAACTAGTTTAATTTTAATTTTAACAAAATTACTGTACTAAAACTTTAACTAAAATTATAATAAAAACAGAAAATGTAAATCCTAAACTGATTCAAAATATTAATAAAACTATAATAGTATCTTAGTGATACTAAAATAAATAGATGGTGGGGTCTTCTAGAGCAGGTTATGCCCACATCTTATGCAAAAGAAAGAAAAAGAGAAAGAAACAGAAGAGAACGAAAGAGAAGAACGAAAATAAAGAAAGAAAAGAAAAGAAAAGAAAGAAAGAAAAGAAAAGAAAAAAAAAGAAAGGAAAGCATGAAGACTCTGGAGGGATAGAAAGTGTGCAATGATTTGATGGATTTTAACTCTAATCATTTATTCGGCAAATATTTAGCATAATACAAAATGAATTAGTTAGGCTGACTACTTTATGCAGACTGTGTTGTTTTACTATTATTTAGTATATACTATTATATAATTTAATATTTAAAATGAGCTTTTATTTTTAGAAATTTTTTTTTTCCCCCGTTTGTTTTAATTTTAGTTTAAGTTTTAGTTATTTTGTTAGGTGCTTTGGTATTTTTTATTATTTTTAAACATATTTCTATTCAATTTATATATATTTCAGTTTTAGTATATTTATTTCATTTTATTTCTAATTGTCTTTAAGTTTTTCAAGATTAAGTTTTGCATTTAGAATTTGTATTTTATTTTATTTCAGCTTTATTTCAATTCAATTAAAGAACATGATTCTAAAGTACATAACTTTACAGGTCTTTAACTCATCTTAACCATAGTCAGGGTAATCCATATTAATCTACATGCTAATGTGGTATGTGGATGTGTGGATTGAACTTGTATCGTTTTAGGTTCGCAAGTTGTTTATATTATATTGAACATATTTGATGAAGGTTGTTCTTGATTCTAATTCCAAAAAAATAACATCAACAACAACCAAAAATATCCACATCAACAGTTAAACAATGCAATTGTTATTTATGTCAATTGTTGTTAGTTGATGCTATACAGAATTAAACGAGTAAGGCAAGGCAAGGCAAGGCAAGTTTATTTGTATAGCACATTTCATACACAATGGTAATTCAAAGTGCTTTACATAAAAGAAAAGAAAAACTATAATCACAACAATAAAACAAGGAATTTAAAAACTTTGAAAATGATTTAAAAATTGATTTAAGAAGTTCAAAATGAATTTTAAAAAAACGATTATACATAAAATACAGTGCAATCAGTTCGGACATCGCACAGTGCTCATTCAATAAATGCACAGCTAAACAGATGAGTTTTGAGTCTGCATTTAAATGTGACTAATGTTTTAGCACATCTGATCTCTTCTGGAAGCTGATTCCAACTGCGGGTGGCATAATAACTAAAAGCACATTCCCCTTGTTTTGTGTGAACCCTCGGTATTTCTAACTGACTCGATCCTAATGATCTGAGTGGTCTGTTAGGTTTATATTCAGTGAGCATATCTGCTATATATTTAGGTCCTAGGCCATTGAGTGATTTATAAACGAGTAAAAGTACTTTAAAATCAATCCTAAATATAACTGGAAGCCAGTGTAAGGACCTGAGGACTGGTGTAATATGCTCAGATTTTCTGGTTCTAGTCAGAATCCTGGCAGCAGCGTTCTGGATGAGCTGCAGCTGTCTAATGGTCTTCTTGGGAAGGCCGGTGAGGAGACCATTACAATAGTCCACCCTGCTGGTGATAAAGGCATGAACAAGTTTCTCCAAGTCTTGACTGGAAACAAAACATCTAATTCTTGCAATGTTTTTGAGATGATAGTATGCTGATTTAGTTACAGCTTTGACATGACTACTGAAACTAAGGTCTGTCTCCAGAATCACACCAAGACCTGACTTGATTTTTAGTTGTTAGACCCCTAGAGTCAAGGTATGCATTCACCTTGAGAACTTCATCTTTGTTTCCAAATGCAATGACTTCGGTTTTTTCTTTGTTTAACTGAAGAAAGTTCTGGCACATCCAACTGTTAATTTCATCAATGCATTGGCAGAGGGAGTCAATGGGGCTGTAGTCATTTGGAGATAAGGCTAGGTAAATCTGGGTATCAGAGTAGTTCCCTCTCAGTCGGTCACTCTCGACGTCACGTCGGAGGACCGACGAATTGGGATCTCGCTTAGAGGGACCAAGCTACTTCGAGTGTAAACTAAACGAGCAAATGCACATTGGCATACGATTATTGCATCCATCTGCTGCTGATCACAGCATGAGTATAAGTAGGCAGCAGGTGCAGCGCATATTCAGCTTTTCGCTTCGGAGCCGAGCGGTTCTATCGTTCTGCTCTTGACCTTCTGCAGTAGTGATAAACTACAGTCACGCACGCTTTCGGTGGGCGCTCGTGCTGGTGGTACGGCGCTGCAGCGGTGGTGGTTTCCCGTGTCGGTGGGCTACCCTGCACACCGGCTTCGGCTGCAAATAACAGTCCTGTGCCCCCCCTGTGTGTGCAGCTTTTACGTCTCACGCGCCATCTCCCCAGTGCGCCTTTCGGCACACTCAAAAGAGCAAATCCATATTAAAAGAGACTTCACGGGGAACGTCTTTTTAAAAGACGCGTCTTTTAAGATGGTCTACCATCCGTGGTTTTTGGGTGCGGTCGGTACCTGGCGCCGGGTGATGGTCACGATCGCTGACTCACATGTCTGGGCATGAAGCACGCTGAGGTGACTTTCATGGATGACTCATGCTCCCATTGCGGGGGCATGACCATCTCGGAGTTGCGGACCAGACTCCGTTACCTGCAAGGGGGCGGAGTGCCCGTGCCACTGCCCAGACCTAGGGTTCCCTCTGGTGGCAGCCGGGAGCGTCCTTTTTCTTGTGGTGGGCGGACTGGTCTTACGGTCAAGGTGAGGAATTCCCCTCCGGGGATGCCCGAACCCGCCGGCACTGCGAAACCAGCGGAGCTTTCAATAGAGCAGGCTGGACCCTTCCGGGGGTACCACCTTTTTCTTCCGAGGCTCCCCCCGACGATCAGATGTCAGTTGCAGCATCAGAGGGTGAGCCGGACTTCCGGAGATGAAGATCCGTCAGCATTGCCGCCCTCTGGGCAGCCAGCGGTGCCAGATACGGACCCAGAAATGATGGCTATGCTTTCCCATCGAGGGTGTCTGGCTCGAGTGGAATCTTCCACTGCGTCCCGAACCCTCAAGGTTGAACGATTGGTTTCTCGGGGTGGCTCGCACTGGTTCTCAGGGCCCCACCCCAGTGTCTTTCTTCCCGGAGGGGCATGATGAGATCGCTGGGTCATGGACAGCACCTTTCACTGCCAGAAACCAGCCCAGTTGCTCATCCTCCCTCCCCACCCTCGATGGGGGTCCAGCGAGGGGGTATACAGGAGTTCCCCAGGTGGAGCGGTCTGTTGCGATGCAATTGTGTCCAAATGCCGCTACCACTTGGCGGGGCAAACCGTTGCTCCCCTCCAGAGCCTGTAGGCACTCGTCGGCTCTAATCGGCAGTGCGTATACGGCCTGTGGAGAAGATGCGTCCGCCTTACACGCTTCGGCGTCATTGCAAGTGCACCAGGCTAAGGCACTGAAGGACCTGCACGAGGGTGGTCACGACCTGGAAGTTCTCAAAGAACTCCGCACCGCGACGGACCTCGCGCTACGAGCGACGAGGTCGTGCGCGCGGTCTCTGGGTAGTGCCATGTCCACTATGGTGGTCCAGAAGCGCCAATTCTGGCTGTGACTGGCTAACATGCGCGAGACGGACAAGACACGATTCCTGAACGCCCCCGTGTCCCAGACCGGCCTCTTCGGCGACGCGGTGGAGAACTTGCCCAGCAGTTCTCCGCCGCCCAAAAGCAGACTGAGGCCATCAAGTAAAAAAAGCATCCTGCCCCGGCGTGCAGCGGCTGCCCAGCCGCCGGCGGCAGCGCCTCAGCCAGCTCGTCGCCGAGGGCGGCCCCCTGCCGCCGCCCCCGCTCCCGCGCAGCGTCCGCAGCAGCCAGCAAGACCGCGTCGAGGAGCCGGCCGCAGGCCAGCCCCCCCGCCCGTCCAGGCCCCCGCCAAAACTGGTGGCAAGCGAGAGAGCAAGAGGACCGGAGACGGGCGACCCAGAGGTGGAAGGACGTGCTCTTCAGGAGATGGTAAGAACACCACTCCCTCCCCCGGAGGAGGGACAGGTGGATAATCTTTTTATCTTTTTCCGCCACTGACCTCTCAGTCGGTTGTTCCCAAATACTCGACAAAGAGCAATTCCTCCATTTCTGGGTCCCCAGAGGGGACGGGGGTTGTGGACGATCCAGAGCCATATCACACTCACCCTCCTCTCTCGCCAGCGAGCAGCATTTGGCGGATCGGGAGAACGAACCAACGGACTACCCACACACACTCTGCTCTTATGCAGGTCAGTGTTACACACACTCAGACCACGCCTCGGACCGGCAAAGAGACGCCCAGGCCAGGTCCCTGCATTCTTTCACGCTGCCCCACTACAGGCGGGTACGCCTGTAGTTCCGTTGATGCCACTTCCGCGGCGTCTGGGAGCCTGGCTAGAGATACCCAGCCCGTCTCGATGGCTCCTTAGAACCGTCAGGCTCGGCTATGCGATTAAGTTCGCCCGGCGCCCTCCCAAGTTCAGGGGCGTCCACTTTACGTCAGTGAAAGCAGCAGTTGCCCCTGTCTTGCATGCAGAGATCGCAGTCCAACTGGTGAAGGACGCGATAGTGCTGGTCCCTCCAGCCGATATGAGGACGGAGTTACACAGCCCTTACTTCATTGTACCCAAGAAAAGCGGTGGGTTGAGACCTATCTTGGACCTGCGCGCCGTGAACCGGGCCCTTCACCGGCTCCCGTTCAAGACGCTCACGCAGAACTGCATCTTCAGGTGTATCCGTCCCCGAGATTGGTTTGCAGTGATCGGCCTGAAGGACGCGTACTTTCATGTCTTGATTCTTCCTCGACACAGGCCGTTCCTGCGGTTTGCGTTCGAGGGGCGGGCATAACAGTACAAGGTCCTGCCCTTCGGGCTATCCCTATCGCCCCGTGTCTTTACGAAAGTTACAGAGGCAGCCCTTGTTCCCATGAGAGAGCAGGGCATTCGAATCCTAAACTACCTCGACGATTGGCTCATACTTGCCCAGTCTCAGGGGCAGTTGTGCGAGAACAGGACTTGGGATTTCACAACCTCAGGCCTGTTGGGCTTTAGGTCAACTGGGACAAGAGCAAACTCGCCCCGAAGAGCAGAGGATCTCTTTTCTCGGTATGGAGTTGGACTCGGTCGAAAAGACAGCACGCCTCACGCAGGAACGTACTCAGTCGGTGTTGAACTGCCTGAATAGGTTCAAGAGCAGGATGGCGGTCCCACTGAAACTGTTTCAGAGTCTCCTGGGGCATATGGCGGCCGCGGCGGCGGGCACGCCGCTGGGGCTACTCCATATGAGACCGCTTCAGCACTGGATCCATGGCCGAGTCCCGAGGTGGGCGTGGCAACGCGGCACCTTCCGGGTCCAAGTGACACCGGCCTGCCGCCAAACCTTCACCCCGTGGTCAGACCTTGCGTTCCTCCGGGCAGGAGTGCCCCTGGAGCAGGTCTCCAGGCATGCTGTGGTTTGCACGGATGCCTCAACCACCGGCTGGGGGGCCACGTACAACGGGCTTGCAGTGTCAGGGGTTTGGACGGGGCCCCCGACTGCACTGGCACATCAACTGCCTCGAGCTGCTGACAGTGCACCTTGCCCTGAGCCGTCTCCAAGGGAGCTTACGAGGCAAGCATGTACTAGTCAGCACGGACAACACAGCGACCGTTGCGTAAATCAACCGACAAGGTGGTCTGCGCTCCCGTCGCTGATCGCAACTCGCCCGCCACCTCCTCCTCTGGAGTCAGAAGCATCTGAGGTCGCTTCGTGCTGTTCACATTCCTGGGCTGCTCAACCGGGCAGCCGACGAGCTGTCCCGAGCTGCGCGCCCGGGAGAATGGCGACTCCATCCCCAGACGGTCCAGCTGGTTTGGGGACGTTTCGGAGCCGCTCAGGCAGACATGTTTGTCTCTCCAGAAACCTCTCACTGACAGTTGTTCTTCTCCCTGGCCGAGGGAACACTCGGCACGGACGCACTGGCACACAGCTGGCCGCGGGGCATTCGCAAGTATGCTTTTCCCCCAGTGAGCCTTCTGGCACAGTTCCGGTGCAAAGTCAGGTGAGGACGAGGAGCAGGTCCTGCTGGTGGCAACCTATTGGCCTACCCGGACCTGGTTCACAGAACTAATGCTCCTCGCGACAGCCCCTCCTTGGCCGATTCCTCTGAGGAAGGATTTACTGACTCAGAGACGGGGCACCCCTTGGCACCCGCGTCCAGACCTCTGGAAACTTCATGTCTGGTCCCTGGATGGGACGCGGAGGTTCTAGGTGCCCTCCCCAAGGGGTAGTCGACACCATCACTTCAGCGAGAGCTCTGTCTACGAGACACGATACGCTTTGAAGTGGAAACCTGTTCGTTGAGTGGTGTTCTTCACGCCGAGAAGACCCCCGAAGATGCACGATCGGAGTTGTGCTGTCCTTCTTGCAGCAAGGGCTGGAGCGAAGGCTGTCTCCCTCAAACCCCCCTTTTTTTTTTAAAAGTTTACTGACTCAGAGATCGCTGCGAACCACGACCCCTTAGAAGGGAGATCGTTGGGGAAGCATGACTTGATCGTCAGGTTCCTTAGGGGGGCGAGAAGGATAAATCCTCCACGGCCCCCCTCTATAACCTCTTGGGACCTGACTCTAGTGCTCACAGCACTACAGCAGGCCCCATTTGAGCCTTTACAGGCCGTGGAGCTGAAGTTCCTCTCGATGAAGACCTTGCTCCTGTGGCATGGGCCTCTATCAAGAGGGTAGGGGACCTGAACGCATTTTCGGTCAACGATTCGTGCCTAGATTTCGGGCCGGCTGACTCCCAAGTAACCCTGAGGCCCCGGCCCGGCCCGGCTACGTGCCCAAGGTTCCCGCTACTCCTTTCAGGGATCAGGTGGTGAACCTCCAAGCGCTTCCCTCGGAGGAGGCAGACCCAGCCCTAGCTTTGCTCTGTCCCGTCCGAGCCTTAAGGTGCTACGTAGACCGGAAGCAAAGCTTCAGGACCTCAGACCAGCACTTTGTCTGCTTCAGAGGACAGCAGAAGGGAAAGACTGTCTCCAAGCAGAGGCTGGCCCACTGGATAGTGGAAGCCATCACCCTGGCTTATCAGGCACAGGGTGTGCCCTGCCCGCTCAGGCTGCGAGCTCACTCAACTAGAAATGTTGCATCCTCCTGGGCGCTGGCTCATTGCGCCTCGCTGGCAGATATCTGTAGAGCTGCGGGCTGGGCGACCCCCAACATGTTCGCTAGATTATATAGCATTCGTGTGGAGCTGGTTTCCTCCTGTGTTCTCACCTCAAACGGGGAGAAGCACTGAGAGGCCCCGGCTTCAAGTCGGCTTGCAAAAACCACTTCAGAGAGTCCATATAGTAGACCCTGTAGAGCTCCTCCGTCCCCTCGGCAGCCAGACGTGGCGGAGCGTCCGGCGCCAGGCCTTCACTCGTTGAATCCTCGAGAACCGGTAGGAGGCTGGGTTCCTTATGTAGAGACCTAAGTGGATCTCATATTTGTAAAGTCCACGGTATAGCCTTGAGCACGTGTTTCCCCGGCAGACTTCTGCCAATCAAGAGGGTTCAATCACCTCCATCTTCCCATAGCCCCTAAGGGATGTCCATTGTGTATGCTCCGAAAAACTCCTTCGGGAGGTGCGAGCTTCCGTACAATAACGTCCCTGTTCCAAGTAGAACGGGTACGTTTTCCTAGTATTATCCAGTCTTACTCGTTTGGGTAGTGCCATTGCAGCAGTAGCTGTTCCTCTTGTGAAGAAGCCTTGGCCTACGCCACAAAATAGGGGCGCAGGTGGCTTCCACAGAACACTGGAAGGGGCAGTAGCTGTGGCCTTTTGTAGGATCCCAATTCATCGGTCCTCCGACGTGACGTCGAGAGTGACCGACTGAAAGGGAAAGTCTCGGTTATGTATGGTAACCCCGTTCCCTGAAGGAGGGAACGGAGACGTCACCTCCCGTCGCCACAGCTCCTGTGCCACCGCTGAGCGGCCGGGTCACCGGCTCGGCTCCTCAGCGAAAACCTGAATATGCACTGCATCTGCTGCCTACTTATACTCACGCTGTGATCAGCAGCAGCTGGATGCAATAATCGCATGCCAATGTGCATTGGCTCGTTTAGTTTACACTCGAAGTAGATTGGTCCCTCTAAGCGAGATCCCAATTCGTCGGTCCTCCGACATGACGTCTCCGTTCCCTCCTTCAGGGAAACGAGGGTTACATACGTAACCGAGACGTTCCCCTTTCACAGCCTCCTTTTTATTCATAAATAAAGCATGTCTACCTTGACTAAGGTTATATGAAACCGATCACATTCAGCATGTTTCTGAATCTTGAGCTAACCAACAGTCAGTGCTTGGAATAGCTGGTTCAGCTTAGAAAGTAAGTAGCCTAGCAGTAGCCAATCTTGCCAGCAGATAATGCAACGTACAGCAGAACTGCAAATACATTGTGTGCTGTGCTCCGGCAGCATGTTTGTTTACACATGGCTTGAGATAATTAGCCAGAAGTAATGACCGAGCTATGATGACAGCCACGGAAACTCGATGCCGTTGCACTTCATGCTCCTCCGCCCGGCCTGAGCAACTGCGGGGTGGAGGTGTCACATCTATTTTTGCCCACCGGCTGCCGAAGCTCTTCTGGCGCCAGCCCTAGGGAGCCGCGGTGCTAGAGCTGACAGAGCCGGTGTGGTTATTTGCCCCTTTGCACCCTCCCACAACCCTCCTGGGAGCCGAACAGAATGCTACACTAGGAACACTGTCAGGACAGGTCAAGGCGCCGGACCCTCGCAGCAACTAACATGAGAAATGCACAGAACCTGTCCGTGACGCCTCTAGAGAATGACTTTTGCCTTTACTCCAGGTGTAATTCGGCCCCACAAACGATAGTTGCGCAGAGATTTGTGTACTTGTTTTAGGATCACAAGTGAGATTTGCAACGTGTGGCAGAACAAACACATTGTGTGCATACCTCAGTCCTGCATGTCCAACATCAGTCTCGTGGGTCTTCTGCACCCGAATACCAGATCTTCCTCAATTTCAAAATAAACCAGTGTGGTATGAAATTCATGCCACTTGTGTTTTCTGTGACTTTAGGGGGAATCTAGAGATCTTGTCTTGGATATCTAAAAGCACAGCAAGTGAAGGGTTTAATCATTCGGTTTTAGCAGAGATTGAGTTCAATCTAGTTCTGTATCTTTGACAAACTCACTATTCATCTGTTGTTGAGGCACAGAGCTTTCTGTTTAATTTAATCTGACAAGCTAGAACAGAAATCCTCATATTTTCAATTACACTTCTTGAACACAAATATCAATACTTGGGAAATTATTCAAGGAATAGTTCACTCAATAATGAAAGTTCTGTCATGATTTAATCACCCTAAAGTTGTTCTAAACCTGCATGAATTTCTTTTTTCTGCTGAACACAAAAGAAGATATTTTGAAGAATGTGGGCAATCAAAAAGTTTCTGGTCTCTATTGACTGCCATAGTGTTTTTTTTCTTTCTGTGTCTTTATCTTTCTTGATGCTTTCTTTTGTTCCTTTTCTTCTTTCTTTCTTTTTTATCGTTCTTCTTTCTTTCTTTCTTTCTTATACTATAGAAGGGAATGGGGACCAGCAACTGTTTGGTTAGCAACATTCTTCAAAATATCTTCTTTTATTTTCAAAGCAGACAGAAAATCATACAGGTTTGGAACAAATGGCTCGTTCTAACACGCCCCCACATGTCTACGTCACTATGTGGAAATATTTGCATAATGCCACCCAAATGTGCACACAAAGAAAGAAGGCGTGGTTTCAGTAACCGCAGTTGGTGTTGATGCAGCCATGTCAGGGAGACTCTGTGTGTTTCTAGGCGAAAGCAAAAGTACTTTTTTTTGGCCTTCCGAAAGTAGATGCATTTTAGGAATCTTTAAGATTACTTACACCAGAACATCAATGCATTTTATGGACGACTGTTTTGTGAACCTAGGAGAGGAGGTAATTCTGTCTTTGCTATGACAATCTGGCGCTTCTTTATCAGCTACTGTTTTGTTATTAGTTAAGTATTTGCTATTGACTGTTCAAATGCTTAGTTTTGCGCATCGTGTGTGTGTGTGTTTGTGTGGTTGTGTGTGTGAGTGAGAGAGCCGAGAGAAGAGAAGAGAGAGAGAGATAGCGCGTGCACATCACAGAGTGGACAGCTTGCATCACTGTGTCGGTCAACACGACTCTGTTTCACCCCTTTCCGGCTCTGGGTCCTTTACATTTATTTTTGAAATATGGAATCTCGCCATTGATTGGTAAGGTGCGTTACAATTCCGACGAGGTGCTTGTGGTGTTCGGGTCCCAATCACAATGCACTGGGGGGTCCAGCTTTTCCAATGCAGAGCAGCTGACTCATAGTCGGAAGGGGCTTTGTAGAGAAACCGAAGCGTTTTGAGAGAGTCGCTTTTCAATAAATATTAGCCTAAGCAGTCAGAAAGGGTAGAATACTGTATTTGAAAAAATAATGTGTTTTTTAACATTAATGCATGTCAACATATTCTGTTTACACCAAATACACAAAATAATGATAAAAAAGCATCATATGACCCCTTTAAAAAAAAAACATTATAAACGAGTATATTCTGTTAAAGTTAGTCTCTTTTAAGGTCTACATTATTTGAATACTGTAAAAACAGTATCTTGAAAAATATATTGAAATAATGTATACGAATTCAAATGAACTGTTTTCATATTTTATATATTGTTATCATGTCATTTATTTCCGGTGAGCAATGTTAACTTTCAGCACATTACCCCAGTCTTTTCAGTGTCACATATCCTTCACAACCATTGTAATATGCTAATTTGCTGTTCAAAAGAATCTCTTATTATTCTCAATTTTGAAAACAGTTGTGCTTGCTTCATAATTTTTTTCCTGGACAACATTTTTTCAGGATTCTTTTATGAATAGAAAGTTCAAAAGAAATAGCTTTTTATTTGAAACATAGAAGATCTATACTACATTATGAATGTCTTTACAGTCATCTGTGATCAGTTTACTGTGTCCTTGCTGAATAAAAGCATTAATTTCTTTCAGAAAAAAAAAAAGATATGAAAGGTATTGAAGGATGGATCCTACACTCTAAAAAATGCTGGGTTGTTTTAATCCAATCTTGGGTCAAATATGGACTAACCCAGCTGTTGGGTTTAATTTTTCAATTAAATTTTTAACCCAACAGTTGGGTTAGTCCATATCTGACCCAACATTGGGTTAAAACAACCCAGCATTTTTTACCATATCTAAATCTGGGTGGATATGTTTTACTTAAAACAGTAAATAACTAACTGAGAAATGTCCAAGCAACCACCCAGAACACTCTACCAACTGCACAGCGACATCCATCCTCAACAGAAAATGTACAAATCTAGTGCAGTCTCTATGTTTGTGCTCTCTGCAGTGGTGAAACTGCAATTCTGATATTTGATCCACATCTTACACACACCGTGTAAGACATCTGTTGACGACACTGAAGCATAAAACACCCGCGAAGCATGTTCTAGCTGAGAAAACGTCAATGAAATTATTGACAGAACATTTCAGCTGATCAATTATCAGTAATGAATCCCTCTGTAATCATTAGCTTGCAAACCTAAACCACCAGTGTTCAGCTGCGTTGCAGTTCCTGGAGGAGGTGGCAGCATGACACCCCGGTTTTTTTGAAAGACAGACACTAACATTTGAAAGGGCTGGGGGACTCTGGGGGGGAGGCCACTGCTGACTTCCAAATGCTGCTCATTCCTTCCCGGTCTTGTGCGTGAAACATTTCTGTTGACACCCAGCAATGTGGCGTTGATGAGTTAATCTAGCAGCTGAGTGTGTCCTTTACCTAAGAGGTCCTGTACTGAGGCTAAGCCTCCCTCTACATACAAACATCTCAAACAAATCTACCTGGCATTTTATCAGTCATCTTTGAAATCTCAGGATCTGATTCATAACTTCATCCATTTCACCTGGAGTTTATCTGAAAGTCACTTCGGAGCCGTCTAACTGTGGCAGAGGGGAAATGCAGGAAAGGGGAGGTGGGGTGACTATAAAAGGTTCGGCCATGGCTGTCTCAGCTAAGTGGGACAATTTAGATACCTTAGACAAACACATCAAAAGACCCCCAAGATGGATGGGCCAAAGCACTGTCACTGTGGATCCCGACGTCTTGATGGATGGAGATCCCCAATCTAATGATGCTTCATGCGTATCAGTGTCCACAGCTGCTTGTTTCCAGCAGTATAAGGCAGAATAGTGTTGGCTATAACTTTAGTATTTCTGAACCTCAACCTGGGTTAGCATTAACTCGAGACACTAAAAATAGGCTTAGCGTGTGTTCTGCTATGAATGTGAAATGTATCCCAGTGAGTGCTTGCGCATTGTTTGACTTACGGCGTTACAGAATTAGAGCTCACAAAAGATGCCAGTAGCCTTGTCTTCACTGACTTCTCATAATTCTATGATCTATCTATCTATTTATCTAAATTATGGCAAGACACCACAAGTCAATACAGTAAAAATTTTTGAAGTAAACATTAAAGGCCGGGACACACCAAGCACCAAACGGTGAAATGCTCGTCGTCGGCTGCATCGGTTGCCGAGTTTTATATTGTGTCCGACTACGGACACGTACGCGAGGGCGGAGGCAAATCACCGTCGGGCTGTCGGCGGCCCGTGTGCTAGGGATTCTTTGAAGTCGGCTGGTGTGTCGGCACGGGTGTTAAAGTTGGTGAATCAAGAACGCAGAATTCTGCACGAACAGTCCCCTGCCAGATTATGCACCCCCTCGTTGATGTCGCTATCTGATTGCCTAATCCCAACCCCACCCCTAATCCTAACCCCTCCCCCACACCTAACCCTAAACCTACCAATACTAGGCGGTGCATAATCTGGCAGGGTGCAAATTTCGGCACTACACCAGCCTTAAAACAACTGTTTAGAATGACAAGATTTCATAAATTGCAAATTATGCATTATCAATTTAAATACACACTAATTTACATATATTTCCAGCACAGATCTGAACAATGGATGTAGCCAGATTCAAAAGAGTTTAAAAGAGTTCTTTAAAGAGTTTAAAGATTTTTGAATGCCCTTTTTTACTGCCAGGGGACAAACAAAACTTCTTTGCATATCATTGTGACGTGTGAACGGGACTGAACATGACTAGACTCGATTTTATGGTTGTTTTGGAGGAATGGAGGATTTCCATAAAGCTCCTCAAATTAAGAGGTGAATGCCAGTCATGTCGTTGTGATCTTGTTAAAACTGTTTACTGACAAAACAACCTATGTCTTTTTTAACAAGCAGGCACATGCCTATGGGGGTGAAAATCCTCTAAAGCAGGACATGTGGTATGCTCCAAATGTGAGGCAGTATTTCAGCGTGGGAAAGTCCAAGTCCCTCTCAGCAGGGGTGCACCAAAGTCTACCACTAAATTAGGTGTGTATATAGTAAAATTAGAAGCATTACAGTGAAAGTGCTTGAGATGTTCTCTTTGATGCACGGTTTTACAAACAGGGCCGCTTTAGTTCACTAGAATCGTTTTCAGTCGAAAGTAAAGATGCATTCGAGGCTGGTGTAAAGACACTGTTTATTTGTCGACACTTTGAAGCCATAAAACAGGTTGTTACCAAGATATATGGCAGCTTTTTCTTTGAATATCTGAGTGTTTGTATGGGGCATGGTGAAAAAAGGAACGGCTCGAGGGTGTTTATGTGATCTTTAAGCTATTGGACCAATGCTTCAAACCAAGTGCTATCTGATTAGAGAGGCCATTCGATTTAGCCTGTCAACACAGAGATAACCCTCACCGACTAAAGATAATACTCCCACCGCTTCCCCAAAAACTCAGTGAATACATGCCTACACTAAAGAAAACCTTCAAATTAATGGTAAAAAACTGACAGCTGTAGCTACAATAAATTCACTTAATAAAATAAAGTACAGTGATAAATAAAATACAGTGACAATGCTCATAACCATATAAAGGTATAATTAAAATTGAGGTTTATTGTGGTTCTAACCTATTTGAACTATTTAAATCTGCCTCATATATATTAATATATATATATATACAGTGGGTACAGAAAGTATTCAGAACCCCTTAAATTTTTCACTCTTTGTTATATTGCAGTCCTTTGCGAAAATCATTTAAGTAAGTTTTTTTTCCTCATTAATGTTACACACAGCACCCCATATGACAGAAAAACACAGAATTGTTTGACATTTTTGCAGATTTATTAAAACAGAAAAACTGAAATATCACATGGTCCTAAGTATTCAGACCCTTTGCTGTGACACTCATATATTAAACTCAGGTGCTGTCCATTTCTTCTGAACATCCTTGAGATGGTTCTACACCTTCATTTGAATCCAGCTGTGTTTAATTATCCTGATTGGACTTTATTAGGAAAGCCACACACCTGTCTATGTAAGACCTTACAGCTTACAGTGCATGTCAGTGCAAATGAGAATCATGAGGTCAAAGGGACTGCCTGAAGAGCTCAGAGACAGAATTGTGGCAAGGTACAGATCTGGCCAAGGTTACAAAAAATGTATTCTGCACTTAAGGTTCCTAAGAGCACTTTGGCCTCCATAATCCTTAAATGGAAGTCGTTTGGGATGACCAGAACCCTTCCTGGAGCTGGCCGTCCGACCAAACTGAGCTATTGGGGGAGAAGAGCCTTGGTGAGAGAGGTAAAGAAGAACCTAAATATCACTGTGGCTGAGCTCCAGAGATGGAGTCGGGAGATGGGATAAAGTTGTAGAAAGTCAACCATCACTTCAGCCCTCCACCAGTCGGGCTTTATGGCAGAGTGGCCCGACGGAGCCTCTCCTCAGTGCAAGACACATGAAAACCCGCATGGAGTTTGCTAAAAAAAACACCTGAAGGACTCCGAGATGGTGAGAAATAAGATTCTCTGTTCTGATGAGACCAAGATAGAATTTTTGGCCTTAATTCTAAGCGGTATGTTGTGGAGAAAACCAGGCACTGCTCATAACCTGTCCAATACAGTCCCAACAGTGAAAGCATGGTGGTGGCAGCATCATGCTGTGGTTTTTTTTTTCAGCTGCAGGGACAGGACGACTGGTTTCAATCGAGGGAAAGATGACTGCGGCCAAGTACAGGGATATCCTGGAAAAAAACCTTCTCCAGAGTGCTCAGGAACTCAGACTGGGCCGAAGGATTACCTTCCAACAAGACAATAACCCTAAGCACACAGCTAAAATAATGAAAGAGTGGCTTCACAACAACTCTGTGACAACAACTTCTTGAATGGCCCAGCCAGAGCCCTAACTTAAACCCAATTGAGCATCTCTGGAGAGTCCTAAAAATGGCTGTCCACCAACGTTACCATCCAACCTGACAGAACTGAGAGGATCTGCAAGGAGGAATGGCATAGGATCCCCAAATCCAGGTGTGAAAACTTGTTGCATCTTTTCCAAAAAGACTCATGGCTTTATTAGATCAAAAGGGTGCTTCTACTAAATACTGAGCAAAGGTTCTGAATACTTAGGACCATGTGATATTCAGTTTTTCTTTTCATAAATCTGCAAAAATGTCAACAATTCTGTGTTTTTCTGGTAATATGGGGTGTTCCTGTGTGTTACATTAATGAGGAAAAAAATTGAACTTAATTTATTTTAGCAAATGGCTGCAATATAAAAAAAAATGAGTGAAAAATTTAAGGGGGTCTGAAAACTTTCCATACCCAGTTTTTTTTCTGTATATTAAACAATCACAATAGTGTTAATTAAAAAAGGCCCATAATAATTCTTTAAAGTTAATACAATTTGGCTTTTCCATGTGAATCCATGGCTATCAACAATGAAAGAAGTATTTACATTGTATTGTATTTAAATATTAATATTTTAAATGTGTCACAATGACATCTGGATAGTCTGATATTACTGTAATTCTTTAGGGGACAATTCAGATTTTTTTTTAACTTCAATTATAACATTTTAAACATATTAACTTTTTTTTTTTGAAGTTGCAAATAAAACAGATTATTGGAGTATGTTTTTAAAGACGGTATGTCTACTTAAAACAACCACAAAACTATTAACATTTATTTCAATGTGTTACTTTTTGTTTCTTTATAATTATTTGTGAAATTTAATAGCTATTTCTAAATGAAAATAGTTTCAAAGTAAATCCAACACCATTTTTTTTAAAGTTTATGTATAGAAAATATTTTTTCATTGTATATGGTAACATTATCAGTTGGTAATGCAGTGTTTATGCATTCTTTATCAGTTAAAAGTTGCTATATGTGTATGCATGTAATGTAGTTAATGTATGTTATATATAGATATATATATATATATGAAGTACTACTACACAAAGGGTTTTGAGGATTTCACAACACACCTTTTGAATTGTGGAATGTTTCCCATGTGAAATGAGATTAATTGATCTGTTCTGACCACTAAAATATAAGATAACATTTATTTGTCATCATTCTAATTACAGCCACTGACATTGTACAACAACACGAAAAAGCCTCCAGTCTGAAGGTGGAAAATCATGGACTGCTGTGAAGATAATGTTTGGTAATTACTCTCGTCACGGTGTGTGATGATTTCATTTCCTGTACCGTGAACTCATCGCGTTTGGCTCTGATGGTCAGACAGGAAGCTCGGTCTAACACCTCTGGGTCATTAGGCAAATTCCTTCTATAGAGAAACTGAGAAAAAGACAGATTGAGAGATGAGACAAGAGCGAAATTGTCCAAAGCCCTGCTGAGCTGCAGAGATTCTTTGCTTTAGCAATGGATGGAGTGATTGTGAGCAGATGACTAATGAATGAAGTGAGGCAGTGCTGCCCCTGTCTGTCCTGAACAGCAACACTCTTCTTTCCTTCCTCTGCCTGCCCTACAGAAATTCCCACTGCGATTGAGATATACCTCACTACATAGTGTGTAAACACTGAATGCTATATTTAAAATAAATACATACATTTTCAAACAACAGCAACAGGATTAATATATTGTTCTTCTGTCAATCAAAAGAAAAAAAAAAATACACTAAGAACATTATATAGGCTACTATAATGTGTCCAACTCCTGGTTCAGTGATGCATATTTCATAATTAAAGCCAAATGCAACAGTGGTGGGAAATATTGATTTTAGTAGAGGACATATTGCTAAACCAAAAGAATGTGCCGCTTGAGTAACTACAGATTACAGTTCAGCTTGTTCATAATTAATTGGATATTGATTTCTATATAAAAAAATGACCATCAAGCTGAAAAATAAAGGTATTGACCTCTCAGTTCCCATGGTGATGGTCTATATCTTAGAAAGTGACATTTACTTCAGATGTACTTAAAAATAGCTGATATTGCTGCTAGCCAGTTTTACCTTATATCTTATATGGACACAATCAAATCAAACAGAGTATTTGTTTAACACAACGTTTTACTTGAGATATGCTATTTTACATATTTTACATATTTACACTACCATTCAGTTTCAGGTAATATTTTTTAAGTCTTCATTCACACCAAGGCTGCAGTTATTTGATCAAAATACAGAAATAATGGTAACACTTTACTTGAAGGGGTGTGCATAAGACTGAAATGACACCTTCATAATCATGATATGACACATGTCATGAATATGAAGGAGGTTTTATGCATGTTTATGACAACTGTTATTAAGTGTCATTCGCTCAGTTATGTCATTTTTAATGCAAATATGACATTATTTGACCTAACCCTTACCTAACCCTACCCCTAACCTTGCCCCTAACTATAGCCCATAACAAAGACATCTCAAACAATGTCATCTTTGCATTAAAAATGACATAACTGAGCGAATGACACTTAATGACAGTTGTCATAAACATGCATAAAAAACCTTCATATTCATGACATGTGTCATGTTATGATTATGTAGGTGTCATGTCATGATTATGAAGGTCTTATGCACACCCCTTCAAGTAAGTTTTCCCGCAAGAATTGTAATATTGTGAAATGTCTCCAGTTATTCATTGCTCCAGTGTTCAGTGTCACATGATCCTTCAGCAATCATTGTAATATGCTGATTTGCTGCTCAAGAAACATTTATTCTTACTATCAATGTTGAAAAAAGTTGTGCTGCTTAATAATTTGTGGAAATCATTATACATTTTACTTTCAGTATTTTGTGGACCCTTGTAACCACCCCAAAACCAGTCATAAGTAGCACTGGTTTATTTGTAGCAATAGCCAACAATACATTGTTTGGGTTGATTGTTTGCATTGCTAAGAACTTCATTTGGACAACTTTAAAGGCGATTTTCTAAATTTTTTGATTTTTTGCACCCTCAGATTCCAGATTTTCAAATAGTTGTATCTCAGCCAAATATTGTCCTATCCTAACAAACCATACATCAATGGAAAGCTTATTTTTCCGCTTTCAGATGATGTATAAATCTCAATTTAAAAAAATTGACCCTTATGACTGGTTTTGTGGTCCATGTCCTGATTTTCTTAATCGAAAATTCAAAGAACACATTATTTGAAAAAGAAATCTCTTGTGACATATACATGTATTTACTGTCACTTTTGTCCATGTGCCCTTGCTGCACCAAATCAATCAAAAGTTTAAGACATCCATTAGGTCTGTTTCCCTTCTAAGACCCATAGCACACCATGTGATGTCTGCCTCTGTTTCTTCATCTGAGACAAATTTTGGGGATCAGTGAAAATCATAACAGGATTATCATATCAAACACTAACTGCAGTCCTCCTGCAGTTCCTCATGCTCCCTGGACATACGGATCTACAGCGCACATGGAAACGTGACCCAACATTTCACAGAAACTCACTGTACGTGACTCTTTGCTAAACACTGCTCCACCTGCCAAACACTGAACATATCAATGACACATGAAAATCTTGCTAAGTATGTGTTTGAAACCTGATTTTAGATGGTTAGAAAAAAATTGAAAATTATTTAGTCTAGAAGAATAAATATATTAAAGAAATTGTTCACCCAAAAACGAATATTCGCTCGAAAATGTACTCACCCCCAAGCAGTCCAAGATGTAGATGAGTTTGTTTCTTCATCAGAACAGAATTGAGACATTTAGCATTACATCACTTGTTCATCAGTGGATCCTCTGCAGTGAATGGGTGCCGTCAGAATGAGTCCAAACAGCTGATAAAAAAAACACAGTAATCCACAAGTAATGTAAGTAATCCGCAAACTGCATATTTGTAATGAACAAACCCTTAAGATGTTTTGCTCAACAAACCATTTCTTACAACTAAAGTGTGAGTCCTATATCCTTAATATTGCTTTCTCCAGTGAAAAAGTAATCTCATCTGTATCAGGAGAGAAATCTGCACAGATCAAGCATTGTTTACAAGCCAAAACAGTCCAAATCAGTTCCAAACAAATATGTTGGTGGATTGTGATGTGAGAGAACAACAGGAGACTTTTTCACTGGAACTGGAATTATGGACTTGTATTTTGTCCAGAAGTGACAGTTTAACATTAAAACATCTTAATATGGATTTGTTTCTTACAGACAGCTTTTCGCTTCACAAGATTGATGGACTGGAGAGATGTGGATTACTTGTGGATTATTATGAAGTTTTTATCAGCAGTTTGGACTCTCATTCTGACGGCACCCATTCACTGCAGAGGATCCATTGGTGAGCAAGTGATAAAATGTTAAATTTCTCCAAAACTTTTGAAGAAACAAACTCGCATATGTTGAATGGATGGAGGTGGAGAAAATGTCCAAGCAATTTTCATTTTTTGTGTAAACTATTCCTTGCATTTACTAACTAACTAAATAAATCCTGTGCAGATTAATTTGTTTCAGTTATACAATATGTTGCATTTTCTGTGATTTCACTATTGTTTGCCAGTAATCACATGTCATTTAGGGCTTTTAGGTTGATGTCACACATCACTGTCTGGCCCCAGAACACATTAGACTTCAAAGACACACACATGCGCAAAGACACATGTTACTACATGAAACATGCGCAGCGTTTGTTAAGCATCAGTGAACAAAAGGGTGCCCGTACAGCTGCTTATTAAGGTGTGTGTGCATGTGTGTCGGGCCCTGGTCTAATGCCATCTGGCTCTGGCACTCTCCGGAGGCTGGCATGGTGCCATAACCTTACTTCCATCAGGCCGGTAATGCCTGCTTCTATTTCTACAGACAGAGCAAATGGTTGAGTGCAGACTTCACACAGCAGCATTAGCAGGGCCAGATTTTTAGCCAGGAACAGGTCACGTTCATTGTCTGGCATGGGACATGGGCTGTTTAGGATGTTTCAACCCGTGAGGAGAAAAAAAACTGATGGAGGCTATTTCTGTAAACAGGAAGCACAGTGAACTTTTGGGAGACTGTGGAGAGGGTCAAAAAGAGACATGTAGGAACAATAACCACTTCTTTTTTATGTACAGGAACATTATGGTGTATAAAATTTTGATACAAGACACTGAAAACTCGGCATAGGATTCATTTTGAAGCAATTTTCACTCAGAAATTGCTAGTAAATTTCACAAATAATTACAAAGAAATGGCAAGTAACATTGAATTAAACATGGAATTTGAAGTAGAAATGTGTGTGTGTGTGTGTTAATATATTTTAAAATGAATTTTCAGCCACCATTACTCAGTCAAACGATTCTTTAAAAATCATTCTATATATTGCAAATTAAAATGTCTTTATAATCCTAAATTATAGTCATTTGCTCTGCTGATCTCACAAATGACTGTTATGATTCAACCCCAATCCAGTCAATTGCTGATTAAAAAAAAAAACTAAAATCCCACCCCATTTAAAATCTATTTTCACTGAGAAATACAACAGATTGCACAAGTAAAATGTTTTGAGCAACATACTTTGACTAAGTATGATTATAACTTTGAGGTGATGCTTGTCTGCCTGCTAGGCATCCATTGTAAGTGTATTACACAACTTTTTGGTTTGTTCTTGCTAAGCTGAATGACAAACTGTCAGCAGGCATCACATATCATGTAGTATTTATTACATTACTCAGGACTGCCCATCCACAAACATACAAGTCTGATTATGTCAATACGTGCACACAAAGACACATACCGTCAACAATAAACAGATGTCGGACCACCTTGGCAGGGCATCGTGCATTGTTTCTGTGCATGGCTATTGAGAGAGGCCGTTTCCACAGCGGCATTGTGGGACATCTGCTGGGCTGCAAAGAGCACCTGTTTCCACAGTAATACGGGCAGGGGCTCTATCACACTCATGTGCAGTTGTGGGATGTATTAGTTGCGGGCGATCATGTGCAGAGACAGCCTTCGCCCCTGGGCCTCCACACACTCTCAAATTCCCCATTAAAACAGTAATAGGAGACACTTGAACATAGCAGTGCCGTGTGTGTGTGCATGCATGTGTTTAGTTGCTAGGGTTTAATCTGGTATAGGATGTGTGTATTTAGTTGCTAGGTTTGGTTATGGGTGCACTGGTGTGTGTTTGCTCACTTGTCGTTGTTTGGTGTTGGTTGAGCAGGAGAGGGATGCATCCATTCTTTAAGGCTGATGTTAGTCACTTTTTCCATGTTGGAAGATTTCCTGCTATCCCAAATCAATGTGCAACTACATGGTCATAGACATATACATACACATACCTAATTATCATACGTTAAGTTCTTGTGTTGCATTGGTGGTAACTAACCTAATTTCTCCAGGGGACGATAGAGTTTTCAGTAAACCGGATGTGTTCAAGCAGTTAGCTAAAAATATGTTTAGAAGATCCAGCTTAATCAGTACAGTCACTCTTGACCTGAAAGAGAACAATGGCAGATGGCTGAAGTGTCATTATTTTTGTGATTCTGTTTGGTTCCACTTAGGGCTGTCACGATATCAGATTTTTCAAAATACGATTATCGTGGCCACAACAATTCATGATAATGATATATCGTGATATATATAGAAATCTTGCAATAAATAAATAATAATCCATGCTATCAATCAAATTCATCTTTATTGTCTTTTCCCTTTTTTGACCAATGAATAACACCCTTGCATAGAAAACATTTACACTGAACAGAGACTAAAATGCTAATCATTTTTAGTTTACTACAGCATCAATTGTACCGCAATTTATGAGAATATTTATAATATTTATATTTTTACTCCAAACGAGTGTTTTAAATAACTTCCTTCTGTTAACTGATTCTTTTCACAGAATGAGAAATTATATTATTTTACACTATTCTATGCAGTGATAAATGCTATGTCGATTAGCATTATCTTATAAATACATATAACTGAGATGGCTTGAAGAACACATGAAACCATATGCTGTTGCAATCGTGTGTTGACTGTCTTCATGTTTCATTAGATAAAACATTTCTGCATTACTCATACAGAGACAGCTCAATGCCTACACGGATTTCCTGGAACATCATAAATTCTATTAATCCTATGAATCTTACATGTGGATTTTCTGTGCGAGGGCACCCACCGGAGTCGAGTATTAATGAAACAAATTACATGCGATAGTCTAACCGTTATTGCGACACCCCTACTATATATATATATATATTTATCTATTATATATATATATATATCAATTATCGTCAACACCGGTATATCGCGACACCTCTGCAGCTCTAGACAATTACATCTGCATGAATAATTTAAGCAGTTAAGGAATGAGGATTCGCCTACAATTAAGTGATGTGATCACAGCATCTTTAACTCAATTAGTACTGTCACTTTCCCACTTGTAAATATTTTTGTGTGACTATATATTTTTAAACGACCAGCATATACATGTCTGTTTAAAATTTGCAGTTGTTAAAATGTTTTAAATGTTTTTGAAAGTCTCTTATGCTCTGCAAGCCTGCATTATCTGAACAAAAATTGCTGCTCAAGAACATTTCTTTAGTATCATCAACGTTAAAAAAAAGTTTTGATGCTTAATATATATTTGTAACTTTTGGACGGTAGTGTACAACCACAACTTGACAACTTTATTGTCCAGTATGTGGACACCCTCTTTCTGATTAATGGGTTTGGCTAGTCCTTTAATTTTAAGACAAATATTAATGATGTGGCATACAACAGTTGGGTTTCCATTCACTTATTTTTATGGGAATTCAGGGATATTGCAATAAAAAATGCTGTATGGAAACACCAAGATGCGAATTAAAATTTTTAAAATGCTCACTTGAGAAGGATAAAGTATTAAGAAGACATAAACTTTTATGGAAAGACATTTACCTATAAATAACTTAAATGCACATCCAATGTGAAGAGTTGAGGTTGTGAGGGAAAACCAACTCCTTATTAATGCCAGTGGTTTGGAAAATAAAGCAACACACCTGTCATGTTGGGTGTCCACCTTCTCTTGGACTGATAAAGTTACCAATCATTTGCACTAAACAAATACATTTTTATATGAAAAATGAATAAATAATTCAAAGTAATTGGAATAATCTGGGCATTAATTGGTTAAAGAACACTCCTCTCTGTTAACACCTTTACATCTAAAACAGTATCCACTATGCCAGCAATCTAACGACACACCTCATAAACTGCAGAGGCCACATAAGGAGCCCTATCATCAGAGGAGATGGAAAAAATACAGAACAAGACGACTCCACCCTGCTTTACAAGAGCAGCTGATATTGGTGTGGATGAAGAGAAGAAAGCTGAGAGAGCTCGCTATGTCCATCTGCTGTGACCTCCACCCACGGCAGGGCTCAGGTTTTTAACACCAAGATTGAAATGGACCTGGTCGGGTTATACATAGGTTTTGGTAAAGTGCATGGCTGCGGGCCAGCAGAACCACACGTGGCAGTCGTGACTGAATGCACTTTTGAGAGATGCTACAGCGTTAATAAGGTGCCAAGAAAAGACACAAGGACAAAGAGCTTATAACTCTAACATTCAAACAGCTTATGACAACCCACCGTATGCATGAGGCCACTAGCGTTGAGTGAGCGGAGATGAGAGCGCATTTGCAATTCATTCTCGACAGGCTCACGTGAGAGGTGCTGGAAGAGGCAGATAAGCAAGTAGTAAGAGCATCAAAATGTTGATAGAGAGAGAGAGAGAGAAAGCTAAGTAACAGCCAGTTGAAAAAAAACTTTTTTTTCCTTCGACTACTACTAATAATAAACATGAATATTGAATACTGAGATGTGCAGAATTTTTTTTTAACATTCTAGTGTTTTTAAAAATGCTTTAAAGGGGTCATCGGATGCAACATTCACTTTTGTTGTTGTTTGAACATAAATGTGTGTTGGAAGTGAGTGTAAACATCCATCCTATAATGATAAAAATCCACCCAGTGTTTTTTTTTTAAATCCCTATTTTAAAATCCCCTTTCTCAAATCAGGCTGTTCTGAGATTCCTGTCAGAATGACGTAGTTCTGCACAGGCCCCTCCCACGATAGTTGATTGACAAGGGGAGGTCTTACCTTAGACCCGCCCTGAGTGAGCTGTCATCAGTCCGCCATTGTGTCGAGTCCGGTGCAGGGGAAGACAAGAATGTCTCCGATTACGCGATTGAGGTGTTTTGTCGTTGGATGTAATAATGAACATAGCAGTCATCATTTACTCCAGACATCTGAGCCGCTGAAGAAGCAGAGGATTAACGTTACTTTCATTTTGAAGGGAATGCGCTGATCCCCGAGCTGCCTAAATGCGTCTATGTTAGCACGAATCATTCGTGATCAAGCTTCATCTACACAAGAAGTATAAGGTTTTTTTTATGAATCTTTGCAAATCGCCTTTCCTAATATGTGCTAGTTAGCAAGCTCTGTGGATAAAGTAAACAGTACTGCTGCTGTCCCCCAGAAGAGAGGGCGGGAGAGCAGAGCCATTAGCATTTAAAGCAACATGGACTAGAACAATGTGCTGAAAACAGAGCTGTTTTTGACAGGGTAAAAAGGGTGTTTTTTACACTACCATTGAGAAATTTTAACCAAAGTATGTTATAGACTTTTTATTAAGACTCTAAAGAATCATATCAACTTATATCAAATGGGCATCCGATTAAAAAAATCGGCCCCTTTAAAAAAATGTTTATACACATTATTTATTACTTATTAATAATAAAAAAAGTAGAAATGACAATGTGCTATTAAATATCAGCCCATATACTGTAAAACTGGGTCACACTATCTCGCTATTAACAAACCATTAACTACAACTTTTGCCTCATACTCATAATTCACTGTTAATTAGTTGTAAGGTAGTTAGTTTAGGTATTGGGTAGGATTATGGGATGTAGAACATGGTCATGCAGAATATGTTTAGTTTGGATTTATTGATTTATGTAGCACATTGAATAACGACCAAAGTGCTGCACAAAAAATTGTATTATTATTTTGACATTTTTTTTACATTTATTTAAATAATTACATAAAACGAATAACTATACAAAGCAAATCACATATTTACTTACAAATTTATCACAAATGTTTAATATGTGCTTTATAAGTACTAATAAAAAAACAATATGTTAATAATAGGCATGCTAAAAAACAACTAGTTAATAGTGAGAATTGATCCCTATACTAAAGTGTTACCAAAATACATTTAAACTGAACATATTTCAGGGAAGTGCTGGAGAAAAAACAAATAAATATTAAAATGTACTATTATGTGATGATGCTGTGATTATTATTTTATTATGATTATTATTAGTGTTAGTAGTAGCTAGTAGTAGTCGTAGTGGTAGTAGTGGTAATATTGATGTTGTAAATATTTAATATGTAATAGTAAATATTTACGCAGTATTAAAGGGATAGGTCACCCAAAAATGAAAATTCTTTAATTAATTACTCACCCTCGTGTCGTTTCAAACCCTTAAAACCTTCGTTCATATTCGGAATACAAATGAAGATATTTTTGATGGAATCTGACAGCTCTCTGACCCTCCATAGACAGTAACACAACTGTAATGCAGCTGTCAGAATGCCATCAAAATATCTTAACTTGTGTTCTGAAGAGGAATGAAGGTCTTACGGATTTAGAACGACATGAAGGTGAGTAATTAAATGACAAAATTTTCATTTTTGGGTGAAATAACCCTTAAGATATAGAATTCCAGTCTTAATTGATAACTTTTATATATTAATTTATTTGGTATTATTGAAATAAATACTAGAATAAATGTTATAGCAAATTTTTGATATCAATATAAATAAAAAAATGGAATGTGACGGTGGACATTGAAGAAAAAATATTTCTAAATATTTAAATTTCTCTTGTTCATTATTTTCTATTTTAATGTATGCTTCAGGTTGAAAGTAAATAAACTTCTAAACACTCATCATCCACATTTTCAAGAGTCATGACAAGCCTAATTTAGTGCATTACTCTAAACGATTTATCAATCTTTTTTTTCCCCCACCAAATGATTTTTTCCCCATGTTACTATTCTATGCTTTATTTTGAGCTGGAACAATACCAAAGAACGTTATTTTTTTAATTTCAAATATGGTCAAAGCAAATGACTGCATAATATCAGCCGATAACCAGCACGATTACAATTGTATACCAACACAAATAACAATTGTGCACCCCTTGTGTGGAGTTGTGCCATTTCCACCAATTTCAACTCGGCAGATAATAAATTAGTGGAAAAAAAAATCTCATAGACTCCATATAGATCCTACGGGACTGGAGCCATATTAAATGTTCTTTCAGAAAACATACTCATTAATGTGAGCACAGGTTGGCAATGGTGTAGGCATGAACAGAAGCTTGCCATTTCATTCCTGGCTCAACTTTCAAGCACAGAGCTACCAAAATGGCAAGTTAAGGGTCAGAAGAAATTAAATATCATGGTCGCGAGCCCCCACCTTCTTTCCACTGTAATGTGTAAAGGACACAGGCGCTTTGTGTATACGGCAGGGTGTGGAGGCCAGACCACTTCTCACTTTTTATGCTGGAACTGCATCTCCGATTTCCCAGCTCTCCAACCTGAGCAGAAACATGTTGTGCTTGGAGATGAGCCACCTACCGAGCCAATAAACCAAATTAAGCTTTAGTGCAAGTGTGTGTGTGTAAGTAAATGCTAAAATATGTATCTCAGGTATTTATTGGCATAGAGAAAGATAAGTATTCAAATGAGTTCAACACTTCAAATTTCTCTTTCTAAATCGCAGTCTCTTCTGAACCGGTGTCTCGTGAGAAAGCGGTAGTGTATCTGGATGACTGACAAGAGATTCTCTCGCTTTTTTCAATCGTTACCGGGTCCTGCAGTGGCAGCTGTGTGGAGATTTAGCCATCATCATTTAGCAAGTCAGAGAAGACATCGAAACGATTCCTCAAGAGAGAAGGGAAGACACAGAAGCTGAATTTGATACTTGCTCATCAGCTGCAGTTGCTCAGAGATGGTGGATCTCCCTGACAGCACAATGTCTCCCAAATGAGGAACGCTGTATTCTCACTGAATTACATTACTGAGCTGTTTCTTTCACGCCCTCTCCTTTTGTCCATCTTTCCTTTCCTGTCTTTCTGTCGAGAATAGCTTTAAACTGCAAAGGCGAGCATTAAAAGGGAGAAATTTAAAGGACAATCTTATTTTGGGTGTTTTTTACTCAATGCACAAAACGAAACAATCAGACGACATTCAGATTAGGGTTGTCAGGATTATTTATACTAATCGAATTATTGTGCACTTCCTGTCGCATATTGACATCTAAATAATATATATATAAATACATAAGATCAATTCATAACTAAATTGACATATTGGATTTATAATAAAAATAAAAATATATTTTATATAATAAAAATTAAAAAAATGCAATAAAAATACAAATATATGCAATACTACATATTATAGATATAATATTCAAGATAAAATTAAAATGAAATAACTAAAATTTAAAATAACAAAAAATAAATAGTAACTATGTATTATTATATTGTTGTAAGCATGGTAATATGCAAAAGTAAAATAGGATTATATAATATAATAAGAATTTTCATGTATATTTTATATTATATAATCCTAAAAAAAAAACCCATATATTATATTATATATAGATATATAGTATTGTGTTATTCTAAAAATTAAGTTTGCATTGTCAAAGTGTTGTTCATTCTTACAAAGCCTTAATGGAAGTTATTGTATAATTCCACGTTCAAAAAAAAAAAAAAATAAAGGAAGAAAAAGACTTGCGTGTATAATAAGATAAAACTGTATGATAAAATAACAAATACTTGTCTGCCAAAATTCGTGAGAGGATCATGACATGCCTAATAAAGTGCAACATTACACTATTATTTTAAACTACGTTTATCATTTTTTCCCACCAGTTATGATTAGTTCCCATGTCACCAGCATTTTTAGAAGAGCATGCATTAAAAAAAAAATACTCAGAAAGCATTTTTTTGTCCTCCTTTAGGTCCAGTAATTTTTTTCCAACTCATCCTTTGATCATTTTACCCGATGAGCAGGAACGATAGCGAAGGCCATTATTTTTTCATCTCCACCCCACTCGCCTCGATGCTGACCGCAGAGGGAATGCGAGGCAGGGACGGATCGTCAGAAGGGATTCCAAATCAATTTGTCAGCTCAGCCGCTGAGGGCCTGATTGCAGTTTGTTCGATGAAAAAGCGGGAATGCTCAGGTGACTGACGTGGCAGCTGCGACCGTTTCACAGGGGGGATTTGGAAGAGCATCCCAGCGCTGGGCAGCCATTCCCATCCGGAAAGCTGGCCCCATACCAGCCATCCATCAGCAGGGATTTCAACTCCCACTCACTTGGACCCATACAGGATGTGCAGCCGAATACATCGGCTCTGTATCGGAATACCTCTGCCAGTGCGCTTATCGGCCAAAAGCACAGCTTCTTCTGAGTTAGACAGCAAGAAGGCAAGATGTTCTAGAATCATCTCCAATCTTTAGGGTAGTTCAGACTGTATTCATGGTTCTCTGGAGATCACGACAGTCATTATGTTACATTATTGGATCATCGGATGAGCATTTGGACACTTCTGAATGAATGTCCAAAGTGAGCAAAAGCTAGCTACTTTGAAGAAGCCAAAGTAACTAACTTATGCTAATCTTTAAATTTTTTTTTTTTTTTACATGTGTTACCTGCAATGTTGCTGTTACCTGGCATGTGTAGTTTTTTTAATTAAATTTTTTTTTTTTACTGATGTTTGTTAACATGTATTAAACGAACTATTAAATAAACAACTAGATAAATAAAATAAATAAATGTGACTGACATAAGAGTACCGCAAACATGTGGTATTAAATTATTTAAAATTAACTTAAAATCTAAGGGGATTTTAGAAGCAAATATTTTATGTCAAAGGGGTTCGGGTGACCAAAAATATTTGGGAATTCCTTGTCTAAAGAATCAAACTTATAAGGTTCACCCAGAATCACAACATCAATCCCCTGGGGAAGTAAAGAGTGAACCTGAAGAAGGATAGATGGTTCCACAACAGCTCATGCTTTTGCTCAGATTAAACACATACAGAATGTTTGTTTGCCAATGGCAGTAATTATACAGAATTCTTCTGTGGATACCGAGGCCTTTTCATAACCCGGATCAATACTTCCTTCCAAAGAAGCGAAGAAAGCAGAACATTAACATATGGCTACAATTAATGGGAACAAAATGCAAAAATGCAGTTTTCAATCAGCTTTGATAGAACAGACTAATACACAACTCCATTTGTCAAGAAACACATACCGAAAAAAGGTGGTGTTCCATTTCAGTTCCTCTCCCCCGAAACGTTCCCCAGCAGAGACGTTTATTTCCATTGATCTGGGAATATTTAATAAGAATTTATATTCCGAAAATACATATTTCAAGATGTTTTCCTTCAGAATTAATAAAACGTTTTGCATGCAAGGAACAGACTATAAAACAGGCCTGACCTGGTCTGATCTAACTCAGAATGGACTTCTAAATGGAAAATACACATGCCTAAAACTAACACAGCAACATCTCAATATGAACGCTCACCATTTATTTTTCTGCCTCTTGTTTCTGTAGTACAAAGTACAGGTCCTGTGTACAACATTAGAGCATATTCATATCATAATTTTACAAATATAAAAGAAGGAATACGAACTACAGCAATAATATAGGAATTAAAATCAAAGTAAGTCTGTTTTAAATGCAAAAAAGGAAAGTTGAATAACAAACATTAATAATAATTGTGCAGGTTAAAATGAGAGTCATATGGAAAACAAAGGCCAGGACAGTAAATGTTTCTTCCTTGTTCTGACAAGGAAAAAAGGCACCAAGAAGACAACAGATTGCATTCATTAGAAGCATTGAATTCCTTTGATATCACTGAAAATGAATTATGTTCATGAATTTTTTTAAGAAAGCTGATTTTTCAAGTACTGAACCCAAAAATGGATAAATGTATTTGCAGTGACATGTTTTAACCTGTGACTCAGAAGGTCTAAGTGTGATTAACGAAATGACCTCAAAGCCTGAGAGAGTTCAGGAGAGAAAGATGGTCTTTCTATGATGCATCACAGAGTTTCTTGCTCCAGTTAATCAAGAGAAATCAAGGCCCTGTATCTGTCATCATCTTCAAAAGCACATCAGTCCCATGCTCTCTGAAGCTCAGGTCGAAATGCTCCCAGGGTTCGGTTTCATACTGAAAACCCTGTGTCCTCTGGAAACATCTTCAGGTGTTATCCATCTCTATACAGGAAGATGATTACAAAGATTTAAGATTTTGAGGAATTTATGATCTCTTCAGGTTACAGGTGCAAAAACAACTGGACATGAAAACAGTGGACAGTACAAAAATAAAGACAGATATTATGAAATATGAGATCAAATTATATAGGTTACTTTTTTATGTTATTATGTCTAAAAGCAACATGACAATAATGTGAGGGAGAAAGATGAAGAGAAAAGTCACGTAACAACAAGCAATGTGATCGACTGATTACTCTGCGACTAAAATAATGACGACCTACTGCACCGTCCTGACAAAAAACGAACGGTGAAATATACTAACAAAAAATATCAACAGCTCTGCGCCAATATATTCACAAGTGTTTTCTGCACACTAAGTTCAAAGTCCAAGATCCATTGAAAAAATATTTTACTGAAGATTTTCATATAAAGTGACAACAAAACACAAAAGTAAACACAAACAAAACAAAAAACACACAAAACAATTAAAAAAGTAATTTTAAATTAGTCACCTGATACACACACACACACACACACACACACACACACACACACACACACACACACACACACACACACTAAATGCAATAATTCAATTAAGGCACTAATTGGAAACACCAAATAATCAGACTAATTGCAGAATATACAGCACATCCACTTGAAAATAAATAAATAAATAACTTTCAGTTATGTTTTAAGACCTTTTAAGACAAAGTAAAGAGTCGTAGTAGTATATTTTTATTTAATGCCATGTCAGCACCTTAGGCTATTTTAATGGCAAAAAAAATACAAGTATAACAAATACAATAAAAACCAGCAAACATACAAACACAAGTTATATTACACACCATGTTAAAAATTCTAAAACTTTTTCTGGCAAAATTATACTTTACTCTTTAAGTGAGTTCTACAAAGTAAAGACATTGTAATTATCAAATCGAAGGAAACAAAATACGTCAATATGTTCTCTAAATGTAAGTGTCTGAGCAGATAATGAGCAACATAATTTGTGTTTGCAATGGTTTGAAAAGACAACTTTCAACAGATGTCTTTTACTTTCTAATTCCTTTTACAGAAGAAGCTTAACTAGAGTATGACAATAACTTTTACTGTTCCATCTGATCACACTGCAAAAAAAGTGATCTTCTTCTAATTTTTCCAGTGCAATTATCTAAAGTTTCTTAAATCAAACTTAGCAAAAGGAAGTTTATGATTAAAACTAGAACAAATATATATGGGCTAAAAAAAAAAAACACTTTAAAGGGAAAACATGTTTTTATACATCATAAGCATTAATATGTAGTCAGTTCAGCATAAACTGACTACATAGTGTTCATTTAAAAAAATCTTAATTTTGAAATAAATGTATCTTGATTTAAAGATGTTTACTGTTAAAAATACTGTCAAGGGTGATTCATTTATTAATCTTTCAGTGCAAGCAATATTTAATTTAATGACTTTGTAAATGTAGGACTTACTGCTCCAAATTAAGACCTTTTAGACCTTAATTTGTGGAAGGACAAATTAAGACTTTTAAATAGCTTTGTAAGAGCTGGAGAAACCTAGCTGAATCAATGTACAATTTTTTAAAAACGAACAAACTTGATGAGAATTCAGTTTGGTTTTAATAAATAGAATGCAAAACAAAAAAAAAAAGGACTGAAAGAATTGGATGCTGGTTGATAGCGTGATATGGCGAGACATACTTTATATAAAGAACATGAGAGCTTTTTATAAAAACAGTCTTTTAAAAAGTAATTAAAACATTTTTTTGAAAAAGTTCAAGTGCTTGAATAAAAAACACAAGCTTGACCTGTCTACTTATAAAACCTACTATATATCTGTTTCGTTCTTCTTTTTTTTGCAATCAAAAGCAGGCAACAGATGCATTCAATTGCTTTTAACTTGTACATAGCTTGCCGATGTCTTTTCAAATGACAGATTATCACTGTTCACTTATGTTGTACCCTCCATGCATGTCTTAAAAGCAAACAAACGATTCATAATGTAGCTGGAAACAATTTAGATCCACAAAACCTTATACAGATCTCCAGCAGTCCAGTGGCATCACATTTCAGAGCATTTAAGGAACATTTTAATCAGATATTTCCATCTCCTATAACATCAGCCATCTAATTCCATACCATTTACAGCCCACTCTCATTTTCAGCAATAAATATTTGATACCGCATGCCACACAAAATTTACAGTCAACTCTGCTGTCAGAGTTACAGCATCCAGTATCACCGCGAGAAGGACGGAGAGCATGTGTGCATGTGTGAGCGAGTATAAACCCTTATATTTCAAGGGGAAGGCTGCAGTAGCAGGCATTGTGAGCGATCACTCGCAGGCCGCCCAACTAGCTGTTGGTACTGTAATTGTGCACGATTTACTCATGCTCTGTGAAACCACACTTGCCTCCAGAGAGCCGTCACGCCTGTTTACATCAGAGGGCTCTGATGTCATTACAGAAGGCCCAAGCCTTTGATAGCGCTTCCTTTGGAATGTTACGCTCCGTGTGTGCCTCAGATATCATAAGAAGCTCAGCTGGCAGGTACAGTAGAAATCTCAGTTTTATTGCCTGCGGCCACATCACAAACAAGAGGACCCCATGCCACACAGAACCACCTTCAACCCTCAAAAGAGCCTGTTCTCACGCCATGAAATTTCACGGCGAGGCTCGCTTTGGCTAATCTCTCAAAGCACAATAGAATCCGGCCCGTTTCAACATTTGCACCCCCGGAGGAATGCAAACAGTTTATTGATCTATTTACAGTGAGAACACATGCTTCACACTTCTGTGGCACACACAGATGCCGATTGCCATTATTTTAGGCCCGTTCCAACGTTAAAGGAGTTAAATAATAAATACGTATCTGAATCGAACATGACGTGCGGAGATATGCATGAGACCCATGTGCTAGAGGAATCTATCGTAGGCGAGCAATACGGCGTGGCAGTTCTGCTATATGCGCATGCCAAGATCTTTCTGGAAACTGTTCAAACCCTAAGCACAAAGATAAGTGAGCTGCATGAATACTAACAAATTTAAAAGCGTGTTGTACATTGAAAAGACGCATGCTCAATTTCCTTCACTCCACATAGATCTTTCTGACTCTAAATGGTACGTCAGGGGAACAGGTGAGCGTACAGAAGACTGATTTCCTGTGGCACCCTAATGATGTCATGGGGCTTGTGGCGTACAGCGTTCTTGCTGCGAACGGTTTTGGGATATATAGCATTCCTGCTCGATCCCACGAGGCTGCACTCAGAGCAGAGCTCCTCCTGACAGGAGTACAAATTTACCTTTTGCTTTATGATATCCCCAAAAATCAGTTTAAAAAATGCCTTAACAACAGCTATGAGCAGAGCACATGTGTAGAGCGGCTGCACGCCTGCGCTTTCTCTTGCTTTATAGTATAAATCGCTGTCTATCTTAGAGCCTGTCAGCCAAGAACATACTTTCTCAATAAAGAGCGATCCTCAACCATTCCCCCAAAAGGTTGAGTAATAACCTTGCATTGACTGACCTTTTAACCCGCAGTCACTCAAAACAAGCCTCAAGTCGGACTGATAAAACTATTTTGAATCTGTAATTTATTTTTTCTAGGGCGGTCAATTGATTAAAATATTTTACTGCATTTGATTGCTACTTTTCTATTTGTTTTTATGTAAAAAAACAAAATGATGCACTGTAAAAAAAATACATTTGAACGTTTCACGAGAAATTACTATTTCGGTCTTTCTGCTTCAAAAGTTCACATTTAATTCCATGTTACTTGCTGTTTTTTGTGAATAATTGTAACATTTACTAGCAATTTCTGAGTAAAAATAGTTTCTACACCATTTTTTTAACCAAACGATTAACCTAATAATTGTGTATAATTACCCTTGCAAAAACCACCCACCTTCATTACGTTTCTCCAGAAATTCAAACAATAAATATTGTTTTGTGGCTCTTTAATGTGTTGTGACATAAATTCAAACGACATGTGAACTGATCATCTCTTTACTAATTATAGAGAAACAATAAACATGAATGAACCATCAGAAGGTATCTTGTTTCAACGGTGAAAAGAAATCAATACACAATTTAAGTCCACCGAACATTAATCTACCCTCCTTTCTGATTTGTTTGTCGAACAAAATGGTGGATTCGGCATTATGATTGGTCCGATCACCTGTCAATCAAGCTCCCTGCGAAGAATCAAATTAGGTTTGGCAATAATAATAATGCAACAACATGAATGTCAAATTAGGTTAATGTGTTAAAAAAATCACCTGCATTAGAAGTGTAGAAGTAATTAATTAAATGCATTAACTTTATATTTTACCTTATGAGTTGACAAGTGAAATATTGACTCTTAAACGAACACTTCTTTAATATTTATAAATCACATTACAGCTTGATGCAAGACAGGCTTCTGCTCGGTATCGTTTATTTCAGATTTAGAAAATACTATTATCTCAGTATACGATATTAAGAAAGTTTGGTTTACGTATCACAGAAAGCACAACATTGTAGCTTTCAGCAGAATTCTGCATCACTCTTATCGGCAGTCAAAACATTATTCCGTAATGCACATAAATCCGTCACACAGAACAGATAAATGCTGCAATATTGGCTTGGCTAATTTATTTACTGAGACGCTTTCATAGAAAAAAGCAATGAAACAGCGAAACATTGTCTTTTTTCTTCTAGTGCAATAACTAGATTAGATGATAGATGTGAGTTTGGGGATGACTGCTGCATCCAGTCAATTACTGAGCGCCGCTTTCTCGAGTCCTCTTCAAACACGGTGTCGGATGACAATTTCATTAGCTAAGATTAGAGGAGGATGTGGGAAATTACAGAACATTATTGCACTTTACTGCCTGGAAGATCCACCTTGTCATAGACAGCCTGACAAGACCTGACAGATGTATTAAGATGTGTGAGACTCGGGCAGAATCTTAAAGACTTCGTCTCAGCTGGGTGCTTGGAAGGCCCTGTACGTGAAGGAAGTGCATTATTGAATATCTGTTGCTTTTTCCCAGAATGCTCTTTATACACAATGGCTATGCACTTCATCCACAATTTGCTAATCTGCATGGAAAATCAGAGCGTTTGAAAAACAGTCACACCGAAGCCGGAAGGCACGATGATCATCACCAGCATGTGTCATTTTTTTGATCTACAGTTTTTCCAAAAGCTTTTAAATGGCTGCTGAAAGTTTAATGGAGGTGATAACCAGTTCTGGCTCAGAATCCTCTCACGGACTGATTTGTGGGCACTGCCTCTCGGGCAGGAATAGCTAATACACAGCGGCAGCCATTTCTGTGCACGAGCAGCAAGTTTAATGAGGAAAATAAAAGCAGATCAGCAGCAGATGCTCTTGGTCAAAAGCCTGAAAACCACAGCTCTTTTTCCTTCCCTCCTCCTCCAAATAAATGTACATTTGGCATGGCTGTCAGCGGCCTTGAGATGCTGAAACAGGATTTGTAGAGCACTTAAGACTGATATTTAGTGGGTCTCAGGCAGGACAGAATTGGAGCCACACTGGCCCTCAGGATGAAGAATGAATACACAAAGAAAACAAACTGTAATGCCATTGTGACGGCTCAGACAATTTAATGAAGAGCTTTTTAATTAGGGCTTCATTTATGTTTGTCTTTAGAAGACAGAGGATTGTCTTCTACCGATGTCCCATTTTCTTGAAATATGTTCTTCACTGACTGTGTTTTAATGCACAAGAATTCTTTGAAAAATAGAATTTTTCAATATCAAAACACACACACACACACACACACACACAAATTGTGCATACAAAAAGTCAATGAAGAGCTTTTAAAATAATAAAATAAAATAAATCTACAGGACAATGCATTAGCAACATTTTCAATAATTCCAGCTGAACTGTTCAGTCAACATTCTTTGTAAAATGTAAACATTAAGGTGCTGACCACTTATTGGAAGAAAAAAAAATTAGCACAAATACTTCTGTGGTGCTTTTTCATTTACATCTGTCCCACGCTGATACCCTAACTATTTAAAAATGTCAGTATCAGCACTGATACCACTGTATGGATGCATCTCTAGTCAAAAACAGCAAAAATAGTGTAGGAAAACATTGCCTTTTGAAAACTAAATGCATTGGAATGTCTGAATCCCACAGTCCTTCAAACCACAAGACCATTTGTTCACTTGCATCACGTGGGTGGACAACAACGACTCCATGAAAGGTGTCAAATTTCCCTTTATAATAACCAACACCAGCATCCCTCTTGGTGAAGAAAGACGAGGAGATCAAAGAACTTGTTCGACCTCGGTCCTGATTCTGTTTAGTGTTTCTCGAGCCTGCAGAGGGCTAGAAAACAGCATTCATATCCTGCACTCCCAACAAGGCGCCCCTGCAGTGAAACAGATCAGGTGCTGAAAGAGGGACGTCTCCAGCTCCGGGCACTGCGAGTCCAGTACCTCTCGTTGACCGAATGGTAGTTCTACAAGGAGAGCATCTCAAACACATGCTAATCGCTGCCAGTTGTTCCTCCATACATTCAGAGCTACACAATCACACACTTCACTTTTGGCTTTGGATCAATCGCATCACAAATAGGCCGAAAGTTGGCCGTCGCCGAGAGCAGAATCATTGCTCTCAATTGCTCTGATTGCTCCTCGAAGTGTTGTGAAGCAACTTTCATCTTTAGCGTACAAGTTCACGTTTCAGTACTTGTGAGGAAGTCTTCCATGATGGCACGAAGAGCGTGTATTCGGGACTCAGTTCCTTCACACTTCTCCAAGAAGGCTAACCGAGCTAGTAGATGGGAGGAAGAGAGCAGCGAATCCTCTCTTACACAGTAAAACACTCTTTCGCGAACAACTCCAGATCCATTTCAACGATAAACGTCCAAAACCACCTCCTTTAAAATAAGCATCAGCACATCAGAGCACTTGAACATGGCATGACCTCTTAATCGACATTACAAAATGACTTCCCAGATAACAGACCAACATTTTTAAGTGACACTTCCACACATCAAACAATGGACAGCACCTATTTTCCTTTCCAATGGGCCACTTTAAGCTCCTATCGCTAATGGCAGTGGGAGAGATGGATCACTTAGAAAAGGAGACACACTCCCGGACCCTCCCTATATATCATTATACAGAGAACTTCACCTGGATATGGCCAGGGTCACTCTGGAGGTTCTCCATTAAACTTTACGGTTCATTGATTCAGAGGGCCGGCATATGGTTCCCATCAGTCACTTTATCTGCCTTTATCATGAACACACTCCGTTCCAAACAGTCAGCTGGATCCTCCCCGAAAACTTTGACTGACAAATTTATACAAGTGTTGATTTCTTTCACCCTTCACCCACTCTTTCTTTCTTTCCTTCTTTTACATAACATTACCCTCTCCGTACATGAGAAAAAGAAAAGTGGTGAATGGACTGTGTGTTGAGGAAACATTTTGAAGGCTGATACATTTGAGACTGGGCCAAAATTTATAATGCTGTAAAATCGTACTAAAGAAACACTTGCAGGCTGAGGTATGAACAACATTTTGAAAGTCTGAGATTTTATGAAGAATATGAAATGCCCTCACATTGGGGTCAAACTAATTCAACGCAGGTTCATTTCCTGTAATAAAATGTATTTTTAGGCACCATGTTTTCATGTATGATCTTAAAGGGATGGTTCAGCCAAAAAAAAATAAAAAAATTGTCATCATTTACTCACCCTCATGTCATTCCAAACATGTATGACTTGCTTTCTTCTGCGGAACAAAAAGAAGATCTTGAAAAATGTCTCAAGTGTTTTCAAGGGTCTCAAGTGAAGAAAATCAGTGGGGTCCAATATTGTTTAAAGAAAGAATAAGGAAAAAAGAAGAAAGTCATAGAGGTTTAAAGAAACATGAGGGTGAGTAAATGAAAAATGATAAAACATTTTGTATGTAGAGCACCTTTTATACAAGAACTGCAGCTTAAAACGCTTTACAGTGAAAATCAAAAACAGATGAAGTAAAAAGACTGAAGATGGGACCTCTACTTAAAGAAGATTAATAATAATAAAATTAATAACATAATTCATGCATAACAGATAATACAATTTAAACGTGTAAGTAATAATAACACAAAAAATTTAAAAATATAATTTATTTTTAGGTGGACTATCCCTTTAAGGAAAACAAAAAAAAAACACTGTCACTTTAAATACAAAAAAAAAATATATAAAAACAAGTATGTACTTTCGTCTCGTTATAGATAAGGACCATAGCGTTCTTCAGACAACACTCAATATCACAACCTGAAAAGTTCACGGGTCAAATTACAGACACATGGCGAGCTTTCTTTGTGGACATTATCTTGCTTTCTTTGTGCTGCAGTAACCCAAGAAAGACGACTTAACGACAAAAAAGCCTGGACCGAAGTGTCCCTTTAATCACCATAGACAATTTAATGGCAGTCTTATGGCGAGTGACCACCACAGTCCAGAGTAAAGTACGAGTCTGTGCTCGACGACCTGACATCTACAGGACCCATTGCTACAACTGAGAATACCGCTTTTATTTCAGGAAAGATAAATTACGAATGGGAAAAAAAATGACGAAAATGTTTCCGCCGCAGCCAACAATGCCAGAACTCCCAGAAGTTCTTGACGTGCGTAATATGAATTTATCATTTCTCACACGCACAAAAAAAAAACCTAGAGATAAGATTCTGTCAGCTCTGGAGTCCTGGATAAAATTCTGAAATGAACACGAAAAACAAATTTTCCTCATGGCGTGATGTTTGCCAAGACATTCGACGAGGAATGCTTTGACAAATGTGCCACGCTCATTTTTGAGACTAATTAGACTTCGAGCTATTCTTCCATTTCTGTTAACCATTTTTCAACGTAGGCCACAGATCTCGTTTCCCCTTGTGTGTGCGAGTCGGTTGCATCTGGTTCCTTCACAGTTTGTCGCTAGTGCTGGACACGGAAGACAGAGAGGGCCAGGTGCTTTTAACAAGACCCTTTACGCTCTCGTGGCTCTTTATTGGGTTAACATTGAAACACTGTGGAAACTCAATCTTGGTATCACAAGCAGATGCTTTGCACAATGTAGAATCTTACATAAAGTCCAATTGATTATCACTAGTGTCTTTAAGGAAAAACCGAAGTTGCGTTTGTTCTAGCGCCACAAACATCGTCGTCTTTAAAGCGGCCCGCTTGGGTTGAGGGAAGGGCTCTCCATGGAAACGCTGACCCTTAAAATCTCCTGCGATGTGAAGCCGACACAAGATTTACGGGTGTTTTCAGCTTGTTACAGGAGATTTATATTTACAATAAAAAAGAACAACAATCTGCAGAAGACATTAGCGAGGGAGCAGGGGTAAAGTGCTAAGCTAGCAGACAGGATGGCTAAATGTAGGCGTCTGTATTCTTGTTTTTACATAACTAATAACCAGCGTTCGTTAAATCTCTTGTAACGTGGACAGAAAGTAAACACTTATAAAGTAAGACAAACATTACCTAATTTCCTCATGTTCTCTTTCTATCTTCTGCAGATATATTTTAGAATAACTGAAATATGTGGTCATCAACTGACCGCAAGAATGTTGTTCAGAAAAAAAACAAAAAAAAAGATTGTCTGGTCTCCATGGAGTCTCGGAATCGTTCTCAAAGATGATGTCATCAGCACCTGATTAAGATGGATGTCACCGAGCGACAAGGAAACGGAGAGGCCAAGTGGAGATAGAGAGAGAGAGGAAACAAGAGGAGCGTTTGGCTCTGGTATGTGAAGCAGCACGTCTTCATTCCCTGCAGTCGACGTGAATGATCTTCTTCCATTCTCCACGCTCTCGGGCCTGCTGACCCTGGAGGTTGGTCCTCAAGGGCTGGCCCCTCGCCACGGTCGCTGACTGCGCAGCTCCTAAGCAGGCTTGACCGTGGATAGTCACACACAAGTGCGGTCAAGCTCTGGGCAGCGGGATTTGGGACGTGACAGCGTAATCAATTTCCATGATTCATGGCGGCCCGGCAGAGGAGACACAGAGTAAGACGCTGACAGCGTCGTCTGGGTTAGAGTTCTGATGCAGTGTGACGGAGGTTCCTGCTTCTGTCTCTGCTGCCTGCTACAGAAACTCTTTGTAAAGCCACATCAACTCTAAAAATACTGCCTACAAGACTGTAGAGTAAAAATTATTACGATTTCGAAACAGTAGGCCACAAGAATCTATGTTATGATGATTGTACTAGGTTTAAGGGCTGTTGTTTTGCTCAAATTGAATGTAATTATACAGTAAATAGTAGCCACAGAACTACAGTATGATAAAATAAACTTAAAAGAAAAATCCCAAAGTACTGGAATATGAAATCTACAAGCTAATTAAAAATGAAAACAAATTATTCATATACTATATTGTTTTAATAAATAAAATACGAAAAATACTAAAACATTTTAATTTAATAATAACAAGTACTTTTTTTTAATCAATTTAAAATCATATTAGGAAATTAAGGAAACTGGTCACTGGTGTCACAGGTCAACAGATTTCATTTTAGAGCCAGAAGTTTTTGTTTTATAATGATCATTTATCATATGTGACCCTGTCTGTGAAATCCAGGCTAAAGTCTCTAAATCGAATTATGAGTTAACAAGCATCAAAGTTTGATTTCAACCATTAATTTCATTATGATTTCAGTCTTTGACATGGCCTTAGTCAATATTAAAGATATAAAGGTTATATTTTGACAGAATGTTCTACAACTTTATGAAGGATGATTTTATGTAGAAAACAGTAAATCACAAAAAATGACTTTAGCTGGGTTTTCACAGGCAGGATCACATATTTTGAATTCAAGCTAAATGAAATGCTATTATTTTATTTTTTTGCAGATCATGAAAAACATTTATATTTTAAATCACACCCATAACTGAAAAAGCTATTCACCCATTCATCAACATCCTGTGATAAATGGTAACATATGAGTGTAATCACTCTCTAAAGGGTCAGAGTTCATGGTCAGATTCACTCTCCTTCTGAGAAAATGATGGTCATTACCACTCGGAAACACTAGAGGTTGACGTCCACCCCACTCTCATTACACACCCATCCACTCGCCAATATTACAAGCATTTCTGTGACGTGGATGCAGCAGGTGGACTGCAATGCTGTGTGTTTGTATATGTGTTGACAGGATGGGATGTATATTCTAGTCTGTATCAGCTTTAAGAGTCAGTGCAGCACAACTGCTTGTTTAAGTTTGAATAACTAAGGGCCAGTCTGCCAAACACCTATTAGGAGAAGCTATTACATTTTGCTTAACATTGCCACCACTGTCTTCCACTAACATATAATCACTTACAAACAACAGCCTACAAACACAATCGCACACATACTGTGTCTAATTGTCTGGATTTGTTATGAAGCCAGTTTGTATCAGGCAACAGGTGAATTTCACAGGCATTTCCTGAGAGGAAGAGCGAGCTTCTTTAGACAAATATAGACCTCTGACAGACTCTATGTGGCATTTGAATAGGTTGAGTTCTAATAATGACTCTCTCTTTGATCTGAATCCCATATACTTCTATAATTCATCTTCTGTTGGTGTCAATTATTACTAGCTCTCTCTATTTATATGTTAATAGCTTCACTTGAGCAATAAATGCCATGCCAATAAATACCATCAATGAAGTCCATGCATTTATGATCTAACAATAAATAAATAAAAGAAAATATTAGTGGATTAGAGAAAACATTGTGGATAAAAACACAAGAACCACATGGTGTAGTAACAACATCTATCAGCAAGGAATATTAAAGGGTTAGTTTACCCAAAAATGAAAATTAGGCTGTGTTTCACTCACCCCCGAGGCATCCTAGGTGTATATGTCTTTCTTCTTTGAGACGAATCCGGAGTTATATTAAAAATTGTTCTGGCTATTCCAAGCTCTATCATTGCAGTCAGCAGGTGTTGCAGTGCTTCAGTCCAAAAGAAGTGAAATAAAAAGCGCCCATCCATAAAAAAAACACGTTCGTCACTTCTGAGTGGCGCATGCGCAAAGCCGACCTCATACGTCATCCGCTGCTTCTGTTTACAACAGTGAACGCAACCTAGATTAAATTGATTATTACGTTTTAAATATGTTTACTTTTCTTACAAAAATGCACCGATTCGCTACAGGAGGCCTTTGTTCACCCCCCAGAGCCATGTGAGGTTTTTTTTTTTATTATGGATGGGCGTTTTTTATGTAACTTATTTTGGACTGAAGCACCGCAACACCCGCTGACTGCATTGATAGCGCTTGGAATAGCCAGGACAATTTTTAATATAACTCCGACTGGAGTCGTCTGAAAGAATAAAGTCATATACACCTAGGATGCCTCGGGGGTGAGTAAAACACAGCCTAATTTTCATTTTTGGGTGAACTAACCCTTTAAGATCATGCTAAACTATCAATCCTTCACCTCTTGATTCTGACATGGAGAAGACAATTTCTACCTGGCAAAAATTAACAAGCAACTGGATTTGATAAATGGAAGGACGCATAACAAGGCCAAACATGCAGCTGGACCTTCCAAACTCACAGGTCCAACCAGGAAATCTTGAGAAATATGAAGTTGGAATTTTATTGCTTCACTTCAGCCAGATAACAAGAACAGCTAGTCTTTGAACTCTCTCACTCTCTCTTTCCTTCTGTTCAAGCTTTTCTTTCTCTCTCGTTTCCCTCTCTCTCTCAGCTTCTGGTTATAAGACAAGCGAAAACATTGTTTTTCAGCCATGTAGTAAATCTTGCTGGCAGACACGTTCTTTGATTTCTTTGCCCTCCCCTCTCCCGTTTCCACGCTGAATGAACCTGTACAGCACATGAACGTTTTCACGACAAAGCTGAGGATTTTAGGCACCGTTTCACCCCAGTCGCAAGCGAAGCCAGTAACATTAGCAGTGCTAGTCGGAAGGGAACCCCCCAGCGTTCTTAATTTTGGAGTTTGTGTGGGCCAAATTTTACCGTCCATGTTGTGCTGAAATTATTCGCTGGCCTCTAACCAGAATCTCTCACATTACCACATGCTGAAGCCAGAGCCAGCTGTGTCAGAGGATTCAAGAAAATCATCTCAGCCCCTGAAAAACATTTTTACAATCTCACATTTCTGTAAACTTGCCACATTGTAATCACTGAACAGTGCAAATTAATGCTTTAGAGAACGAGAGGTCCATTCACATAGAAGGGAAAATGCTTACCTGGTCATATTCCAAAAGGAAAACTTCACACAGCACCTTCCAACAAGCAGCTTGGGTGGATCCAAGATGTCAAGCATCCACCTTTGCATTGGATATGGATTTGATCCAATGAGACGCCAATTTTACTGACAGTTCAGATGGATTGGTGTTTACGGAATGACATGCTTTACCCTTGGCACCACATTCAACCCTTATTTGCCCCCTGAACCGCAACCATGAAACACATAAGAGCAACCTGACAAACCTCATAAAGGAACCAAGGTGCTAAACAGGTGCTAAATGCACAGCAGAGACTGGTTTGAAGGGAAAACTGGATTGGGAAAGAGAGAAAAGAAAAAAGAACAGAAGAGTGGGGTTTTATGGGGTTCACCAGGTGACCTTTGACCTTTTGCTCTCAGTAGGACGGTGTTGTAATAAATTGCTGGTCGTTAAGGGCCTGGACACTTCTTGGCCCTCACTTCAAACGTGTGCTAAGGTTGTGCCTGTTAGCTGGAAGTGGCATGGCAGACAGGCCCGGTTATGGCCCAATCGTCTCTTCGCCTCGCGCACATCTGGAGGGCAGCACCTTGGCTGAAAATGAGACTTTGTGTCTCTTGATGTTTTCACATGACATCTTTATTAACGCTCGACGCGGCCATCCCTACACCTCCATCATATTTCTGTTGTCTCGCTCTCATCGTGAGGCTTTAATGCGAAACATTTGTGGAGTCTTCCGAATCGTGGCATCTGCAGCCATGTTGCTAAGTAGCTTGAAGGTGCATGTCAGCTTGTCTGCATTAGCAAGACCAATAAAAATCTCTCGCACTGATCTGCAAGTTTTATTGTTTCGTTCAAGAATGCCGTTCATCCCGCTCCTCTATCCCTCTATGGATAAGGTAAAAAGAGCATCAACGGCCGTTGCCTTTTATACAGAGGCCGTTTGACCCGCGGCGGCCCTGGCAGGGAGACAGAGCTGATTGTGGGAGCTCAACAGGTGCGAAGCTGAATCGCAGAGCCAGGGAAGATACATAAATTACCACAGCGGCTCAATCACACTCTTCTGTGGCTCTGTTAATCTGCCAAAGGCTTTGAAGGCTGAAACAAGAGTTATGAACAGCACAGTCTGTGAAGACGAAGGGGGAAAAATATGCATACACAACACACACACACATAAAAACATAATCTCAAGCTCTTTGGGCCTTTGGGGATTTACGGTTAAAAGAAAACAAAAATATATTATATATCCATGATTTACAAGAGCACATAGAGCTTCAATGGTATCACTATACACTCAACTATTGAAAAACTATTTAAACGACAGAACGAGAGAAAGATGGACAGATACAACAATAGAGAAAATTAACAGCAGATACAATGGACACAGTGCTCTCCAAAAGTCTAGACACACCTTTGGAAAAATTGCATAAATCCTTTGGTTTTGTGATGACTCTAAAATTGTTATGGGACACACAAACTATGAAAACATGAACCAAAATAAATAAACACACAAACAAACAAACAAATAAATAAATGTAATAATTTAGAACAGAAAAAAATATGAATAAAGCATCTCTAAACTGTGTTCTAACTAGTTTGTTTTGCTTTTACTTTCAACCATTCAGTAAAGCTTTAAAGGTGTTTGGATCTAATAATATTATTAAAAAGAAACTGTGTCAGATTTAATCCAGTAATCATAAACTTTAATGCATTTAGGCCAAGAAACGATGATATTCAAAATTTTAAGACTAGCGTACTGTAGAATAATATAATAAATGAAAGAATGAAAGATACTATAGACAGAATAGTATATCAATAGACAGAACAATAGAACACATACAAAATAAATAGATTGGTTGATTGGTGTTTTAATTATTATTATTTTTTAAGGGTGCCTAACCAGTTAAAATACTATAAAATAGCAATTTAAAAAGGTTTTTAAAGTTTGCTTTAGATAGAAATCAAAGAAAAATGGATTCCGGTTAATAAGGTTAAACATTTCTTTGAAAGTGTTTGCTGAGCACAGACAGAATGATACACAGAACGACAGATAGGTAGAACAAACAATACAGAGAACAAGAGATGAGGAAGACGGGAAGCTCTGAGATCCAAGGCAAAGGAACCAGTGAGAGTAAAAGATAAATCATTTGACTCATAGAGCAGTCTCAGGAACAAGAGCAGGTCACTGGAAGCAGATCCCACTGCTGAGCGGCTCAGAACCAACACAAAGGGACCAGAGTCAAAGGACTAACAGAAAATATGAGACTATTCTAACCTGATATCCTGTTTGTATATGATTTCACAGTTGATGCTAAAGACACACATACAACACATTATTGGATTTGATGCATTTCCAACATATTCAGTGAGAAACACTTAAAGCAGGATTTGATAGGATGGTATATTAATATTATAGTTTTTTCCCCCCTCCGGCGGCTGAGAAAATGATTAAATTTTGATAAAAAATGACAGAATCTTTTTTTGTTCTTTAGATTAACATGCATTGATGGATCATGCAAGTCCATGAACACATTATCAGTTGTGATTTCATGTTGCCTTTACCATTTTTTTCACCTTTTAGTTTATGACTCATGGAATTTAATTTTACAGAAATTAAACGAAAAAGGGTAAATATTTGTGTTCAAAATATTTTGTTCTTATTGCAGCACAAATTATGATAAATACAACTTTTCTTATTGCAGCACAAATTATGATAAATACAAATGTTCTTTCTAGTTACATAAATTCAGGGAAAAAGTATATATATATATATAGATATATAGAGAGGAAAAAATGTATATAGCTATATATAATGAATTATATTCATTCCACCTGTAATGACTTTTAAAGACCAGCTTTTCTTTTGAATGCACTCAAGTCCAAATGCTCCTTCTCGCGTTTGTTCTTTCTTTTTTCCTTTCCCCCCTCATTTACAAAGACCATCTGACTGTTTCTCTTCATCTTCATTCCTTTATTCTCCCTCTCATTCTCTTTTGGAGAGCAGGACAAGAGGAAATTGGTGTAATGAATTTAGGGTGCCTGTGCTCGGCGAGCTGCGGTCCCTCTGGCACGGTTCGGTCATTTATCTTCCGCACTCTGTCAGAGGGAAATACAGCACAATGGGTGAAGGGGGAGTGCAAATTGACTACCAATTACGCGCCTGTGAATAAGGAGAGATTAGAGGAGGGAACGCAATATGGTTCACTGCTAGCGTTTATTTTAACCCTGCGAGCAGTGGACCGCCAAGGCCTGAAAGGAGGAGGAGGGGTTCGAGAGAAAGAGAAAAAGAAAGTGATGGTCAACCAAGGGTGAAATCTGTAAAAGATTCCTTGTGTTTGCAAGGATGAGAGCTTTTTTTCTTCTCTCCTTTTCCTTTCTGAACACGGTACAGAATGGATAGAGTTAAGTGTGTCTGCCTTTTGTGTCTCTTTATATCTGTTATGTACTGTATGTAAGTGTCTGTTTATGTAGGTGCGCGTGAATGCAGTTATAACTTCCAATCTTCAAACCAATGGATGCTTGAAAATCTTTTTTCAAGAATTTCAGAGTCTGCCTTTCAAAAATATACAATTTATTCATTTGATCAATCTAGAAGTCTTTTGAACCCCCAACATATTTAGTGTTTTGCCTAACAATACAATCTTGGAAATAACAATTGCAAATAAATGATGAACTGATATTTCAATCATAACTTAATTATGTATTTTATATTCCCTTCCAAAAAAAATAAAAAATAAAAAGTAAATCTGTACTTAATAAAGTTCAACACAATTTAATCATTGGGTCAATCTAGAAGTCTTTTGAAACCCCCAAATATTTTATGTTTTGTTTAGCAATAAAATCTTGAAAATAACAACTGAGAATACATTGATTCATCTCATTTGTAAGTCACTTTTGATAAAAGCATCCGCTAAATGACCAAATGTTAATGTAAATGTAAAATAAATGAAGAATTGATATTCCAATCATAACTTAATGATATATTTTATATTCCATATGAAAACTAAAATTGAAAAGTAAATTGGTTACTTAAATAAGTTTACCCACATTAGGTCAATCTAGATGTCTCTAAAACCAGAAAAACAAATATTAAATAATATTGTGTTTGTCTAACCAAAATCGGAAAATAGCTCTATACTGAAAATAAGAAGAATTATATTCCAGTCACAATTAATTAATATTTTAATAATATACAAATTAAAGTACAAATAATCATATATAAATAAAGTACAAGTATCATATATAAATAAAGTACAATTATTAAAAAAAAGGTCCCACTTTATATTAGGTGACCTTAACTACAATGTACTTACATTTAAATTAATAATTTGGTACAAATTTGGACCAAAAAAAAATACACCACATAATATCAGAACATAAATATAATCTGTTTTATTTGATTCTAAAATAATCCGACTTTTTTCCCTTTTTTTTTTATTTTGGAGTGGTGCTGATATTCTAATTTGTTTCAGAATGGGATTTGTTATAATAAAATGTGAACATGCAAACATGCTGACCAGCGTCCGAGGCCTCGGATCAGCCCCTCAACCTAATCAAGTTTGACTCTCCGACTATAAGAACTTCCACATGAGCCTGGAGCACCATCACTAATGCCAGGCCAAATGTTTGCAGCTAAAGTAACACATTTCGCGTGTGTTTGTTGTTAGACAGGGTCGGAGAAGCATTCTGTGGATTTTTTTGGGGTGAGAAAAATGGAGGAGGGAAAACATGCTGGAATGAAAGCAGGCGTGGAGCGTGTTGAACGCCTGTGCAGAGAGGAATAAGTATGTGAGTAAAATAACTTGCACTGATTGACAACAGAAAATGTGAGAGAAACTGAAAAGAGAGACAGATCATTCCCATTTTTACAACACATCACTCTGTTATTGTGAATTTTGTCAAGCAACTGGTCACTTAAAGGTCTGATGGCTTTTGACATGACAAAATAAACTACGTTTGCATTCCCTGAAGGAAATACTACTGCATGCAATGCAACAAAAGAAGAATGCTATAAAGTTTTAAGCAAGCTTAGATTTTAGCTGTAGTTCTGTGTAAGTGAAACACTGTATCTGAGAAGCTTTGATGCTGTCATGACATTAGAGCACGTCGGCTACGTGAGAATCAACACATGACACAATACTGTTTTACAGTGTAAAGGCGGCTAAATGGTTAAATAGGTGCAAGAAAACAAAGCCATTTCAGCAAGACCAATGAGAATTTTGTACGCAAACATTACAATGACATCAAATGGACAAATTGAGAACATTCTATTAATGTAAGTAAATGTATTTTCAAACTTTACATTTATTTAAAAATATAATAGCACGTCAAAAAAACATAGCTCATCTAAATGCAGGAATGATTTACATAAAATTCTGTACGTTTATGTCATGTATAGTATGCTGTATAGTACAGATATTTGTAGAGGGGAAAATGGAATGTTGCCTTGCAAGTTCTGTAATAAAAACTCTAAAGTGCATCATGGTAATTCATCGCTTGGTCATTTATCTTCAGATGGCCAGCATAGTGATTTACAAAACAGACCGATGCAGAAAGAGAACACATTAAATGCATCACCTCACAATGTTTATAAAATGCAGAAGTAGATCAGTGGTTCTCTGACCAGCTAATGGGTCATGAGTCATGACCCAAAAATGGCTAAATGGTCTAAATAATGTACAAATGCATTAATGTATTAATCACAGCTGGAGGGGGAAAAAAGATGGGCAAATACCCTTTACATATTTTTTGACGTCCAAAGCCATGCATCCAGTCATCTTCTACGGTATTTTTGTTGCAAATTTATCAGTCCCTTAGTAAAAGCTTGACACATTAAACAGGTGCCAACATAGATAGGTTGCATGATAAACCCTTTTTTCATCCGAAAAGATTCAAGACTACTGTACATTATACACAGGTTCACAGAGGAGAGAATAATTGAGTTAAAAATTATTTATATTTCTTCTATTTAGTAAAAATCACTTATATAATTGTGCACACTGTTGGATTGTAAATGTAAATTTTAAGACAACTGTTGTGTACAGAATTGTTGGATCGCCCCTTGGTGTCCACTGTAAAACAGAAAACACTCTCTTTTAAAATGAAAACTGCTTCACACAGTTCAGTGTTGATCACAAAGCATTTTTTGATGACTCCTATTCTCAATGAAATTTCATGTATTTCAGACCTTATGCATTAGCTAACACATTAAACCTGATGCTGCTATATCTTCTCTACCCTGCAGGTTCACAGCGGTTTATTCCATCTCTGGTTTTCGGGTTCTGTCTCTCCTGCACTCTCAGGCATGCCTCTCATGCATCAGATAGATAGATGTTTGGATTGAACTGTCCTTCAGTACCTGTGGTCAATTCCTGTTGCATGAGCTGTAAGCCGATAACAGATGTGGATGAGACCACACTGCCACCTACAGACCACAGAACAACATCCTCAAGCCATTCTCAGACCTACAAAACCAGACTGATCTTGCTCAAATTGTGTGACCTAAATGATGCCCTTAAAGGGCTAGTTCAGCCAAAAATGAAAATTCTGTCATTAATTACTCACCCTCATGTCGTTTCAAATCCGTAAGACCTTAGTTAATCTTCGGAACACAAATTAAGATATTTTTTATAAAATCTGAGCGCTCTCTGACCCTCCGTAGACAGCAATGCAACTGTAATGTTCCCAGGCCCAGAATGGTAGTAAGAACATTGGTAAAATAGACCATGTGATATCAGGGGTTCAACCGTAATTTTACGAAGTTATGAGAATACTTTTTTGTGCGCAAAGAAAACAATAATAATAATTAATTCAACAATTCTTCTCCCCGAGTTACTGTCTTCCGCCATTTTGGAGAGTACCCCAGAACGTAATCAGCATTATTTACGTTTCGTAGAAAGAGCGTGCATGCTGAACGTAAACAATGCTGATTACGTTCTGGGGTACTCTCCAAAATGGCGGAAGACGGTAATTCAGGGAGAACAATTGTTGAATAAATAATGTTATTATTGTATTCTTTGCGCACAAAAAAATATTCTCGTATAGCTTCATAAAATTACGGTTAAACCACTGATGTCACATGGACTATTTTACCGATGTTCTTGCTACGTTTCTGGACCTGGGAACATTGCAGTTGCATTGCTGTCTACGGAGGGTAAGAGAGCGCTCAGATTTTATCAAAAATATCTTCATTTGTGTTCCGAAGATGAACGAAGGTCTTACGGGTTTGGAACGACATGAGGGTGAGTAATTAATGAGAACATTTCTATTTTTGGGTGAACTAACCCTTTAAGTCTGAAATGAAATTGTTTAGTTTATATTAAAGATTTTCACTTTAATTTTTACTTACATTTTTGAGTAAAGATGAGTTTACATTACCCAGATTTTTGACTCAATTTAAAGTCTGGACAAGTTGATCCTCATGACCAAAAGTCTGTATGATGGGCACTGTACTGTATGATGGGCACAGACTCCAATGTTTTAGCCTCTTAGCTTTAGATTATAAATCCAGTTGGGGGATATCAAACATGATTGATATTTTTCATCTACACATTCCACACGTTCAAATGAGATTTCAGGCCTCACATTTACACAGGCGAGTTTTGACAGCTCTGACAACAATGTTTAGGCAGCTCAAAAGATTTCCTGACGTAAGTTTATCCAGTGCAACAGCTGACACGTGCTATGTAACTGTTGTTTTCTTTAACATGACCAGCTAACGGCTTACAATAACTTTCCTTAACCCCTCACACACACTCTCTCCTCAAACCAGCGGAGATCTCAGCATAGTCCTTTAGTATAAACAGACGACTCGCATTGCTTGTCCTGCTTGCAGCTCTACAAGTCTCTTATGGTCTTCCCTGAGCATAGGGACATCAATCTCTTCCTAATTCCATCAAGTGTGAAAGGGCCCTTATGCGAGTGTGCCGGGGACACGCTAGCTCTTTTGTAGCCCGTTGTGGGGAGCGGGGAGATGGGCTGCACCATCACAATGCCTCTGCCCCAGACCCACCGTGCTCGTGACAGCAGAGCAGATGGCGTCGGCACTAACCCAACAAAAGAGATCTAATTAGAGGAACAATGGAGGCGAGCCGCACGGGAGGACGGAACAGCGGATCAAGGCTTTCTGGCTTTCACGGAAGGAAGGAGCGATGGATAGGTGGGGAGAAAAAGAGAAAGGAGAGCAGTCAGTCAGCCTATTTCTCTCTCTCCTGACCCCCCTGGCATTAATATAGGGGACTGTGACTTTATTACCCCTCATTAACACAAATTAGGGCACTCAAAGCCCCCTGAATGAAGGTGACAACCTGAATTAAGCATGTGAAAACAAACCCACCCCACCCTGCGCCAGGCTGTGACCATATTGCGTTTACATTCATAGGGGTCCCACTACAAAAGCGTGACTGCTCTTATGGGATTCCTCAGTGAAAATGTGACAAGAGAATTCAAAGAGAAACCTGACTTTGGGCTTCCAAGTACATGTCACTTGTATATTAATGCTGTTGGGTTTAGTTAGTGAAAAAATGTGTGTATAAAAAAAACATACCATTTTTTTTTGTTTTTGCTTAGATTTATCACATAATGCACTTCATAAACAACACACTGATAAATAAAAATAAGCAAATAAAAGGACATTTTTCCTAGAGCAACTGAAACATTCCCACACCACAATCGAATCAATAAAATCACTGAAATTTCCAATATTTTGTAATTTCTGCTCAATAGAACAAATCTGTAAGCACTTAAAACAATTGAGTGAATACTTGTGCAGGTAATAATAAATATTTGCAAACGTTAGCAAACCTGAATGAATGGCACTATGTCAGGTGTTTTAAAAAACACTTGCACTCCCTTTTTGTGAACATTTTTTAGTATTCAAATAAAATCACATAAAAACATAATTAATTGTCTTTATCTATTTATCTACTGTATCTTGCCTAATCTAGACCTAACCAGAATGGTAACTCACAAAACTTGATATGAAAACATGACAGAAACCTATTTCAATCACAAAATAACAAACCATTAAACAATTTTTACAATATTTAGCCTCCATATACAATCTGAAAGAAAGCATGCTTGGAACTAGAAATCTACTACCAAAATTAAGTTAATACAAAAAATAAAAATAGAATAAAACCGATTAAGCATGTAATTTACACATTTAAATTGATGACACACACTTAAATTATGACAAAATGTTCAACAATTGTGCTGCATGAACTAATTTAAAATTAAAAGTAAATTAAGAAAGCATAATATTTAACAATTTATGCCAACGTCCATTTATGTCAAATACTTAGCCTAACTGTAAACAACAAGAAGTCTGTTTCAAAGAAAGAAAGAAGAAAGAAAGAAAGAAAGAAAGAAAGAAAGAAACAAACAAACCAACATTCTCCTGAGAGTGAATTCAAATATCTCGCAGGTCTTGGTGTTTGCAAATACCCACTAAATAAACAGTTAGAGTACAGTTTGCCGGTCAATATCGCATAAAAAAAAATATTGAAGAGCTTCTGGACCCTGGGTGAAGAGGTTATTTTTCTAGTGGATGTACTGATCAACTGACTGTACACTGTCTGGCTTAGGCCTACTAAAGAGACATAAAAATAAACACAGAAATATTTAATGTTTATTGGAACTAAAATAGTTTTAGCTACCAACTTCCTTATAGGCTAAAACAAATTTCCTAGCTAAACGGCCAGTTATACAATGGGCAATGGCTGTAATCCAGAAATCTAACGTGCACATGCCATGACTGACTAACAGAATCACCCAGTATTAGGCCTATCTATTATTACATTAGACATATTTCAGAAATAAATACTGTAAGTGATCATGTATTTACCTTCTGTTAGTATGGTGGATGGGCCAAAAACTACAGTAGATTGTTGTCATAGCGTTTTCTGCGTTTGGTCGGTTTTAATGACAACACACGGGCTCTTGACTTAACCAGTAGGCCTAGTGCCCTTAGCCTCATTTTATTTTATTTTTTTACGTTTGACTCGATTTCTAGTTTAGTCTGTAGACAAATTAACTCAACATGTAACTACCTGTCACTTTTCAAATATTCTCCAATTCGCGCCAATTGTTGTGTGTGAGGTCAGAAGTGTGTTATCGGGAGAGGAACGGAATGTTATTCGGAGCCTTGAGCACGAAACGCCGCTGTAAATGTAGTAAACCATCCGCATAAGAATGTCCCTTTAAACGTTATAATAACTAAATGCACGAGGTAAGTATTATTGGATTATCCATTATTGTACCCCCTTAATTTGACCACACCTCTAAAATGAATAATTCAGGTTTGCGGTTTACCTGCGGCTCTGGACAGGTGCATGACGTCGAGGATGCTTTAAATTAGGGATGCACCGATACCGATACCGGTATCAGTATCGGCCCGATACTGAGCTCCTGTACTCCTACTCCTACTTGTTAAAATGCCCCGATACCAAAGGCCGATACCACACAGCATGCATAAGTGCCATATTCAGACAAAGAAACACTGACAACAGAACAACAGACAGCAGAAAAGAGTTAACGATGTCTACTACGAAGTATATGTATGCAATGAATATAATCTTAAAATTCAGTATTAACGCCTGTATAGCTGGTGTGCGCGAGCTGATAAGCAAAGCACGCTGAGTAAATTGAGCGCGCGGCGGCGCACATGCGCGAGCTTGTCGAGTTAATATCCCTTTCTCACAGACATCACTGGAAAGTTTGTAGTTCGTCGGATATGTCAAAAACAAGTAAGTAAAACAATGCACAAGTAACAATGGTAGAGAGAGAGAGAGAGAGAGAGAGCGCAACTTCTGCTTGTGTATCTTTGATGTTCACTCACTCAGCACCCGCAAATCAGTTGGATTAAACTAAAAACCTTGCACGCGTTTGCGTGTTTGCTTGCTTGAGTGTTTCTGCATTATATGAGTGGCTTTGGGAAAAAACGCGACTTCTATTTCTGAAAATATCACAGTTAGATTTATAGTGAGTGGTTCCCTGCATTATTACAGCATATCGCGTGATTACAGTACTAAGCCGCTGCAATGGGGCAGCTCCAATGCTAGTAAATTAAAGATGATGTACCATAGAGCAAAAAAAAGGAACAGTGAAAGTAACAAAAACTTGTAAATACATTTTAATGGGCATAATTAATTGTGAAAATAACCGAAGGATATACAGTCCAACCGAAAATTATTCAGAGACCAGATATAATTTTTAATTTTTTTTTACTAGTGGGTGGTGTGCCGGAATACGCGAAAGAAAGTTCTAAGCGGCCATGCATTTTTTTTTTTTCCTTCTTGTTTTCTCGTTATAACGACTTAATTTTCTCGTTATATCGACATAACGAGAGTTGTTTTCTCGTTATAACGACTTAATTTTCTCCTTATCTCGACAAAGTTTTTTTTTTTTTTACAATGATTGTTTGATCTACTGTTGTTATAGTAACGAACTCAATCTGATGGACAGATAAACCACGCACTCTTACTGTGGCCTAGCTCGTGGATATTTCAGCACATTTTGCTTCGCCTAGTAATAACGTCCACAATACAAAAATAAAGGCTGATCAAACACGGCTGATATTTCCAGAGACAGTACGCTAAACATTTTGTTTGTGTAATTAGCATGTTTAAATGGTCAAAGCAACACCGCAAACACAGGCGGAGCGCCTTCAGGATGCAGAACTATTCTAAAATCTTTTAGAGCTACTTGGATTCAACTCACTTTCAATTTTCATTTTATTTGAAAGAAAATTATATATAATTTGTAATGTTAGTCATTATATGCTGTGACTGATATCATGTGCGTTACAAGCTTCTGTTTGAAAAGAGCGTTCACGTGTAGCTATGTGTAGTATGTGTTTATGTGGTGTGTGTGTGTGTGTGTGTGATTTCCACAAAGAAATGTAGAAAACACAAAAGAGTACAACACTGTAGAACATCACTGAATTAAATTAGCCTATACACTTTACATATAAATCACATTTCTTATCAATATACATTTAATGATTAACAATAAAGATTAATAATAAGGAAAAGAGGCACATTACAAATAGCCTACGTCGTTGAAGCCTGTCCTACTGTAGATTAACAGAACACCCGCTTATTAACTAACAATAATGTACCTCAAAGAAGCACAAATAAAGATATAGGTGCAAACAGAATACAGTGACGTCAACCTTGGTTTTAATAAGCAGTTATTATTTTATGACACAGAACGCGTTGGTGAAACTCAGGCATCTAGCAAGAACTTAATACACAAAAAAGTCATATTGATTCAAGCATTTAACATATATGAATGAATTAAATGTCAGTAGCCCAATGAACAATACTGTACAAATTATAGCGATCACGAGGTCGTTCATATTCTATCCCAAAAGCGTACAGTAAAGTGGAAATACAGCATAGCCTACAACACCCCAGCAGTTATATTCAGGTCAATAGTGCCACTGTTGGCGCAGTTTTGTAACTTAGAAAACAACAATCGTTATGTCGATATAACGAGAAAATTAAGTCGTTAACGAGAAAACAACTCTCGTTATGTCTAGATCACGAGAAATTAAGTCGTTATAACGTGAAAACAACTCTTGTTATGTCGATATAATGAGAAAATTAAGTCGTTTTAACGAGAAAACAACTCTCGTTATGTCTAGATCACGAGAAATTAAGTCGTTATAACGTGAAAACAACTCTCGTTATGTCGATATGACGAGAAAATAAGTCGTTATAACGAGGAAACAACTCGTTAGGGCGTATAACGGGAATAATTAAGTCGTTATACGAGGAAAACAACTCTATTATGTCGATATAACGAGAAAATAAGTGGTTATAACGATGAAAACAACTCTCGTTATGTCGTTTTATAACGAGAAAATAAGTCGTTATAACGAGAAAATAACTCTCGTTATGTCGATATAACGAGGAAATTAAGTCGTTATAACGAGAAAACAACTCTCGTTATGTCTAGATCACGAGAAATTAAGTCGTTATAACGTGAAAACAACTCTTGTTATGTCGATATAAGAGAAAATAAGTCGTTATAACGAGAAAAAAACTCTAGTTATGTCGATATAACAAGAAAATAAAGTCGTTATAACAAGAAAACAACTCTCGTTATGTCGATATAACGAGAAAATTAAATCGTTATAACGAGAAAACAACTCTCGATATGTCGATATAACGAGAAAATAAGTCGTTATAACGAGAAAACAACTCTAGTTATGTCGATATAACGAGAAAATTAAGTCATTATAACGAGGAAAAAAACTCTCGTTATGTCGATATAACGAGAAATAAGTCGTTATAACGAGAAAACAACTCTTGTTATGTCGATATAAGAGAAAATAAGTCGTTATAACGAGAAAACAACTCTCGTTATGTCGATTATAACGAGAAAATGAAGTCGTTATAAAGAGAAAACAACTCTAGTTATGTCGATATAACGAGAAAATAAATCGTTATAACGAGAAAACAACTCTCGTTATGTCGATAGAACGAGAAAATAAGTCGTTATAACGAAAAAACAACTCTCGTTATGTCGATATAACAGAAAATTAAGTCGTTATAACGAGAAAACAGCTTTCGTTATGTCGATATAACGAGAAAATACGTCGTTATAACGAGAAAAACTCTCGTTATGTGATATAACGAGAAAATAAGAGTTATAACGAGAAAACAACTACTTATGTCGTTATAACGAGAAAATTAAGTCGTTATAAGGAGAAAACAACTCTCGTTATGTCGATGTAACGAGAAATTAAGTCGTTATAACGAGAAAACGAGAAGGAAAAAAATTATATTGCATGGCCGCTTAGAACTTCCGTACAGGACACTATAGTTAATTTATGTAAGTGAGGATAGCAAGATAAATGGACATATTAGGCCTATACCCAAAAATCTGTCATACAGTGGACTACCAGTAAATTGATACAAATTTGGGACCAAAAAATTATTCAGACCGAGTGTGGGAAAAAAAATTGAAGTTGAGGTTTGCATGAAGCTGGGTGACGGCATGCCCAGGAGACTAAAGGCTGTCATTAAGGCTAAGGGCTGCACGACTAAGTATTGATAGTGGGTTGGGTAATCATTACATACCTTTCAAAGTATCGCATTATCAATCGAATTTTGTTTGACACCGTTTAATCTTAGGTCTTGTCATATTTTATTACAATTTCTAAACTATAGCGAATAAAACGGTTGTGGGTTTTCATATACAGGACACGGGGACAGAGGCCACTGGCGTCACAATCATGAGTTTGAATTAATCTAATCAAGAGATACCACAGAGACTTTTTGTACCAGAGCTGAAAAGCCTTTCAAGACATATGGATGCCTCGTTCTCATGGATGTATGGACCCGTTATCTCTAGAACAGGAAAAGGATTAAATGACGCCCTCAGGCAAGCATAGGATGTACAGCGTGACGCCACATGACTATCCCGTGATTTTCGACCACCAGCTTCCCGCATGACCCAAGACTCTTACTTCCTTTGAATTAGAAAGAAACAGAATGTACACAGACAATTCAGAAGACAACCAGTGAAAATCATTGATAGTATCGGAGCAATATATTCACAAATAATATGCTTTATGTCTTAAATGTGTGTGATGTGTTATTGAAACCACAATATCTTAATCGTTGCGTTCTAACTTTTCTTTTAGTTAATTACGATTGCTGTGTATGCAAAATACCTGTTGTTTGGGTTTGGATGAGAGCCGGTTGTATTCACAGAACATTGGTGTGAATGAATAATTGATATTCAGCGTTATTTTCCTTTGGTGATGATAGTTTTATAAGAAGTTCTCAAAAACTTGCAGAAATACTCTCCACAAACAACNTACTTTTATCAGAAGATATTTAAAACTTGCAGAAATACTCTCCCAAACAACAAACCACACAGGGCGTGGCCAAACCCAGCAGCCACCATCTGATTGGAACAGCGACCAGTGGGATGGACTTACGCCGCAAATCAAAACCCCACTGCCAAACACAGATTTCGTTGGCTTGTGGCTTGCTTGTTTTACCCTATCAAGACGTTTGGCTTGCACCTTGGTGAGCGCGAAAAAGCGCCACGCCATACCACCGCATAGCAAGACCAGTAAGTATACACGGGAACACTTCTCGATCGTTCAGAGAACTTGAAAGTCTTTCAAACTCAGACTTTTAGCAGGACTGCTCCAGCCTCTGTGTCATCAAAGAACCAACTACTCCAAGAGGGGTTCCCCAAAAGGACGTCACCCATATGTCATTCCAACGTCAGATCAACAGCCAATCAGTGAAGGAATTCCCCTCAACAGACATCCGAGAAGTCCGATACAGCGACTGAATCACCTCCGCTTTCAGCTGTCAAGCCAAAGAACGCAAGTAACGAACAAAATCTTCCACTCAGCTGACCTGGTGTAGAATTAAGTTAAGCAGTAAAATTAAGACCGATTCTCTGCTTGGTTTTTCTCCTAGGTTGAATTTAAAACCACTTGTTAAACGAGTTAGGACTTTGAAAACTTCATGCAACTCTGTTGACTAATTTCCTTGAATCTTTGTGTGTATGTTTTAGTTAGGTTTTTTTATGTAATCTAGATTAGCCAATAAATTCATGTTTCATTTATAAACAAGAAGTTTCTTGGTTCATATAATTTCAAGGTTAAACTATGCAAAACGATCCTTGCTTGCTACTTAGCTCGTAGCGTACTCATAATAATTACCTCTCTTTCAAGAGCTGTCAAACCATCATAACTGTCTTTCACCCGTGGCCTGGGAGAATACAAAAGACACATATTAAATTTGTTAAGAGATATTAAGAATCACTGGCTCGCTGTGGACGACCTTGATTTGAAGTAAAACTAACAAATTTGGAATGGTTTGATCAGGTGGATTTGGGACCTTCAGACCCGAGTTCTAGCAAAACCTGAATAAATTAATAATCATTAATTCCCTCTAATTACAAATTAATAATGAATAAATAAATTATACAACTCATTACACAGCCCCCCATGAACCCTAACAAAAAGCGAGGTCAGGATACTTTTCTTATTAGTAGCCGTTAATTTAGGAGAGGTATTATTGAGCCTTTGTATCTTAGCGGGTGACTTAGTGGTTTCCAAGCTGGGTTTATGCCAGAATTAAATAAATATACTGCTGCAGTGATGAATTATGCGTAATAGAGATGTCACATATTCCTTGAAGGGAAAAAAAAACTGTTGCTTTGAATCCACCATGTGCTGCTCTTCAGATACAGCCATGTTCAAAAGTGTGAGGAACATAAAACGTGCCGGAATGACCAGTTAATGCAAGACTCCTTCAGACTATTAAACATCCTCCCCTTTATATCTCTCTCTTTCTCATCTACCGCTTTCTTATAAACATTTTCTAACATCTAGAAAAGAGGTGAGGCCACATAAGGGTGAGAATTCACTGGCCCACAAAGTGTCAGAAAATAACAATGATTGGTAAAAAAATAATAATAATAATGTCCCTCTAAAAAAACAGTAGTGTGCACATTCACACTTTATAGATAGCAGTTATTATAAATTGTAAATAACATGTTCAATATAATTGGTTTTTTACAGAGTTTTTTGATCAAATAAATTCGCCCTGGTGCGCAAAAGAAACTGCTTCAACTTAAAAAAATTATAATCCGTCTCAGTCGGTATTTAACCGGCTCGTCTGTGTGGGTTCTGTATTTCTTTAATATAACCAGTAGACTTGGGTAAAATCGAAATAATAATTAACATGAGGTATATTATTATTATTACGCTATAAAATGTACCAACAGAGCAGGGTTGACACTGCTTTTGTAGGATTCATTTAAAATTTAAGGGCCAAAGATGTACAGTGTGCAGTGCGAGTTGTTTAAAGCACAGACACCATCAGAAACCCCCTCAATGCCCGCTTATTAAATATTCATGCGCTTTGTACATTCACAGAAACTTTCATGCTGTGTTTGTTCTCCGTGTCTAAGGAAAACAACAAATGTAAAAAAAAAAAACTGTTATTATTGCTTTATGTTTCATAAGAAAACCAGGGCAGGTCTGTGTGCCATCACTTCCGCAGATGAACAAGCAGTTATTAAAACAAGTAGCGAGCTTGTCGCATGCTGTGTTTGCCTAAGCAATGTTACTGACCTCATAAATATGCAAATGAGAACGTTAACCCAGGATTTACAAATGTAGACTGCGAAATCTCTAAACCTGCACTGGTTTTTAAGCCAGGATAAAGTATAAACAGTGTGAAATACAGATCAAGATAAGCTAAGATTTAGACTGGCCAGATTCAAGTGTGAGTTAACATAAGTTACAAGTCCATCCTATTTCAGCTAGTTTCAATCAATTGGACAGACCTGGCACCTCACTCTAAATGTCTTGCTACCTGCACGCCCATCACTTTTTTTAATACACCAGCCTCTTCACTTTCCCTCTTTCTCCCCTCATTTCTTTCACTCTAGAAATGTATCTTTTCATCCCTCCAGAGGAATTTGCTGCAGCTCTCATGTTCTCCATGACTCACTAGCCTTGCCCCCAGATCTCTCTCCCCTTCCCGTTTTCTGTCATCGTAACCCAGATATCAGCGCTGTTCTGAAGTGAGCCTCAAACCTCAATGTGACGTGAGGTTTAGATGGCTTTCCCTCACCGCAATCACTCAAACACACACACACAAACGTGGCTCAGTAAATGTAGGGCTCTTTCATGGGTCCATTGGTTTACTGCAACCTCGCCTCAATTCATCCTTCCCCTTGATCAGTCTTTCTTTGCTGTACTCTCACCCTTTCTCCCTCTCTGGCTCCCTCCTTCCAGTCTTATCCTTTTTTTTTTTTTTTGTTTTGAGGGGGGTTTTTTTTTTTTTTTTTTTTTTTTTTGTTTGTGTGGTTTGTGTTTTTTTTTTTTTTTTTTCCATCTTTGAAATGCCCTGGCATTTCACTCTCCTTATCTCTACCTCTATCTCTATCACACCCTTTGCTTATTTCTGCAGTATGACTCCATCTCTCCCTCCTCGGCGGTCTGTCAATTCAACCTCTCTGTTCCTCTTTCTGCTGAGTTCTGCTTTCGCTCTCTCTTCTTCTCCTTCAAATCTTACCAACTGCTTTCCGTATGCGCACCAGGCTATAGTAAATGGGGTATTCAGTAGTCAACTCACTCACACACACACACACTCTCTCTCTCACACACACACACACACACAAACACACTGATATCCTGTGCAACTTTAATGTTATGAATTTGACTGTCGATCATTCCCGCAGGCTGATGGAGGCCTTGGGCGGTTTCACATAGTGAACAACAATATTAACCTGCTGAAGGTTGGGAAGTAAGTAAAAGGAGGGATGCTCCAAACTTAAAGAAATAGTTCACCCCAATTTCTTATATTTAATCTCATCTGTATTCAGATTTGTATTTATATATGCACATTATTATTTAATTCCTAATACATACAGTATATAATACAGATTGGTTTATTTTGTATTATTATTATTATTATTAATAAAGACTGAAGTTCACCAAGGCTATTGTTATCTATCAATATACCGTAAAACAGTATAGAGCTATTCATGCGTGTCTTATTATTACAATGCTTTTCTTTTCAATATGTATTTTTTCTGAGTGCAAAGCTTTTTATGGAAAAAAGGGCAGCATTACACAGTCTTCAGTTTCACATGAGCCATCAGTTTAATGTGTCAGTGGGAAATAAAATTACTAATTCTAAATAAAAATAAAAAATCAAAGACCTTATACAGCCGAAACAAACACAAACACCCCCCCCGACGTACATAACATTATCCCAAACAAATAAATGTGCCAACAATAGGATACAAATGATAAACTATTTCCATTGTTTTTACACAAAATTACCTTTTATTATCTATGCATTCCCTAATTATGTCTAAAAAAAAACCTGCGCTCTCTCACGCGCATCTCATCGTCTCTCTCTCCCCTCTCGTCTCTCCTCTCTCTATCTCTCTCGTCCCTGCGCTCTCTCTCTTCAGTGCAGGTGCTTATTGGCAGACACATTTGTTGTTTCATATTGGCCAAAGCATTTCAGATGTGTCCAATACAATATATTACAACATCAAGAAAAACAGTGCTGCGGTGACAAATAATAATAAATAAGAGACAATGCGCAATGCCATAAGACCAAGAAATAAAAATAGCAACAACAGATAGTATTTCTAATATTAATAATTACAATTACAATTAAAATTACAATGAAGACTGTCAAATAAAGCAAATGAATTAACCATTTCATATAGTGTGTAAGGTGTATATATATTTTGCAGCTAGTTTGACTGCGATCTCATCCTCTCCGAGTATATAGCGTCAAAGAAAATATAGTCATTCAGAGAAGAAAATTAACAATTCAATACTTCAAATTGTGGAAAGAATATTTGTCTTGTAGTGGTGTATTTGGGGCAGACAAGAAGAAAGTGTTTCTCATCCTCTATTTGATTTAAGTCACAGTGCTTGCATAGTCGCTGTTCTCTCGGTATCCAGGATTTTTTATATCTTCCTTTCTCTAAGTCGTGGTTGCTGTGTCGATATTTTGAAAGGATTTTTCTTTCTTTCAATTGTTTGATTGATCAGTAATTTGCCAATTTGGTGGTTCTGTTTAGGGCCGAATAACACTGGACTTTGGTTTGGAGGTCAAATTTGTTTTTTAATTTTTCATCATAATTATACTTCAGATTTTTGTCAATGTCTTTTATGAATGTTGGGGTTGTGATTGGAGTCAGACTCAGCTTGAGTTTCCTTCATTAGTTGAAGCACAAGTGTATTTAGAGGATGAGACACTGTGGGGGATTCATTGGCGAGGAGGGCTTTATATTGAATAGATTCAGTGTCAGATTGACTCAGGTGATGCCAGAATTGAACAGCACATTTTTGTATTTCAATGTGTAAGGGGTATAAGCCCAGTTCAGCCCTGCAGGCATTGCTAGAAGTGCCTCTGTTTACCCGTCAAATGCTTTTTGTAAATTCCAATTGTGTTCTTTCTATTAAACTTTTTTGCCAATTTTCAAACTTTAATACTGGTCCCCAAATTTCACTCCCGTACAGTAGAATTGGTTTAATGATTGCGTGATATAATTTGATCCATGTTTTAATTGGTAATTTTAATTGGCCACACCGTGATTTTATGGCATAAAAGCCCCCAGGCCCATACTCATTCAGGCTCACACCCGACGTACCCCGCGGGGTAGGGGGGGGGGGGGGGGAGGGGGGGGGGGTGGGTGGGGGGGGGGGGGTAGGGGGTGGGGGGGGGTGGGGGGAGGGGGGAGGGAGGGGGGGGGGGGGTGGGTGGGGGGGGGGGGGGGGGGGGGGGGGGGGGGGGGGGATTGCTTAATCTCGATCCCTGAAAGTAGCGTAAGCTTGTTCCTTCTCTCGCTCTTTCACCACGGGCGTCACACACACCCAACGCCACACACACACCACACACACCCGACCCCCAACACTCACACACACAAACACAACCACCACACACCACACACACACACACCACACACACACACACAAAATTTGTAAATGCCAGGCACTGTGCCCGAAAGAGGACAAAAAAAAAAAAAAAAAAAAAAGAAAAGTGAAAAAAAAAAAAATAAAGAAAGAAAAAAAAACAAATAAAAAAACAAAAAAGACACAAGTTTAGTTTTAAATGCGCTTTTATCTATCTTAAGGTAGCAACTCCCCTTTTAAATAGAAAATAGTTCGGGACAGAAAGAAGGGTCCAATGCTTAATTTAATCTTGAAATTATATAGAACAAGAGAACTAATTAAATATACGTCTTGTAAGTGGTTGGCGCTCTGTGTGGGTTCCTCTGAAACACGAGTTGGGTTCCGCCGTGATTCCCTTTATCTGTATATCCCTTCAACGGTCAGATATTCATTTACTGGTTTATGAAACTTTCACCCATAAATTACTAATAGCATATAAATAATAATTATGCAGCATCGTATACTGGGTATAATTTATTACATACATATACTACCTATTTAGCCACAATGTATGGCTTGGTCAGGTTGTGTGTTTTGTGTGGTGTGTGATGTGTGTATAAATGTGTGCCTGTGTGTGTCTGTTGTGTGACTTGTGATGCTCGTGTGTGTGTTATTGGTGCAATTTAGTCTAACTGATCTGTTGTCTTTGATGACAATACTAAACTATTCCATCTGATCATTAAATTTAACCATATGTAATTTATGTTCTTTAAATTATGAGTAGCTTGTCAGGCTACAGACTCAACGTAGCTTCTCCAACACGTTCTTCATCACTTACAAGCACACAAACCCTCATGTCCACACAAACATGGTTGTTTGATGTGTGTGATTCAGGCTAGAGATTAATTATTAACACAATACATTATCTGATCTTCTCGTTTCGGATCTTATCACTTAGCCAAGTGATCTGTGGAACACGACTGCCTGACTAGTGATCAGTTCTGATGAGTCTGGGAATTGAATATGGGTTTGGCCCCAGTCTACAAACAGACATCCACAGGATCTGTCTTTTGATGGCTGGATCGGTCCCTATCATCACCTCTCTTCTCTGATGTTTCCATTTATTTGTGTCTGATAAGAGTGTAAATAAAAAAAAAACGAACCCCCTCTTACCTGCTACCCATAGTAATATAAGACATATGATTACAAAACCTGTGACACAGTTTAAGTGGGGGTCATTAGGCGATGGACACATGACACAATATGTGGGGTATCATATAGATATCTATATATATTAATATATATATATAGTGTAAGACCACAACCACACACACACATCCAAAGCATAAGGCATCTACCTTAATCACTCATGCGTTTCTATGAAAGGACATTGCAAAAGAAAAAAAGAGAGAAAGTCTGTCATAAATTACCTAATTATAAATAGTACGTACTATGTTTTCTCACTCATGAAAAAACATTTTTATTATAGGTCCAGATAGACAAATAAACAGGCTAAGTGATAGTTTTCCAAAAAAGCGCCGGGATGGGAAGGGGAAATCTCCGCGGTGATTTATAACAATCCACACTTCAAGAACACAGACGCAAGCCAGATCATTTCCATACTGACCACGCATCTACCAAAGAGCATTGCAAATGATACGGTCGCTTTAATAAAGTGCTTAAAGTTTGATTGGGGCGGTTAAAATCACGAGGCAAGAAAGAGCAGTAATTTGCACGAGCGCAACATTAAGTAAAATATCCCGTGCCAGTGATTAAGTTGTTATACTCTCCTCCCAGAATTTGTGCGATCAAAAAAAAAAACTGAAATTAAGATTAGCGGTCTCCTACAAATGCTTATTGAATAAGGGTAGGCTCAAAAATGTCCACACCTTTTCAGCGTTAATTCATCACTGCACGTTTTAGTAAAAACTGGCAGTACAATTTTAACACCAAAAGACGGTTTGCACTGGAGCAAGCTGTTAGTAAATCTGGTCCTTACTATTATTTATATACTATATAATAAATAATAAAGAATGTTGAATTAATCTTTTTGTGCATTTTCAAGTTAATAATACGTTGGGTTAATTTTAGTTTTAATTAGGGATGGGGTAAACGCTATGTACTTAAATATAGTGTTACGCTTGGACTGTAGCTGTGTTCCTATTTTTATTTCAGTTTTAGTCATTTTCGTACTTCAACTTACTCAAACATTTCAGTTTCTAATTTTTATTTAAGTGTAAGCTTTTCTGATTATTTATTGTATTTCAGCTTTATTTATGGGGTGGGGGTAGTTTTAGTTAACAATAACTGGTCAAAATCATTTTTTATTCTCATGTGTCTTGTCGGGTGTCAATTTTAGACCCTGTATGTATCCTTTCCTTATAAGGCAATCCCAAAATGCACTGTCAAAAAATAATCATCATCATCATCATCATCATTCCAGAAACAGACAAAAATGAAAGAAATTTGATTATGAAAATGAAAGCAGTCAGCGAGAAGTCGTAAATGAAAGTAGGCTGACATCTATTGCTCCGTAAATTGATATGGAACATACATTGCATAAGACACGTACCACACACACAATCAATTCCTGTGAAATACATGAACTGGTCTATTAATCAAATCTAGGCCCTTGAATAAAAGTATCTGCCAAAAGCATAAATGTAAATAAAAGTACTGTACATTAGAGAACTGAGTCATTAGCTTAGAAAGTTTAATGCCAATGTCCAACTCTACTGGAATCAACTTAGTGCTCAGTCAAGTTTCTCGTGTGCTTCAGGGATCACGTCCATAACAGTTAACCAAGGTGCTGCCTATGAAGAGCATTTCAGATGAGTGTCTTATGAGGTTTCATCTTAGTCAAGATGCTGCCTAAGAAGGTTGCTGCCTATGTATAGTTGACAGCGAGACAGCTCACTGGGGTTTTGGAAAGAGCTATAGATGTAAAATGACTTATAGAAAAAAGCAAAAACAGAGTGTGCCTCTGCTGAACTCAGTAAGCATCCGTGTTTGCTGTGAAAAGCGTGTCATTCATAAAGTGTTCCTCTACCACACTAGACATGCTGTTTTAGCTTGAACTCGTGTGAAATGATATGTGCAACCCAGGCTCACCGGAAAAAATGTGCCTGCAAAATGATATTACGTTGCTTCTTACATATTTCGCAACACTTTCATAGAGAAATATCCAGAGGTTGGCAGCAAAAGCACATTCACGTTCCTAAACCTTACCAACAGTATTAATAAAAGCATACATGAGATTAGATTTAAACTTGCTATTTTAACTTGCTTCAGTAAGTCTTTAATCATAATTCGTGTTTCATGGGAATGTTTTTTATTTTTGTTTGTTTGTTTGTTTTAGTTTACTATGTCAGACAAAATCATATATAGAGAGAGCTGGTTATGTGATGCAAACATCAAACGGTGTTTGTTTACTAATCATGCATTATGGTAAATGCATTCCAGGTCATAACCTAGAATAATCTGACCCAGTAATCATAATTAGTGTGAAAAGGAATAAAAGTTGTTAGTGTTTTACTGCAGCTAGTGTTCATACAAGCTGGAAGCTGCAGTGAATTGTATGCATATGTATGTATCGGTAGAGGCACATTTTCCCAATTAACCTGTAGCCCTATTCGGATGGTAATTGTTTCTCATGTGGACGTGTGGAAAAATAAATTTGTATGGCATCTCCGGCAGAGAATAAAAAAAAAAACAAACACTCAATGCATGTAGATGGCACTTTATTCATGGTGAAGGGGTAAGTTCTGTGATCCTACGATCCTGGGAACACACTGCTCACGTGGTCAGTCAAATGGTTGTCAGCTGTAAACAAAATGTATGTTATTAATAATTAATAACAATTATCGTTCATCTTTAGTTAATAGGAAAATAATACCCTATTTATTTTGTGGATTATTTAAACATCGCCTTTAAAAATGTAGTTGTTGTTTTGTTTTGTTTTAGTTTTTTTGCCATGCATTTTATCTGTCAAAATGGAGGATGCGGTGTACGCACAAAATGTGGAAATTATCGGAAATAAGTTAATGCAAACTCTTGTTTAAATAAGGTAAACATGTGATCCAGTAATTTATTTGACTAGAAAAATAATTAGTTGTGAAAGCCTTACTTCAGATGAATGTAATAATATTTAAATACAAATATATATTTTTTTATTATTACAATAGATTCCATTAAAAAATTACACAATATTTTGTTCTCTATTTTAATTTTCCTCTTAAGTATTACATTTTAATATTTTTTTTAATTAGCTTTTATCTGTTATTTTTTTATTTTTATCAGTTTTTTTTTGTAATATTAGTAATATTTAGTAATATGTGATTTTGGAATTTTTCATATATAACAGCTCCCATTCACTGTAGTGGAGCAGTGACGTTATGTTTATATGTTTATGTGAACAGTGTCCAACATTTCCGTACTAAAAGTGTCCATATTTAGTATTAGTGTACATTACCGTACACTAATTGGCAGTGGTCAAAAACGATTTACAAAACGTCTTTTGGATTGATCCCTTCTTGCAAGCCCAGAGAAGTGAATTTGGAAGGTAATTAAATTACCACATGACCTTGATGTTTGTCAAAACACAGTAGGTAATTCGGGCACAGAAAGTGTTTAAAGCAGTGGTGTGTGGAAAAATTACTTCATAGGTTCATAAACCCCTTATAAATGTTAAATATGACCTTACAGTCCCATAGAACAATTACCGACAGTCCGAAAGGCGCTTTCGATTTTGAGTTGCGTGTGTGAGTGTGTATATCCTACTCATCCATCTCTTACACTAAAGCTATGACTGACAGCTGTTATTCGTCAATCGCAGGTGCTATAAACCAGGCCGCCCTAAAAGGAACAGCCCTAGCATGATGATCGAGTGTGTGTGCGTGTGTGTGAGAGACTGAGGATATTCAGCATCACGTTTGGGGTAGATGCGGGGTGATGACAGCTTGCCCCAGCACCCGTCGTAGCTGATTCCATTAAGGCCTTTTCTGGGTCACAAACCACCAGCGACCAAGCTTGATTTTCCCCTCAAACTATCACTTGAATTAGGTCATCTGCTCCACAAATAAATATGCCATGGGATGGGGTTTAATTCCAACCGCGGGAGAGTAGGGGAGGAATTGAGATCACCAGACAATCCCCGCCTCCTCTCCTCCACTCCCGGTCGCCCTCGATCCCTATTCTGCTCGTCTTCGTGGGGGGGAAAACAAACGACGGCGTGTGACGATATGGTGACATCATGGATTAGAATTAAATTAATTTCTCTGTCGCTCCCTCCCTCCCTCTCTCTATCCCCTTCTTCTCCTCTTCTCACCTCTCTTTTCAGTCCCATGGAGACCCTTTTCATGACAGAAATGATGAGAGACTGCTTCCTCTCCCATTCGCTCACATCATTCTCACACACATGCTCACGCGCGCGCGCGCACACACACACACACACACACACACAGCACTCTCTCTGACACAGTAATGATTATTAGTGGTGCTTGCCATGCAAAAAAAAACTATTATTACTGCTCATTAAAGAAAGTTCACAAGGAACACAAAATGTGATTTTCTGAATATTATCCTGAAAAAATAAATAACATGTAAATGTTACATTTTATCATGCTGTCAAGCAACAGCATGACAAAATAATTGCATAGCTGGTACATATGACTTGTGCACAGCTGCTCATGTGTTGTGCCTCACTCTAAAAAACACAGAGCATATATTTAGCAGCCATAAGCCATATTGTGATTTCAGTTTTGTTTCAGTTAATTGCGTAGCCCTATATTAATGGGTTCTCAAGCCATATGTCTTTATTCACTGACTGTTAACTGTTCAGAATCATTGAGTCAGTAAGAACAGGATCAGTCCAAATTACGAACAAATCATACGGATTGGTTCTATTTTTGTTCTTGATTTGTTTACAAATCAGACATTTTTACTTTTCTCATTGATTCCCATAAAAAAGTAACAGATATCAGGATCAGGACAAAGGCGACTTAAATTTCAGATTTCTGACAAAAATCTATTAAACGGCTTCAGAAGACCTAAAATGTGTAAAAGTTGCATGGACCACTTGTATGGAGGTTTATGGAGGTTTGACAGCCCTAGCTCTCATTCACTTTCCCTACAATGAAAGAAAATCATACAGTTTCAACCATAATGATACCTCAAGTCACGTAATAGGACATCTCTCTACAACAAGGCACATTTTTAAAGAAATCAGACTAACCATTTTAACCTGGCAGACAATAAAGCAAGCAAAGAAGAACCTAAATATCAATCTTGAGAGGCTTTTTGATTGGGGCCAGTAAACAACCACCCCAAAAAAGTACTTTTAGTAATCACATAGCAATGCCGGGTCATCATGGTTGTGACCTTGGGCAAATTTTAAAAACTTAGTTTACTTTTCATTTTCTCCCATATATCAAATACACTTGCGCACACAACTAAACTTTTCACTCCAGCCATAAAACATGTAATGCAAATGAATAGTTGACTTCCATCCAGTTGATTCAATCAGGAGTTTATTGCCAAATGGACAAAAGCAACTCCATTAGCATCGGCTAAGCGCATGCTGCATTCATCAGCCCCATCTAATACAAACTATTACTGTGACAAATCCACATGGACACTCAAGTCTGCAGCGCTTTATAATCAATTCTAATATACCAGTAACTGGGCAGTGTGTCAGTCCCTATCAGTTAGACCATGTGTGCCAAACAGAAGTTAAAGCTGACATTACTCAAGACGGCTAATTCTGTTGTGGTTTCTGGAAAAGTTTGTTCAAATCAATTATTGATAATGTGAAATTGTTCATTTAGAATTAGCAGAGATAATAAGCAATCTGTGTTTTGGGTTCATTTGAAAAGTTTGTTTAGTCTAAAAACATCTGTTAATTGGTTTCCCAAATTTAGGCGGCGAAATTCATAAACTCCTTTTAGAAGTACAGTGAAATAGACGGACTGCTGATTTGAGCTGTAATTATCACTTTTAATGTTGACTGCAAACTTCAAACGATGTGAAAATATGAAACTAAACTGATTTCCCCTGGCCCTTCGGGTTTTTGGTCAACAAATATTTAATGTTAATGACTTAAAGCTGTGTACTTATTCTCTTTTTATACTAAAAAATACTTTTTTTCTTTTCCATCCTGATGTATTTTAGAGAACTAAAAGTTAGGCCAAAAATGTGAAAAACACTAGATCTCTGCTGACATTCTTCTGTATAGCAACATTGTCTCAAACAATAACATGAGTTTGGGGTAGGACTACAATGGAAAAAAGAGGAGTTTGGGAAACTTGCTTGAAAACAGTCTATATTTTCTAAAGCCCATTTACTGCCATTAATTATTTGAAGCTCTTTTTCAACAATCCCCATTCACACGGATCCATGAAAAAGACTTAAAATGCTGTATTATGCATGCCAGGCCAGTAGTTGGCGATGTCACTTTGTAAAATAACACTATGCAAACGATGATAACAGTATCCGTTTTAAAAACTTGCAATTTGAAACCCGTTTTCAAAAGTTTGGCCCCAAAACGCAGTTGTCATGTAAATTAACTACCAAAGTGCATAAAAAAGTTTTCAAGTTTTAAACACGACAATGTGACTTTGTTTCTTATCACCAAAATATGAATTTATGTGAATATCTTGACATTTGTGACTTTATATCTTGCAGTTGCAACTTGGAGAGTGGTTTTATATTTCACAATGTGAAACTATTTCATATTTTAATCCCACAATTACCTTTTTTTCTTTTGACTCTGAGACAGAAACCATAGTTAATAGTGCAGAAATGACCTGCCGCAGCTCTATATTCTGCATTTCAAATTCTACCTACAGTTCTTTGTCTTTATAAACACACACACAAAGAGAGAGAGGAGAGCAGAGGGAAAGTGTCCGCATTTAGCAACAATTTTCCTCGCTGCCGTTTGTGTCCACTCAAGGACAAAAACACACACTTTCGGATGGGTTTGTATGTGTGTCGAGAGGAGTGCTGGGACTTGTCAGTGTGACCAAGTGAAAGTGTCTTGCCTGCTTTCTCTCTCTCTTTCTTTCGCATCATGCACTGAACTCATGTTCTAAGGCTAAAATATCACAGGCCAATCTTGCACTGCCATACTAAAGCACTCAAAACCACACACACAAGTAAAGCTGAATACAATTTCATGCTGTACGAACACCAGAGAGTAGGGACATTATGAGATATGGTATCCGTAGAATCAGTTGATAGGTGTGTGTCAGTCATACACAGACCACAGTTCACTGTCATATAATTATATAATGTGAATGTCTTTGAGCTCCATACATCACCATTTGACCTCAGATTGATCTGACAGGGGCTGTCCCACCTCTTCACCCCCAGTGCTCTGGATTTATAGGGCTCTCTGTGGAGCCATTCACCTCTCTGACAAGGGCTTGATCCTCATTCTCAGTGTGATAGATTCAGATCTCGATTTACTATTGCCAAGAAGCAAATATGCCTCATTGGGCAAATGAGCTTCCACCACATGCCAAGGAGATTACAAAGGGTAAAATCACTGTGATACGTTTATTGGACTCACACACACAATAGCCAACACATAAACCCATTTTTTTTGCTTGTCCATATGTGGTTTTGTCAGGTATCATCTGTGTGCAATGGTTACCACACACATAATAAATACAAAATAAGTTTGGATATCCATTTTGGAGGGGAAAAAAAGACTCTTTTAAAGGGGTCATATGATGTTGCTAAAAATAACATTATTCGCGTAAACATAAAACCATGTCTGCATTTGTGATCGAAGAAATGACAAACAACAAGCGCTACTCTACACTGCTCAAAACTCGCGTTGAATCGTCAGTGGCAAATTCTTTAAAAACGTACTTACAGTCTGTGAGTCAGAACAGCCGGCATTGTAGTTGACTCTCCCAGGATCAGGAAACAGTCATCCATAAAATGTGCTGCACACATCTGAATATTTGGGTTGAACTGTTCTGGAACAGTGTTGTAAATACAACTTCTAACCACGGATTCTAGTCGTGTACTCTTTTTGGAAGGCCAAACAAAGTAGTTCGCTTTCACAACGAAACACACAGTGTCACATGGCTGGCTTGAGTGAGCGGCGGCGGGTGGGCTAAGAGATTGGCGTGGCCGGCGGATTCGACGAAGGTGTGGCTGGCGGGCTTGCGGCAACCACGTGTGACGACCCCAGGCTGGACTCCGCTTCATCCACAGTGAAAGCCGATATGGCGATCCACAGCGCAATGTTGATGTATTTCCTCAGCGACCAGCTCGGATCCGCTCTAGGCATGACGAAGCGGATATCGTCCTCTTTTGGAAGGCCAAACAAAGTAGTTTCGCTTTCACAACGAAACACAGTGTCTTCACGACATGGCGTCAGCAACAATACTACAGCGAGAATAAAAGTTACGCCTTCTTTCTTTGCGTGAACATTTGGGCGGCGTTATGCAAATCTTCCCACATCGTGACGTAGACATGTGGGGGCGTGTTAGAACGAGCCGTTTTAGATAGGTGTGGTTGACTGAACTTTTATGAAGAATATCTCTTTGGATTTGAGACTTTAGTCTTTGCAACTTTACAGATCTTCTTTATGCACCAAGAGCTTGTAACACTTCAATGAGAAAGGAAAAATTGAAATCGAATCATATGACCCCTTTTAAACCAGTTATTTTTTCATGACTCAGTTAAAGTGTGTTTGTTTCCCTTTTTTATTTCCAAGTTTAAATCTTTTTGAACAGACAAATGAAACAAAGTAGACATTGAAACAGCCTTGTGCATTAATGATTTGAATTAGTCTATTCATTGACTGGCTGTTCATATGTGCAAATCAAAATGCATAATACACAATCAAAGCATAGGTTTGGCTATTGGCTACATATGAAATCCAACTGAAAGTTTGAATTGCATGCAATAGAAACTTTGTTTGGGAAACTAATCAACACATTTTACATTTAACGTACATCACATTCTTTCAAAACTGAATGACATATGCTGCAAACACAATCAGGATCATTAAAGTGACGGTGCTAAAATGGAACAAACTTATAGAAAACACAAAATTAGAAAAACAACCCTAGTTTATAAAACATATTTGTCATAGTTAGTCTAAATGCCACTAGGTGACTTTGTAAAAGCTATAAAAAAAAAAATTAACTTCAACAATTAATTCCAGTTCTCTTTAAAATAACCCACCCCCCCCCCACCCCTACACAAACACACACACACGGACACACACAAACACACTCACTGTCACTTTCCCCTAACCTTCTTCTAAAATAATGTTATCTGCTGCAAAGCGGCAGCCGGCACCCAATCTGCATGTAAATGTCAAGTCATTTTGCACTTTAATGAGAAGGACAGAGAATATCCTCTTTCCAAGCATGTCACGGCAGAGGGGCATTCGTCAAACGCTTCCATCGATCTCAACCAGTGTGAGTGGCAGCGCGACATAGTAGGGTCAAACCCTGTCACACACATTCATCACAATAAACATGCACACCAGTCACTTGCAGACGCTCGTCTTTCATCTCATGGGTTTGGAGAACACAGGTGAAATGTTTAATGAAAGTTAATGAATATAGGTAGTGCTGATATGTAACATCAAGAATTGTCTGTGAACATATCAGTCTGAGATAAAGAAACTTCAAAGATGTGTGAAGATGGAGGGCTTGCTATATGAGTATGTATGAAAAATCACACTAGGAAAGGCTTCAAATTTGAAGGTTTTAATTTTAGAGTGGAATGAAAATAGATTGGGCTGAAATGATGTGATAATTTGAAAAACATTTGAAGAGATGTTGATGAAAGAAGCTGTGCCCACATCCTTTCCTGATGCATTTCTCTCTCTCACTCTTTCCTTTTTCTCTGTTAGTCTCTACATATTCATTTATAAGCTTGTCAATTTAACATGCTAATTTAGTGTGATTAATTAATGCATTTAATCATGCCCCCTGAACCATAAGTATAATGTATTTTTCTACCATCTGAGCAAATCAAACCTGAAGTATCACCTTCATGTTTTTGCATGTTCGCAGTCAGCATGGCCCCAGCTGCTACTACAGGCAACCAGCCTCACCAAACCACATTCACCAAGAACAGATCGCAAAGAAGGAGGCAAAAGTCATTCACACATTACAAGCTCTCACCAAATGTGAGAGTTTTCCCAATTTAAATCACATTTGCTCACTAACTCCACTAATTATCAGATTTGCAGTTGATAGGTTGGAATATCCAAGACTTGCAAAGATTTCAGATGACGTCACCACTTACGAAGACTTTAGATGACACCAACGTGTTTGGCAAATACCAGCCTTGGAAAAAAGCTGAATACTGTAAACAGTATGCATTGTGAAAAGCACATTGAACAACATTTAATGTGACATGGAATACAAGAACATTGTGCTTGGCTAGTATATATATTCTCATTAAAATGTTACGTTTTACTAAGTGTAGCATCTGGACCAATCAAACACAATTTTTTTAGTTATATTTAACAAATACTCTGTAACACCCCTCAGTTAACAAGCCATATGAGGGTCTGTGGACCCTTCCCCCGAAATGCAACTAACACATTAAAAGGGCAGAACAGGCCTCTGGTCCATGGCAACCAATGCTGATATCACTGGTTTTATTGCCCAAAGGAATGCAGGCAGAGAAACTCACAATTCATTTAACCTTAGGAAAGACACACAATGCCCATAGAAATGGACTCTTCTCTAATTAATTCATAGAAAAAACTTTCTGTGAAAGAACACACACATCCTCTTCAGGTGTTTGTGTATATTATTACTATTTTTGTATATTGTCTTTTGTATTGTATACTGTAATCTGTGTACGATTACATGTTGGTTCTTGATTGTTTCTGATGATCCTAAACAAGAGTGTAATTAATGTGCGTAACCTAGGCAATTATCGTGTTCGAAGAATCTTTATTAATTGGATCAACACCCCAATCGTAGGTCCATATGCAAATTACCATGCTCTCAGACAAAGGGTCATAAAACCACCCAGTATTTCCAACCTCCCGCTTGGAAATTCAGCCTTTCTCATTGGACAAGCCCATCCTGAGAGGCGTGAATCTTCTCAGACTTTAAAAGGCTCACGCACAGTTCCGCCAATGTTCTTGTTGTTCTTCTTCTGCTAAGAAGCATATTGGAGCCTGAACCGGTGTGGGCGTGCCCGGTGGGATCCAACACATAGCCAGTCAGTCTGCGGATCTGTTAGATTCTGAGAAGATGAGGATATGAGCTAGAACGCTTCTGCAACCCGCTAAGTTCCAGGATCTCAGTGATGTCTCTCTTAGCTCTTTACTTTCCACTGGAAGAATCCCAATCACAATCGAGGTCAGAAAATCTTTGGAGTTCATCATCTTAAACCCGGGAAGAAGGTATGATAGCGACTTCCTACACACGAACTCCAACAATCAAGACTTATCCGCGACTGAATCGTACAGTCAAGGCAAAATGCGCCGCAAGTATTGTACATTTAACTACACGAAACAGAGGTTTAGTATAAGCTGTAGACCCGTTCTAAAACGGCGCTGATGGTTTCACTCAGGTGGTTAACTTACTCTTTTCATAGCTTCATTCTCTGTTTTTTCCTGATGGCTTCATCCATCAAGCCTCATTTGCCCTTTCCCATGTATGAGTGATTGTTTGTTTGTTTGTTAGACTAGTTTGTGTTTAGTTAATAAAACTCTTGTGCAAAAATTACACGAGTTTCTGATTCTGCCTTGCGAATTAATGTCCCTTTACGATTTTGATTCTTACTACATGCTCTAATGCATTAATACTGTATGAAAGTATTTTCTGTGGCCACAGAAATATCCTTTCTTAGAGTTGATATGGACTTACACTGAATGTTCGCTGGACGAACAGATTTAATTCTGCTACAGTTACTACTGGCAGCTGATATAAATAATTGTAATTAATCATAATTAACTGTAATTATTTATATACATTTCCCTTTTGAGCTAATTTGAGCTCATTTGCTACGTAAGACAATTTAACCCAATTACCAAGGACAAAATTGGTTACATTTTATTTTAAGGTGTCCTTGTTACACATGATACATGTACTTACTATTAAAATAACAATAAATTACACATAATTACATACAAGTAACCCTAAGACAAACCCTAATCCAAAACCTAACAATATAGTAAGTACATGTAGTTAATTAATAGTACTCAGTACTTAAATGTATAATTAGACTGTAACAAGCACACCTTACCGAAAAATTGTACCAAGCTGGAAATTCTATGAATTCAAAAACACACTTTTACAGGAAAACAATGGTATATGGTGCAAAATATTACTGTTTTTAGTTTTCAACATATATCTCACTGATGCTTCAAAGACTATCACAAGTCATGAAATTTTGACAAAACCTCATCTAGCTAGGGGGGGGGAAAAAACATTTTTTTTTTTAAAATTTTGTTTAATTATCTTGCAGAATTTCCAACAATAATGTAGAATACATCACAGAAAAGGAAAAAAATTAATGTAAGGTCTTTAGTGGCAAAGCAGCATTAGGCAGAAGAAAAAGGGGCAACGTGATTGTAATTTTCCATTCTTAAAAGAATCCTGAAAAAAAGTATCAAGGTTTCCACAATCATATTAAGTATAACAACTGTTTTCAATATTAATCAGAAAATGTTTTGAGTATAAAATAAACATATTAGAACCATTTCTGAAGGATCATGTGACACTGAAGACACTCCAGCTTTGCCATCACAGCAATTTTAAAATATATTCAAATAGAAAACAGTTATTTAAAATTGCAATAATATTTCAAATTACAGTTTTTTTCTGTATTTTTGATTAAATAAATGCAGCCTTGATGAGCATAAGAGACTTCTTTCAAAAATCTTAAAATGTTACCAACTCCAAACTTTTGAACAGTATTGTATGTCAATAAATGATGTGAAAAAATTAAGAGATAATTAGATAATTAGATGTAATTCCTCAGGGCTTAATTTGTCCCGGAACAAGCCGGATCCGGCATCCGAATTTGTCCGAAATCCGATCCGGCACGTCATTTGACAGATCCCGTCCTCACGTGCCAACGAAAGACGTTCGTGTTGACCCTATAGCGTGCATATATTTCATGGAAAAAACTTCTATTAGGAGCCACATCTACATTTGAAATAACAAACTTGAGCACGCAAAGAGACGCGACTTGGCTGCTCTCACAAACCCGAATGCTCAGATCCAATACTGATACACATGAGTTAATTTCTCAGATGTTTACATTTAGTTAAGACAAAACCGACTGTGCTTACGAAGATACTCGCCAGGACGGCCATTTTGACGTAATATTGTGTGTATTTGGCTGCGCAAGCACAACAAGCTGCGAAAAATAACTCAATTTGGTACTTATGTGGTGGCTTTATATGCGCGCACTTTATCGAATGGCTTAAACTTAAAAAGATGTGCAAATGATACAGTTTTGTGACGATGCAACAATGACTCGAATTCTGTCGACTGTCCCGAAACCCGAGCAAAAATCTTGTATCGCAGCATGCAGTAGTGCAGACGAGATGTGCTGTTGTGAAGCCGCTTTGAGCGTGAGAGAGCGAAGACGTGGTACAGCTGAATCACTCACGCTGTTTTCAAATGACTGATTTAAAATGACTGATTTAATCTGATAGTCTGTGTGGATTTATTTGCTCATCTAAGCTACATGCTCTATTGAATAAATGTTTGCAGGAATTTCCCTTATTATTAACTTGAAAGCTGATTAAACATAATTCTATTATACAGAGATTTGAGGAAAAATGTTTTATGACTTTTCCAAAACTTTTCCTGGCCTGGAAATTGCTGTTTTAAAATTTCATGACTTTTCAAGTTTTTTCATGACTGTAAGAAGATGCACGCTGTTAATCACGTAAGCTAGTCCTCCATTGCGCAAATGCTCCGTTAGGCTACCTCTCCCTCCTCTAATCACATGCCGGATCCGTATCCGTCACCCCGCTTTGTTCCGGAACCTCGCAATTTACAAATTAAGCACTGTAATTCCTTCATCGGGGGCTTTTCCAAACAAACACTGATATTGCAATTACATTGATTAATTAAGTGTCACAATATGCAATTAATTATTATTTATACAAATAATTTATACAAATACAAATAATATTTTTTTTTAACTTATTGACAGTCTTATACTTATTAAACATCTAATAGCTAGTCATGCTGCTGTACAAGGGGTGATTTTATTATTTTAGACTTGTGGGCCTCAGCCTCTTGTCTGATTATAAAATGCTGCTGCCCAGAAGAATATTTTATACTTTTAGAGTGAGAGGTCACCAGTTCAAATCTTGCTCGACTGACATTTTTTAATAAACCAATTAAAACAGCATCTGTTCATCAGTAGATGTATATCAGTGATGGCTGCATATTTGGTTGCACTTTCTTTTGTGATTTAACTGGAATGGTGCTGCTCTCGCCTACGCCTACCCGCCCTTTACTAGAGGGAATGATAATACTTAATCTAATAAACTTGAAACTTCTTAAAGACTGATAAGAGGAGGATTCAGAGTGAAATACCCTAAGATAACTCTCTGTAGCTGCTGTTTTCAGCAAACATGAAGCGAGATCTCCCAGTCAGATTTTAAGGGTGCTGACAGCTGTGTTAATAGCAGATTTAGTGGGGCTGCGAAGAAAGACAGTCCCCCTAAATAAGGTCTAGAATCGCCTAAGGGGTGCACTTTTCCCTCATCTTCCTCCATGATTACCTGCAGAGGTTACGCCACACAATCCCCTCCTCTTCCAAGCGTGCCTGGAATGCAAGTCAGAGTTGACGCAGAGGATTAAGAGGCATGGCAGAGACTAAGGTAGGACTTGGGGAAAAGTGCATGTGTTGGATTTTTTTCTCCTCTCTCTCCTCTCCTATCTCTATCTTCCACTTAGTTACTCTCTCTGTGTGGTGGGGGCTGAGCATTGGATGTGCTGAGTTGGCTTACGGTAACGGGGCAGAGGAGTCTCAAAGGACCCAAGCTGTGAGGTCAGGACTCTCACTCAAACAAACGGCAGAATGCTGCATCATTACCTCTGCTAATGCTGAGCCAGTCATCCTCCTCACACAACTACAGCCTCACGTTGACTGAAATGTTATCATAAAGGCCCATTTTATACCATTTGCACAAGCGGTGAGTAAGCGAAGAACCAGCATTACTGCAACAGCAGGAGCAAATAAAGTATGAAGTGACTGTGACAAAGCTGTGGCCCTATACATAAAATAAACAGGGGTTCCAGGATATTATATTGCAGTGTTTCTTAACAGAGTCAGCACCAATGCACACAAATGGGGGGGGGGGGGGGGCACCCAGTCAAACGCGTCCCAACCAGATGTGATGCCACAACATGCAATAAAAGGCATCTTTTACATGTAACCAGAGTTTGACAACTATACACAATGAGTGACAGACTCTATTTTGCAACAGAGTCTATTTTTGGTGCCATCACGGACTAGAAAGAAAACGCATGCAAACTATTAAAATGATAATCTCAGTCACTGATTATGTCCTTTATTTAATGTTAAAAGTGGGTAACGTGAGTTTGAATATCATATTGCATGACAGCCATACTGAAAGTGACAATGACTAATTTACCTCAGATCTTGGAAATAAATTAAAGGAAACATGAACATTAAAACTATTATATGTGAACAAACAAGTGTATAATATGATAAAGACTGTATCACAGTCACTCAGTAAGCTATGTATTTTTAATAAAGCTATGGTTTCATATTTATGAATTATTATGTACATTTTGTTGCGATTGCATTTCGCTTGCAGAGAGAGCTCCACTCACACACTCTTCTGATTTGCTGCGATTTTTGATGGATTTTGTTTCATAGCCGTGTTGCATCTGATGTTGACTGACAAATTTTGTCACTGGAATCGTATCGCATTGTATCTGGTTAAGTCAAAATTGTGTTTTGGCTAAAATAATTCCAGAGGAGGAGGGTGCAATTTCTTATGCTGGCCCTGTTGAGGAGGCACAAATCATATCTGAGGGGGCAATGTCCCCTTTTGCCCCCTTGTGGAGCTGGGACATGGAATGACTTAAACCTCCAAGGGGGACATAGGATGACTTAAAATTATAAAAAAAAAAAAATTAATGTATATTATTTAAAAAGTTCAAATTATAAATGTCTTATTCTTTTTCATTTTTATTATTTTTATTGAAAATCATCAATGTTTACTTAATTTAATATATGAACACTTCCAGTTTCTGTTATTAAAAAAAGGTTTGAGAACAGTGTTGTCATTATTACAGTGGAAATATCAAAATATCATTGGGGGACCTTCAAATTGTCAAAAGGTTGGGAACCACTGCCATAGATCTTAATCAGGTTAGCGCCATTTTTAATCTCTGAAATGAAAACACATCTGTGAGGGATAAAAGTACAGGTTGTACATTGAACTGCACTGTACGGTGTATGGTGTACTGTTGTTTAACAACATACCGATAGCTCATCTGATGAAACATATTTCTGAAAACAACTTTCATTCGACAAAAACTCCATAAAACAGTTTTTAAAGTTGTGAGTTGTGAAAAGGCATGTAAAGACTGTATGTATATCCCTCACCGCCTTGTTTTCATCTGCATTAAGTTCAATATGGCATCTACTGTATCTTGACTAAGGTCTATACTGAGTATTTCGTTTAACAAAATATATAATTTAAAAAATGGTTAGTGTGACACAGAGAATTATTACTTGATCTATGTGGAAATATATGAGGAAAATAACCACATTTACTTTCAAATGATAATTAAGCTACAAAAAGCAGACACCAAACTCTAAAGGGTAACATAACTGGCTTAAAATGTTTATATTCAGTCATAGAAATTATAAGGCTCAATATAAGAACTTCTTTTCTGCTGGCAAGGAGTTATGTTTTTCACTTGCCCTGCCAACATATTTACTGACCCGACAACAAAAGATTGATTCATTTGATCTCTAAATGCTATAATTTGTAGTCTTTTTATAGTCCTGTTATAATTCCCTTCTTCTGTTTTATTACTTGTACATAGTCTCATATTTAAATTAGCAGTTTACATTTATAATTCATACACAGCTTAGCGATGGACAACTTTCTGATTCACTTCTAAATCCAAACAAATCTGCATCAGTCCCCTGGTCTGAGCTTTAATAATTCAGTGATGTCAAGTAATGAAATAGCAGCAGTGAAATAAATTAGCAGAAAGATTCACTCCATATGTTAAGCCTGTCAAGCTGTTAGAAGTCACACTGAGAGACCACTTCCTGTCAGTGTTCTGGGGTGTGTTGGACAGCTGTAAAGACAAGCAAACATTCACACATATAGGAGTACAGCAGTCATTACTGATGATGACAGGCATTAATCTGAGGCCTGAGTGAGTCATATAAATTCACCATTAAAACAGAAACTAATAGCATCATATCTCTCACAGACTAATTTCAATAACGAAGACAATTAAAGACCATATAAAAAGAAAAACTTACATTTGGTAGCTTATATACCATGTTTGTTAGCTTTGAGGCCCTCTATATGTGGATACATTTCTAAAACTTGGTAAAATATACTTTTGCACTCCGAGCAGCCACATTTAAAATGTACAAAAATATCCATGACTCATGTTGTACGTATAGGAGACAGAAATTTTTAACCAATAAAGTGCTGTCAAGGAAGAGAATGTGCTTTCACCCTGATGTCTTCTAGAAGTAATTTCAAAAATACCAAAAGCAAGCAGAAAACCATAAGCTTTTTTTTTTACACATCATGCAAATACAATTATCAACAGGTGAGGGACCCTTTTCCTAAAATATAAAGGCAGCAATTGTCATGTGTAAAAATTAATTTATACTATATAAGAAATGATATGATCAAAATGTTATATTTGTCATCTTTACTAATGGAAATAATATAAGGTTATATTTATATTTCTTTATTAGATTATTTTTCCTTTAAATCTTAGCACCCTCTAGCAGTCCTGAGTTTCTCCTTTTACAGTCACCCAAAAACGTCTCAGGTTACGTATGTAGCCCTAGTTCCTCGAGGGAACGGACCTGGTCCGGAAACGCCTAGGGGGAAACGCCTTCAGCGTGACTATGCTCTGAATCGTGTGTGTAATCAGACCAATGAATGGGCGTGACGTCACGGACGGGGTGACGTGTGACCAGGAAGCTAGAAAAGCACGTGCGGTGAGACCAGCGTGAGCACTTCTAGGAAGTCGAAGCAAAGCGCTGGCGGTGACCCTGACGTATGGCACCTGAGACGCAGCGTCTCGTTCCCTTCGGGGAACTATGGTTACATGCGTAACCTGGAGACGTTCCCATTCAGGAACTCGAGCTGTGTCGGAAATGCTAGGGGAACGCGACTAGTGCCCCGCCGCCAGACCCCCTACGTCTCTTCCTAGTGTGGAAGACTGCAACAGCTGGGCGCGAGAACAGAAGATCAGGATTTGGCCCATGTCTAGTCATAGGGACGGGTTCTGGGGGTTGACGAAGGTCAGTGGCTTGGACCATCGCGTGCTGGCGCGCAGATGTCCTGCATGCGATCACTGCCAGGAATAGCCTCCAGAGGCCCACCCACTTCTATTAGAGTGAGCCCTTGACCCAAGCTTTTGCTGGTCTTGATCGTACCGGAGCCTCATGCCTCAGCGCACCATGGAGGAAACGTGTAACTAAGGGGTGTCTGCCCACTGACTGGCCACCAAGAGAGGCGTGGTAGGCCGCAATAGCCGCCAAGTAAACCTTCAGGGTGGAGTGGGTCAACCCTGCAGAGAAACAGGCCTGCAAGAACTCCAGCACTGTACCAACAGGGCAGTCAACTGGGTCGAGCTGGCAGTGTCCGCACCAAGAAGTGAAAAGCTTCGACTTCAAGGTGTACAGTTTCCTCGTGGGGAGAGCTCTGGATTACAGGATGGTCTCAACAACCTCGGTTGAGAGACCAGAAGCTACAAGTTGTTCCCCCTCCTGGTCCCACATTCACCCACAACGTCCAGCAGCTCCGGGCGGGGGTGGAAGATCAGACCCTCCGCCTGTGAGAGGAGATCTCCCATGACGGGAGATCTCCCACAGGAGCACCGTCGATGAGAGAAATCATTTCCGAGAACCATACTCGGTCCCGTCCAGAACGGGGCTCCACCCAGTCCCGGGGCAACTCTCTCCCATAACCATCCCTGGAGCAAGAGCGATCGGTTGAAATGCGTACGACAAAGCCTCTGTGCCACGTCTAGGACCAGGGCTCGCAGCCACGATTGGATCTGGATGACTCAGAGAAGAAGCCAATGGGACAGTTCGATGTGCATAAGAAAGTCGGCAAACATCCACCTGCCTGGCCAAAAACTCTCGAAATCTGCTTCACCACCCTGGGGTGAAGCACCCATTCCCCGGGCCTCAGCCCCTGCCTCGACAGGATGTCTGCTCCCAAAGTGAGATGCCCAGGAATGTAAACTGCTCGGCAGCGATAGAAGGGTGTCCTGGACCACACAATGATCTGGTACACTAGTTTGTACAAACGGCGTGAGCGCAGACCTCCCTGGTGGTTGATGTAAAAGACCACCACTGTATTGTCGGTGCATACCAACACATGGTGACCTCTTAGGTCTGAGAGGAAGTGCATGAAGCATGGCCCGCATCTCCAGGCAGTTGATGTGCCATGTGAGATGGCGACCACTCACACAGACTGTGGGCAGGTGGACCACTCATGAACCACTTCTCCCAACCTGTGAGAGTATCGTGGGTCCTCCTAGCAGGTTACGGCAAAGAGCTCCCAGCACCGGGCCCTGAGATAAGAACCAAGGTTTCCTTTACATGTCTAAGGCACGTAGGCACTGCCACATGACCTTGAGCATGCAAAATGGGTTTCCCCTAGGGGAGAACCCCTTGGTCTTAAACCACCATTGTAGGGGTCTCATGAACAGCAGGCCAAAAGGCATTACTTTGGACGCAGCTGCCATCAGACCCAGTAGTTTCTGAAACTGCTTGACAGTGAGTGACCGGCCTTCTCTGACTCTTGCGACTGCGGTAAGGATCGACTCGATCCGAGCAGGGGACATACGTGCCTGCATCGTGGTCGAATCCCACACCACGCCCATATAGGTGGTCCTCTGTAATGGAGAAAGCACATTCTTCTTGGCGTTTAGTCTCAACCCCAGCTCTCTCATGTGGGCGAGAGCGACATCTCGATGTCGAACCACCATCTGCTCTGACTGAGCAAAAATTAACCAATCGTCGATATAGTTTAGTATGCAGATGCCCTGGAGTCGCAATGGAGCCAGGGCTACATCCACACACTTCGGGAAAGTGCGGGGTGAGAGAGACAGGCCGAAGGGAAGAACAATACGATATTGGACCGTTCCCCTAAGCCAGACCTCAGGACTTCCTGGTGATGGGAAGGTAATCAGTGGCAGTATGCGTCTTTTAGATCGACCGTGACAATCTCAGTTATCCTCGGAACCTGATCGGAGACACATGACTGCTTGAGAGTAAGCAATCCTGAACTTCCTGCAGTCGCATACTGAGCGTTCATATCTAGATCTAAAAGGGATGCAACCCCCTCCTTCTTGCGGAACTACACTGAAAGTCTGGGGCCAGGCTGGGGGAGAACCCGGGCCGCGGACTGGTCCGCTGCGTCCTGAGGAGGGTGGACCGGGGGGACCCGTCGAGGGTGGTGCCGGGGTGGGGGGGGGGCTGCGGTTCGCGCGAAGATCCTACTTCTCTTGTGCCATGCCAGAGCCGCTTGGGGTTGGCCCCCCACCAGCTGGGCGTAATCCCCGTTTGAACGGGGTGGGCGAAGAACCCACACCTGGATTCTGTTAGCCTCCGCTACAGTGGTGGCAGTCTCCACTGAGACACCATTGGGCATAGTGGCCACGCTGCCAAACGTCGACTAAGGGAATCATTCTCTCGAGACTGATCTCTGGTGTAATGTGTGCAGCCAGGTTGGTGCCCTGTAACGGTGAACCGGCAGGGAGCACCAAAACTTGCTGTTCTAGAGACCTCTGCGGAGGTGGTGAGCCTCTTAGCCCCGCTACGTTGCCGGGCGGTGACTGAGAGTGGCGCTCGCGGGAGACCGCTGTGCCCTGGAACACCGGCAGGGTTGGTAGACTGATCTCCTGAGGGCACTGAGGTGAGACGGACACTGTGTAATGCGGTGTAACCCACTGCACCCTAGAGGGGACTGCCCTCATAAGTCCTTGGCCAGTGGTGTCAGGACTTTTTGGCCAAGGACCTCTTAGTCTTAAGTACTGTCCGCAGATCCGGCTTAGACTTCGAGGTCCCCGACCTAGAGTGTCGCCTCGACCCACTGTCTCGACACGGGGGAGTAGGTGAGGCCACGCTCTGTTTTTGTGCATTGCTGACCGCCTCAACCTCCTCAGAGGAAAAGAGGTAACCCTTCTCTCACGCGAGATAATTTTTTTTTATTTTGTTTTCCAAAAGTGCTCTGTGTATCTAACCTCTCATAGTCAGAAAACCTTCATTTTATCCTCAGAATTAAATGCAGTCCCACCAGAGCGGGAAATACGGTGCAGGTGAGTAAGATTCATCGAAATCGAATGACGTAATATACCGTTGCCTCGGCGCACGTGACCCTCAGTCACACCAACCACAATCTCCTCATAAAAAGATGGCCCACATCAGCAAGCTTCACAAACTCAGAGGGGAAGAACCCACAACGACAAAACAAGGATAATCGGCCTTCCAGCCTCGAGAACGACTCTAGATTCTAGGGAACACGGTGGAATAGACGAGTCCGTCTCCAACCCCTCCACCCAGATCATATGCATTCCCGACGACATCAGTGGCCGCCGTCCTCGCAGCAGCAGCGGGACCGCAATATCAAGATCACAGGCATGGACACACTCCTCCGAGCATGCCCGGCGAGAGTGGAGCGCTTCACAGCGGGCTTCTTCTTTTTTTTTTCTCTTTTTTCTCTCGAGAGTCGACTGCGCGAGCTCCGCTCCCCATTGATGCTGTTGATTATAATATCAGGCATAATATGCTTGTGTAACTGGTGTTTGTGCAACTGGCGAGCTCTCTGACGCCCTCCGTATCAATTTCCTTCCCCTTCTACATTCCCTCCACCGGATCCATACACGAAACCCACGAGCACAGCTGCCGCTCCGCCTCAACGAAAGCGGGGCCGGCGCCGCGAGAAACGCTAGTGAAAGCTCTCTCCTCAAAGAGAGCCCCCTGAGAGCGAAGCAAGGCAGCAACAAACGCTACCAAAACGGCCGTCAGCTCACTTTTTTGTCGAGAGCTGACTCTGCGTGCTTGCTCTCAAGCAGACAACAAACAAACTGTGTGTATCCCCACCTGTAAAGTAACGCGGGCAGGGAAGAACACAGCCTGAATGCTGCATGCCCTTGCCTTAGTGTCTGGTTTTGTCTTGCTTTAGATTTCGTGACAGACAACACTAAATAAGACTCACAAACAGATATCAGACTGATACACACACACAGAGCGCTTGCTGAATGAAAAAAGCTGACGCTGGTCTCACCGCATCGTGCTTTTATAGCTTCCTGGTCATTACGTCACCCGCCGTGACGTCTCGCCCATCTATTGGTCTGATTACAAACGAGGTTCAGAGCCGGTCACGCTGAAGGGCTTTCCCAAAGCATCTTCCGACGCTCGGGTTTCATAAGAGGGATTTAATTTAATAATAATATAATTATATCTAGTATTATTATATTTAACAGTACCACAACAGTACAATGCTAATATTTCATTACTGTAAGATAGACTTTTATTATGCATATTTGTGTGGGAGGGTTCCCTAAATTGTGAAACATACTTGCATAGCCCATCATGACAACTGCCTCAAAAAAAAAAAAAACATCATCTAGAATGGAGTATAGTAAGATTGCTCTGGGCAGACCTAGAATCTTCTGCAGAAGCAATCCAAAATTAAGGATTAGAATACATGGCTGATGGCGAGCAATGTAATTCTGAATGAAACTCACTGTAATGACTGATTACTTAATTTTAGTGAATGTAATTATTAGTAATTCATCAGTTTTGAAAGGACTCGTATCTGAAATTCGAGGTCCACTGACTTAAACTGATTCAAATTTTTATAAGGATTTCCTTTTAAAATACAACGGTCGTCAGCGAGCCGTGACCTCAGTCTGATTTTAAAACAAAATTTTAATATGTATTTTCGTGGCCACAGTATAATCCGTTCCTTTGACATTTTGTAACTGGCTCTTAGAGAGTAACAATTATCTTTGTGGCAAAGGTTTTGACTTTACACATTTCACACACCAAACAAGTACCTTTATAAATGAAACATGAATTTATTGGCTATTCTAGATTACATTAAAACTAGGCTAAAACCCACATACACACACACACACACACTATAATCCAGCTCAGAAAGGAAGGAATGAGTTAACGGATTTGCATGTAGTTTCAAAGTTCTAACACTCGTTTCCACGAGTGGTTTTTAAATCACCTGAGAGAATTCACAAAGCAGATATTTTATCTTAAGTTTACTGCTTAAATCAATCATCAGTTCAGCACCGATTTTTTACCGGTTTGTACTTGCGTTTTGCTGAAATCTGAAAAGCTGAGTTTTCTCGTTGCTGACACAGGCTTCCTGGATGGCTGCTGAGGGAACCGTGGAGCTTTCGGATTGGTCGCTGAGGTGATGTTTGGATGACGTCCTTTTGGGGAAGCCCTTGTTGGATTGGTTGCTTTCTTGATGACACAGAAGCTTGAGCAGTTCTGATGAAACGTCTGAGTTTGCAAGGCTTTAAGTTCTTTGAAGATCGTGAAGGTTCATCTGAAGTGTTTGAGTTCTTAGATGGTCTCGCTGTGCGGTGTTACGGCGTGGGAGCGCTTTTGTCGCGCTCACCAAGGTGGAAAGCCAAAGGGTCTTGAGAGAGAGAAGAGCACGAGAGCTAAGACTTTTTCTTTGTCCCAATTTTAAGCAGGCTTAATTGTCCAGTCCACAGGTCCCGTGTCCAACTCATATCGGTGTTGCTGCGGGTTTTAAGCCATTGCCCCTACGTTCCTTACATTCCTGAATCACATTCTGTTGTTGTGAGGTTTTTCTGCAAGTTTTTAAAGGAACTTCTTATAAAGATATCAGCACACGGAAACATTATCGATATCAATTTTTCCACGTACCCCAAGGTGTCTGTAAATAAAACAATCTCCACCCGATACAATTTCCATATCTATACACACCTATTTATATGCCTTTTGTCTACTAAAATGAAAAGTTATAAGGCAAAGATTAAAATATGGTTTCAATAAACATCAAATATATGTATATGTGGCATAACACATACAGTGGATACATTTTCACAACTTATGAGTTTTAAACGATTGTCTGTTAAAATCACCATGCCAGGTTCTGTTTCCTTTGAGTTAAGAGAAGTTTTGTAAGGGTTCCAGACAGGGCAGAACCAGGTGTTCAAAAAGATCATGGTGGTCACAGCTGTATACCCGTGCTGGGCAGGGCCTGATGGCGTGCATTAAATGACTGTCCTTTCCTGTTTGGACATACGAGGTTTTGCCATCCATTGGTGGTCACAAACATCCGTGGTTTCTACATATGTTTGTTTGAACGACACCTTCAGTCTGATACAAAGAAAGGCTTTGGTTGTCTCTGATTGTCCATTAGTTTTTCAATTCTCATGAATCAGACATCTGATTACAATACTGACAGGAACTCGATCCCCTTTCCCAGAACTATCGAATTCATGTTGCTGGGTGATTATCTCTCAATCCTCTGATTGCTGCCCTACACCACGTACTATCAAACTGTAGACGGTTGGTGCCTGGGGTGGAGGTGGGTTAAAAAAAATTTATCATCGGCTCACAGGGCTGAACTTTGACGTAGGTGTGCCCCCAAAAGCGTCAATACCAATTATGATATGCAAGCTCCAGCATTACCACATATTTCAGCGATTCAAGTTGCCCCAAACCAACAAACTTTCACAAAGAGCCACACAGACTTACTGCTATAAAATACTATATACATTTTTTTGAGTTATTAGCTTTATAACAGGAAAATGCACCCTGGTAAAGATGTTACTTTAGAAGGAAAGATAGATGCACGCTGCAAGGTACAGTAAAGGAAGGGAGAGCGCTGCCAGTACAGATCTAGACAGGTGGGGCTGGGGTTGAGGAGGGCTAAAGAAATTTCGGTCCCACTTTATAGGTGCCCTTAACTACTATGTACTTACATCAACAATTAAGTACTATGTACTTATTGTGTTCATATTGTATTGCAAAACACTTTTGCTGCTATTGAGGTGGGATACGGGTAAGGTTAGGGACAGGTTTGTTGGTATGGGTAGGTTTAAGGGTGTTAAGGTTGAATGGGATGTTGTCCACTGTGTCTAAAATGTGTAATTCCTGAAATCTTTACAGATGTAATTACATGCGGGTATTTTTTAAAATATAAGTACAATGTAAAACATGTATATACACAATAAGTGCATTGTAGCAAATTATTAATTTAAATGTAAGTACATAGTTGTTAAGGCCACTTAATATAAAGTGGGTCTGAAAGTTCTCATGGCGGAATTAAATCAGGCTGTGTATATAGGAAAAAGAGAGCACAAGACAAAAAAAAAAGACAGGAAAACAACAACTACACAAAAACAACACAGTGTGATGTATTGTGGGGCAGAGGCATGGATGGATGAATGATTGGAGGGCGGGTGGATTTAGTGATAGAGATGAAAGTGAGGCCTTTGAAAGCCAGCTGTTTACAAAGACTCATCGCATCAGATTTTTAATTCTGTTAATGATGGGGTACTATCACGGTGGGAAAAAAACAACTCTAATTAAAATCTGCACAAGATGCTTGCAAGAGTAGGCGTCCTCACCCATTATTAAAATCTCTATAATATCAAAAAATATCATTTTGTAACATTTAATACAGGAGATATTAAACATGAGTGAAAAGGTTAATAACAGGCTGCATTAATGGGATTCATTCAAGTGTGGTGTAATTGCAAGCTGTGTTCAATAAACTATTAATCAGATGTAATGCTGAATACAGCTTCTCCATCTGCAACACACTAATTGAGTAGGAGGCGTCCCCTGACCCTTGGCCATGGATACTGAAGCTCTAGATGGATGGGCCTGTCTTCTTCTTCTTGTGTGGTTCAATAAAGTATCGGTGACTGCAACTGTTGGAAGCCAGTAGCTTCTGCTAGTGTTTTCGGTATGTTCAGGAAGCAGGCTATTGTCTCTGTGTGTGAACATCTGCTTACAGTGTGTGTGTGCAGCATGGATAAAAATAAGCTTAGATGATTCAGTTGTTTCTTTTCCTAAATATTTGTTTTGCTAGCGAAGGTAGAGTGGGAGAAAAAGTGTAAAGCCTTGTTAATGGCACATGCAATTAAGTGTGGGAACAATTGCGGGTTGCATATTCTCAATTTTTGGGTGGTTTGCATGTTTTTAATCAGTAACACCACCACCAAAACAGTCTTGTTTTCAAATCAAAATAAAACAGATTGCAATCCACATTTTTGTAATCAAATGTAAATCAGTTTTTTATAACCATTTCTTACTATGTGTCAGTTAAGTTATTGTTATTTTAGCATGTGTGTTTGGCTCAGTGTTATTTTTTTTAGGATTACTGATAAACTAATGTAGTTTAATTTGTATTAGTTATCTATTTCAGTTTTAGTTACAGTTGTAGTAATGTTGTCAATTAATTAGTTTAGTTTTTTTGATTATTGGTTTCTACACAGGTTTGTTTTTATAATTTTCGTCGTATTTGAATCTGAGCTATTTCAGTACTTTCAACATACACATGCAATTACATAATATATAATATGGATGTGTTTATATACTATATATATATATATATATATATGTACTGTATATGTAATTATGGTATATGGTGTTTGGCTCTACATACACATATGTTATTGTTGTTTTTGGTGTTTGGCTTAGTGTTATGTTAGAATCATACCTTTTGTTCTTTTAATATTTTAAATATTTTGAATTGTTTTTAGCTTTAATTTTTAGTTTTTCATTTAAATGTTAAATTTTGAAATTTTTTTGTATGCATTTGTCATTTTTATTTAAATTATTTTATTTTCTTAAATGTGTGTGTATATATATATATACATTATTATATTATATAGATCTAGTATATATATATAGTATTATAGGTTTTAGCTTTAGTTTTAATACTTTTGTCCTTATTGTAGTTTTGCTTTGGATAAACGCGTTCGCTTAATGACTAAAAGTAAAAGTAAAGTAAAGTATGCAGTAACAGTATCAGATTTTATATAATGTATATTTTTATTTGTGTACTGGACTGGCTCACCTTTGATTTCACAAAGCTGATTGCTCACTAAAAAACCCTCACAGATAGGATTTACAAGTCATTTCAGGTAATTTCATTGATTTTGACATGACATGAAGCAATGATATCTAAATGTGTGAGTTGTTTACTTAGTTTTTTAAATTAGACTTGCACTTAACGCCATTATATTGTTAATTTAACTGTTTTTAGATGCATAACACAAAAACAAGAAAAGACGGAATTTATGATGTGCCATGTACGAGTCCACTCAATGTGCAATGCGGCACATAAGGCTCAGATTTTGCACTTCAGTTCTATCAGGTGTTAAAATTCAATGAACTCAGTTGGGAGCATTTGCTGCCACCTTCTAAACTTTTTACACTGCTGGTGTTGCTGTTGGACTGTGTCACTTTAGAAAAAAGACTTATTTATGCACTTTTAATGCTACAATTAATAATATTGGAGTTGTTTTATTTTATACTTGTGGACTATGTTTCAGTTGCCTACCGCGAAGAATTGCCCCTATACACACCATGTGGTCTTTGTTTGGTGGCAGTTAAAAAATATATATATGATCTTACAATTTCACACTATTTAATGCCTTTTTAACTCTTTTTTTTTACATATATCCCGTACTTTTGAATCGTACAATGCAATTACATATTATATTGAATAATTATATTCATTATAATACGTGTGTTGATACATCCTCCCATACTTGTCGCAATATAATAAACCTACGGCTTAGTGGATTACTTAAAAAAAAATTAAAAAAATTATTTTTATTGCTTAAAAAAACTACTGTGTAAGTCTCCTACTGTCCCCTTCACTATCTGTAGCCCAGAAATGCTACCTATGTAAAGCATTATCAGTCACTTTGACAGTAAGCATCCAGCCTCCCTCAGTTAAGTTTTGGAAAAGGCCTTTTTGTTCTATATGCGTGTACGTGGGTTTCAAAGATTTGAAAGAGTGAATATTTGAAGTGCTGAAATGCTGATGATGCTTTACTGCATCAAACGGATCAGATCTGATCTCTGCTGGATGCATCCTGCCTATCTGTCAGTCATCAGAGACATTCAGAATGAGCTCAGTTCTCATTCATCAGCACGCTCTTTTTGTCCATCTGTTGTCTCATTGTTGCCTGACTCACATTCCCCCCATTGTTCAGTCATGTCACCTTCAGTTGGGGAGCGCTAAACCCGATTTTGCCTTGAGCACAACTTGTGCTGATGTGTAAATGCAGCCTCAACTCAGTTCTTATAAGAACTGCTGTGCTTCAGGGAGAGAGTGTCACAGCACTTATACTGTTTTCTGTAGGTGTTTCACATTACACTGACAATCTATAGATATTAACAAGGGGGTTACCCTAACTCTAAACATCAAATGACCAACAACAAGCCTAGTCTGAACTGTGGCACAGTGGGTAGTGCACATGCTCACAATACATAACTGTTGTTTTGCTCGCAGGGATGCAGGTTTGAGACTGTCCTGTGTCGTGACCCGTTCCCATTTTTTTTCTGCCTGTTTTGCTGTCTCAATAATAAGGGCGAAAAGCCTATAAATATCTAATAATACATAAAACATTTTTATAAAACACTAGTAACTACATATACGTAGCACCATTCCATTAATAAAATATAAATCTTCCATTTTAATATGGTTATTTATTTGTCCTTGTATTGTACACCAACATAAAGAGTTCAATGTTCCCATATATGAAAGCACAATACAGCTCATCAGGCTTCCCAATGGTCAGGGTGAAAAAAAAAATGAAGAAAACTATAGGCAAACACAAACAAACTCGTTTTGTCAGGGCACAAAGCGTCCATGGCCACAATGTCAATGCTAGCTTATAAATCACTGTACAAATGGACAGTGCCATGTCCTTGCCTTTCACATTAAAAGAATATTTCAACCACAGATTCTTTTATTATTTACTCTCACTCATTCCATTTCAAACCTGTATGACTTACTTCCATGAAACAAACGGAAGAAAAAGTTGAGAGTAAAAGCAGCTTTAACACAAGCTTATCGGTGAGTAATGTCTTATATGTTGGCTTGTATCCCACACAATGATATTAGGCTATACAGCTTCTGTGTTAGAGACTTGTAATGTTTTATTGACTAAATTTGTGACCTACGCTATTGTTGCTTTTACCAAACACTTAATGCTCTGAATGGAAAATAAAGTCTCACCTTTCTAATGATAAAATTATGATTTGATGAGAATTATTGTTTAAATAGTGGCTGACACAAAAAGTCTTTGGGAAAATGGCTCTAGATTCCAAAAAGAATTAGATTTATTCAAACATACATCAAATAGTTAATAAATAAATAAATACGTGCACATAATTTCTGTGTTACAACCAACAGCTTCTGGATTTGGAACAACATGAGGAAATTAATGAACATGAACTATCCTTTTAACTCATCTGCTTTTAGTGTACATGTTGATATTTTCCAATCCTGCACTCTTAAAAATAAAGTTGCTTCAAAAGGTTCTTCAAGCGATGCCATAGAAGAACCATTTTTGGTTCCACAAAGAACCATTTAGTCAAAGGTTCTTTAAAGAACCATCTCTTTCTTACCTTTTTATAATCTGAAGAACCTTCTTTCACCACAAAGAACCTTTTGTGAAACAGAAAGGTTCTTCAGATGTTGAATGTTCTTTATGGACCATTTAGACAAAAAAGGTTCTTCTATGGCATCGTGAAGCACCTTTATTTTTAAGAGTGTGGTTGGGCCAGTAACCTGCAGAGTTTAGCTCCAACCTGCACCTACTTGACTGGAAGCATGTAGAGCTGTGTCTAAAAGCTTAGGCAGCTAAATTGTTGCCTCAATGACTTCACAGGCAGCATTTGCATTTAAAGGTACCTCCTGAAATAGATTTCGGACAGGCTTCTGAGGCAGCATAAAGGTCTAGTAATCTACAGCTAAACAAAGAGAGCTTTGGTAATAACTAAATCGATTTTTAATAACCACAATATTAATTTCTTGCTAGAAATGAAATGGAAAAAGTTGATCAAACATACATTTACACACAAACTGACCACCAGCCACAACTTTCAGACACCATTTTAGCTCAACGAACTGCAGCCTAATCGAAAGCACCGGATTGTGGGATACCATAGGCAGCAAGAGATACATCTACAGTATGCTGCCTTCAAAAATCCATCAGACGAAGGATGTCCCTACCTCTGTATGCTGTCTGCGAAGGCAGCATGTTTCAGCTTTCGGACCCAGCCTAGTAATCCTAAAGACCTTGATTAGCTGGTTCATGTGTGTTTAATTAGTACTGGAGCTAAACTCTGCAGGATAGTGGTCTTCCAGGAGCATAACTGGTCTAGATATTTATGTAGTATAGATATTTTTAATTCCGCACAGTTTGAACACCGGTCCTTTGCTAAATCATCCTCCCTCATTATCAGAAAGGTCAGGAAACGAAAACCACCCACACCTACACAGCCTTCCTGGATTATAAGAATGTTTTCTCACAGGAGGGGTGATGTCTCAAATAGACATGAATAGACGATGTATTGGCGTCTGCTCCCTAACTGACATACATTCCAGAGGAAACGTATAAGACAGAGGATATTGACGTATTGGACCAAAAGACATATGGCCGAATCTGTGATTCATTGCACTAGACGATGCACGTTGACTTCCTCTACATCAAAATCTGGGTGTTATAGGAGATAGCAACTTGTCTATTGTAAATCATATTCCCTGTTACAAAAACGCATTCCTATTCCTCCTCTTGAAACATTGCAAGTTACGAACATTATACCTGTTCTGATGCAGAAAAGCTAGTTCATGGATTCATGACCCCTAGACTGGACTATTGTAATGCACTTCTAGGTGGCTGTCCTGCATCTTCAATAAAAAAGCTACAGATAGTCCAAAATGCAGCTGCTAGAGTCATTACCAGTTAAAGAAAATATGATCATATTACCCCAAATTTACACTCTCTGCACTGGCTACCTATTAAGTTCCGTAGCATTACAAAATATTTTCTTGCCTAGAGCCCTTAAAGGGGTTTTACTCCTGCTTACCTAACAGTCTCTACCCAGCTACACTCCTCACGCTCCCTAAGGTCGCAACATTCGGACTTTGGTATACCTAGGAAGCAAAGTCCACTAACGGGGTAGAGCTTTTTCGGTCGTGCTCCCAAACTCGGGAATAGCCTTCCTGATAACGTTCGGTGTTCAGATACACTCTCTCTGTTTAAATCTAGATTCTAGATCTAGACATCTCTTTGGCCAAGTATTCAAATAATGCATCTCATTATCTTTTACTGCAGTCATAATCTTTTTCTGCAGTTATATCTAATCAAATGCACATTATTATTCATTAGCTTGGGTTAAACAAATCAATTTATCTTGGTTGGAACAGCAGCTACGCTAAATATGTCTCTATTTGTTTCTCTGTTTCTGCCACGGCATTAACATCCCATGGTAACTAGGAATTACACAAACTTCAGTCTGGATCCAGAACACCCGAGAAGAGATAATGCCAACCCCTCAGAGGACCTCAGATGATGCCAACCCTGAAACAACATACAGAACTACCACATTTTGCTATAAGTTTGATTGCATCATATAATAATTGCTGTTAATATTATTCATCGTCTGTTTTATTAAGTCTTAAATTGATTTTTCTGTACTGCTGGTTCGTCTGGTCAGAGGAGAACTACCCCCCCCCTGCGCCGGTTTCCCAGTATTTGTTCTCCATTCTGTCACTGATGGAGTTTTGGTTCCTTGCCGCTGTCGCCTCTGGCTTGCTTAGTTGGGGACACTTCTTTTCCTGCTATATCGTTGACTTGATTGCAAAGATAATATTTAAACTGAACTGAGCTGGATGATTACATCACTGAATCCAATGATGAACTGTCTTTAACTGAAAAATGAGTGTTTACTATTGTCATTTTGCATTATTGACACTATTTTCCTAATTAATGCTGTTCAGTTGCTTTGACACAATCTGTATTGTTAAAAGCGCTATATAAATAAAGGTGACTTGACTTGACTTGAAACTAAAGACCACCTCAATTAACATGGAGGCATTACATACAGAGTCCGTTTATGTGAGTGTGTGTTTTTGTTCAAGTGTTGAACATGCCTTATAGGCTTAAACAGATTGGAGAGTGTAAGTTGAGAGAGAGGGAGTTGGTGGAGGAGTGGAGACTGATTTTCTACATTTTGGCCTTAATAGCTTAAACAGATTTGAGAGTGTAAGTTGAGAGAGAGGGTGGAAAAAAAAAATGTTTGGTGGGAGGAGGTTGGTGGCGGAGGGGACTGATATTTCTAATTTTTGTGAAGCCCAAGTTAGGTACTGGAATTCTGATTATGATGAAAAACAGAACGCCTCATAACAGAATGGTGTTTGTATTTGAAGCATTCCCTCAAAAAATGCCCCGCCCAGCAGCCCAAAATAACCATGTGTCCAATAGCCAGATTTTTACATTTGAAGTCATCTTAGCAGTACCGCTTCAATTTTCACACATATATGAACATATAAACTCTTAAACATTCATAAACAAACACCCACCAAATCTCCACACATCTCTCCCTTCAAATATGCCTACTTCCTGCTGCACAGAACAAAAGCAGTACATCCCAAACAAGTAGTACTCGTATGCATGATACAGTAAGACAAACAACTGCCCTGTTGACCTACTGCATCTGGTTGAGATTCGGAAGTGTGAAACCATGACAACTTGGCTCTGCATAGATAGCAAAACTGAAAAATTGAATAGTAAAAGTACTATAGGTACCACAATAGTTCTTCATGATTAAATTGTACTAGTTAAAAAAAACTGGTGTATATTATTAGTAAAATTGTTTATTCAACAACATATCAGTCAAAGGACAATTGTGAATGTACAATAGTGAATATAGTTCTTAAAAATTAAATGTTCCAAAGAGGGGGATGGGTCATTTGCAGTGGTGATTGAAGACCAGTGTGTGTTCTTCAAAGAACTCCTTTTAGCGCAGCAGTTCTAAGAGCCTTTTTTTCTTAGTTTGAAAAAATTGTTTTAGTTTTTCCACTGTAATCTGTATCTATCTATCTATCTATGTATCTATATATATAATAAGCTGTCTAGTGCTGCATTGGTTTGCACTCACATTAAATTATAAATTACGTGTTTTATTCATTGCTGATCATTAGACTACATTTGAATTCACATACTTTCAGATTATATACTGAATCTGGTGAAGAACTTGTTCTCGACTGTTGATGTATGTTAGATATGTCTATACATATATAGACACACATACATAAAAACACACCATTATCCAATTATAATTTCTGCTGGCTAAAAGATTTCTGCTGTTTCATTAATTGTCCTCCCCTGCACATAAACACACACATACTGTAGGCACAGCTGTGCATGTTCTCAAGGGAAAGTGAGTGCACAGTTATTCACACTAAACTCTGACAGGATGGACACTCACTGGGTAGAAAGAAAATGCCACTGAACTTTAAATATTCATGAATTCACCTGGAACAAACACAAGTAAAATCATTGTCCCTGAATCCTTGTTTCTCTTTCGATCAGCTCTCTCTCTCCATCTTCCTCATTCTTTTAACTCTCCCCTTTCACCAATTCATTCTTCCTGCCCAGTCAAGTGTTGTAAATATGCCTGTGTGTTCCATACAGACAGCAATGGGCTACTCATGATACAAATTAAATAGGTAATTACTACACAGTTATTACTGAAATTCTGCGGGTCTCCAACAAAAATGCTGTAAAGGGCCTGACAACAAAATGATTAAGTTGTCACCTGTCAGAAACAGGTGGAACACATTTCCCCTGTTTACAACCGACCTATAGCGGTATACTCAGCAAAATCCACCTGACTGAAACTCCTACACAACATATGGAGTGTATGTCAAACATGCCTAATAATATCAAACAAATATAATGTGTTGCCATTTGATAACTTAAGATGAGCTAAAAGTGTTCCACCATTACCAATATGAACAAAAATATTAGTGAATTCTGTACAGATGTTATTAAAGCAATGTGATTTTCAAAACATGCCATTCGTAAACTTTAATTAACTGATTAAAAAATCCTGCCTGGAATCCAGTGTGGATGAGACATAAAATGAATTTTCTCCACCCACTTTCTTCAGCCTGTTGGGAGCTCCACATCATGTGGGTGCATTAAGTGGATAGCATAGTTGACGATACACATGGGAACCAATGAAGTTTATGCCCAGTTAGTTCTAGTGGTGAGTGCATTTGCTGCACTTCACCCAAGTAAAGAAATAGATGAAGAAATCAGTGAGAACAGCCTTGAGGGCAAGAGTAACAAAGGAGGGCTTCAAAAATGATCATATGATTTTGTTGTACACCACAATATTGCACAAATGAAACTAAAAAAACATATCATATGGGCTGTTTATGTCATAATCAACACCTTCTCATCCATTCATCCATTTTTTTTTGTTCCAAAGACAAAAAAAAAGAAAATCACAATGGTTCAGATAGGCATCAGTAAATAATAGAAACTGTTTTATTTTTGAGTGTCTATTTGCTTATTTATTCCTTATTTATCCTGCAAAACATATCAATGTTTTATTTATTCTTTTTTATGTCCATTTTTCAGCTAACAAATTTAGTTTTCATTATTAAACCTAACACTGAATATTGATTTTTCAGTGTTTTTCTATTTTCATTACTTAAAAGAAAAACATGACATATAATGCTGAAAGAAAATGTTCTTAATGTTTTTAAAAAACTCAATGCAAATATTTTCAAGTAATTAGTTTTTTCTCATTTGTCACTTTGAACAGAAACATCTGCTAAATTAACATTAATTTTTTTGTCATGCATTTTTTGTCAAGTGGCAGCATTTGCCAAGAATGCTAACATCCAGTCAGATTCCCCCTGGAACTTTTGGGTAAAAAATTTAATGTAAAAATTTAACCCAACGGTTGGGTTAGTCCATATTTGACCCAAAGTTGGGTTGAAACAACCCAGCAGTTTTATAGTGTACATTCCTTTAAAAGAAGAACTAAAATAAGTTATGGTTAGGTTTAGGATTTGGTGTGGGCTTAGGAAAAGAAGCATCACTAAAGGATCGTGGGATCAACCAAACAATACATTTTAAATCAATTCAGCATTTTTTTTCTTTTTGCCTACATTACACGTAACATTAACATGATTTAATTTTAAACATCCAAAAGACCAGTATTTGGCATACTATGCCAAGGGAATCAATCAAAGTCAACCGGTGAATTGTGTGCATCAGATGCATATAAAATTTGATTTTGTTTATAAAGAGCATGCCAAATGAAAGCATGAAATCGTGCTATAGATATGCAGTGCCAAGAGATTGGGTTGCCTGAACACATATCTTTTAATACATGAATGTGGGTCATTGCTATGCTTTTCCATAAAAGAGCTTGTTTGTCTCCTAACACTTTTTTATTCTCCCTTTTTTCTCTCTCTCTTTAAGACAGGCCTCTTCACAAACTGCCACGTCAACACAAAGTGTGGTAACAGAGAGAGACGTTCGCTGTCTGTTTGGATCTTTGAGCTCCGCCAACAAACCAGCACTTAGCATACTGTTGTCTTGACGGGGCACATAGATACACTGCTCGTCAGTGGTCCACCAGCCGGCCTCGACCCAGCAGCTGTGATCTGGTGACAAGCTAACAGCTGCTGCCAGGCCTCAGAAAGGCACGCTATAGCAGATCATTTCATTCATAAAACAAGGACAGAGAATATTAGGCAATAACATGTGGAACACCGGACAAAACTGCTACTGTGGCTGCTGCTGGTGATGATGATGATGATGAGAAAAAATAATCTTGAATGTTCCAGAGGGACAAGCTTCTCCAAAAAGTGGAGAAAGAAATAAACTTATAAAACACAATATCACCTTTGTTAAGTACATTAAAGGTGATATGTGGATTTTTCACAGATGATGAGAAAAACCTAAAGGTTTCAGAGGGATAAGCTATTCTCAGAAAAGCAGAAGAAATAAACTCATGAAACAATAAGATACAACATCACCATTTTCTGGATGTAAAAAAAAAAACTAATTTGCTTGCCATCAAGTCACTTTTCCTCATTAAAAAAAATTTATTTTCAAAAACATCAACAGTTATAAAAATTTACACTCACATGATTTAAGAATAATAACCCCCCAATCATGACAGTATAGCCTAGCTAGTCTCATTCAAAGCATGTGAATGAGTCTTCAAAATTGAAGTCTTCAAAATTGAACCTACAATTCACTGCAGTTTCTAGATAAAATGGACACTAGAGGCACTAAAACGCCACTTGTATTCCTCATCACATAAATTATGATTACAGGGGAAATTATTCATTAATAAAGACTTATTTTGTGCATTTCCTTGCACAATACTGTTTTGACACCAAAACACTTTTACCATGGTGCATGATTTGTAAACTAATACATTTTGACGTTGTGGTGCATCACTATGGCTTTTCTGTCATGGTAAACTTGCTCGCTAGCTCACCTGGTAAAGCAAGCGAAAATGTCACAGTTGCTTTAGAAAATTAGCTTTTTATCTCATATTTGCTAATTGGTTAAGTGAAGGGTTTAGTGTAGGTGCAGGCCTACATTATTGTCAATAATGCATTAACCCTTTAGCACCAATCACCAGACTTTTCAATTCTGAACTGCTGCAAAACGAACAACACCCAGTTTCACATAACATTGCCACACTCACATTTATCTGTTTCAGATAAAACTGAACACACATTTAACGCCAATTACTGCAAAAAGTGAAAAACAAGGAAAGTGCTGCAAAAACAGAACAAAGCAGCACAATATTATTTTGTAGCAATGTCGCCACAGGCAAGTTTTTACAATGAGCCTGTGTTGTTTATTTTGCATGACCACCTGACCAGTCAAACAGCCTACATATTTTTTGCTTAATAAAATGCCTTAATAAAACGCAGTTTTGCATGATACTGCATCCATACCTGTTGCTGTGATCCAAGACCACTGCCTTGTCAGCCAACACAACATAAACAATTAGCCTATGGCATTTAACTTTAACTTCAGTTAGAGGATACAGTAGGTTGGTTTCAAAAAAATTAAATAGAGCCTATGTCTTGTTTCATTTGTAGCGTCTGGACCAATCAAAAACACACAATATATATTGGGTTTTACTATTTAACAAATACTCTGTAAATACTAGTTAACAAGCCATATGAGGACCCATGAAACCTTCCCCCCGGAATGCGTAACACCCAGGAAGTCGAACAGGCCTCTTTGTCGCATGGCAACCAACGCTGATATCACTAGGTTTATTGGCCAAAAGAATGCAAAGCAGGGGAAATCCCTGCATGTCCCAAGGAAAAGCAAAGTAGAAATGGACTGTGTTCTAGTTAAATCATAGAAAAACCGTTATTTGAATGAACACACATATTCTTCAGGACATTGTGTATATTATTGCTGTTTTGTATTAATCTGTTGGATTATAGACTATTTTATTCATGCTTACAATAAACCACTCATTCATATAACCTTACAAATACCGTGTTTAGTATCTATGAACTCGCCTTCTGATGATCTAAACAAGATTGTATATTATTTGTTGGTACGTAGGCAAAATATTAGTGCCCTGAGAACCTTTAGTATTTTCAATTCAAGTTCCAGATACTAAGTTCCATGTTTCCACACAAAGAGTCGTAAACCCTCCAGCAATTGCCACCTCCCGTTCGGAATTTCCATCTTTCTCATTGGAAAAGCCCATCTTGAAAGGCGGGGATCTTCTACGACCTTAAAGGCCCCGCTCCAGGGACCCCCCCAGTCGGTGGTTCGGTCAGATGCAGATGAAGATGTGAGAAAAACGCTTCAGGATACAAAGCATCTGTGCCAGGCCTTTCTTCTTCTTTTTTGGCTTGACTTTCCATTCACCAAGTTCATCTGACTCAAACTGGTTCTTTTCATCAAATAATTTCAGCAAGATCTTGGGGCCTTAAGATGGCATCAGGAATCTTTTTCAGACAGACTCGCAAGTATCAAACTTAGTCGATTTAATTGATGCATTAAGTATCAGTTACACCTTTTTACAAGGTTTGTTTGAACTAAGGATCTGACGTTTTCCCTCAGGTTTTAGATCTGATGAATATGCAAAATGGTTCCATAAATGTCATTCCTTATGTCTCTTTCTTTAGTGCTAAACTTTAACCCTTTCCTATACCAACTGTATGTGTGTGTGTGTGTGTGTGTGTGTATGTGTATGTTAGACCGGCTTAATGTGTTTATGTAGTATGTTAGACTAATTTAAGTGTTTATGTAGTATGTTGGAATAGTTTAAGTGTTTATGTAGTTAATAAAAACTTACTTGTATCACACTTGACGTGTTCATTGTTTGCTCATAACCGGAGTCACTTAATCATGCAGATTTATGCTATAAGCTTTTGTAGAATTGTATAGTAAGGAAGTTATTTCCCTTAACCATGAAATTAACGTTCTTGGAATTGACAATACAGTTGACCCTGAGAGGTCAGCTAATATCTACAGCGGATCTAAAATATGAATAGTTAATCATAACTAGTTATGGTTAATTATTCATATTTCGTGGGAAGCTAAATTGGCTACACTCTAAAACAGTAAAACAACTTTGAAACAACTAAAGAACATATTGCCATTGACAGTGCAATGGTTTAGCTAATAAACAGACCTAGCATGATGAGCGACTAACTCATGGGAAATATGAATAATTAACCATATCTAGTTATAATTAATTATTCATATTTAGATCCGCTGTACATATTTAGCTGACCTCTCAGCGTCAACTGTCTTGTCAATTCTAACGTAATTATGGTTAAAGAATACTTTCTTACTGTACCATTCTCAAAAGCTAATTGTAGCATAAGTCGAATGTTTAAGTGACTCCAGTTTGGCAAACAATGAACCCGTCAAGGTGATACAAGGAAGGTTTTATTAATACATAAACATTTACATAGTCAATACTACATAAACATAAATGGTTACATCATACATACACACATAAACTGGGTAACATACACTCCCCACACACACATACAGTTGGTATGGAAGGGTAAAGTTTAATCAGTATAGAACGAGGCCATACGGAATGAATTTATGGAAATTTATTTGCATATTCAGCAGATCTACACTTGAGGGAAGCGTCAGATTCTTAGTTCAATCACACCTTTGTAAAAAGGTGTAACTGTTATTTAATGTATCAATTAATAAGACTAAGTTGATACTTGCACGTCTCGTCTGTCTGAAAATAGATTCCAGATGCAATCTTAAGGCCCAAGATCTTGCTGAAGTTGGTGAGTTGATGAGAAAGAACCAGTTTGCGTCAAAGTAACTTGAAGAATGGAAAGGACAAGGCAGAAAGCTGGCCGAGTTAGCGGTTTTTCCGGAGGTTTGTCTCAACATGCCATTCAGAATTACAACAAACATCGACTGGTGAAGGGTCCCTGGAGCAGGGCCTTAAGGCGGGAGGATCCCAGCTTCAAGATGGGCTTGTACAATGAGAAGAGGAAATTACGAGCGGGGGAAGCGGTGGTGGCAGCTGAGGGTGTCGACCCTTTGTCTCTAAGCAGGGTAATTTGCAAATGGACTTGAATCGAAAATACTAAAGATTCCCAGGACACTAATATATATTGCCTATGTACCAATATATAATATAAACGCTTGTTTCGATCATAAGAAGGCGAAATCATAGAGTACTACACCTGGTGAGATATATATATATGTAGTGACAGGAGTGTTTTCGATTATAAGTCTGCATAACAGTATACAATTTCAAAGACCAAATAAACGATGACAATAATATACCCAATGACCTGAGGGATCATGTGTGTTCATTCAAAGAAGGTTTTCCTACGAATTAATTAGTAGAAAAGCATGTACAAGGGGCAAGAGCGCTACTGGCTCTTGATGGGACATGCAGGGATTCCTGCTTTGCATTCTTTTTTGGCCAATATAAACTCCAGTGATATCAGCGTGGTTGCCCAGTGCAACCAGGGGCCGAGTTCGGCTGCCTGGGGTGTTAGCAATTTCGGGGGGATGGGTTCATGGTTCATAATATGGATTGTTAACTGAGGAAGGGTTACAGATGTATTTGTTAAAATAAAACACCATATATATTGCGGTGTTTGATGTCCAGAGTACAATGATTCCATTACAATAGTAATATAAATGACTTAGTAACAATAATCATATGTATTATAATTATTAAAAAACAAAAATAATTTAGTAACGTATTAAAGGGACTATGCCATTCCAAAAAGCTCTGACTATGTTTCCCCATGCAATCTATCTATCAACATTTTAGTAACTAATTCTAATTCCAGTCAAATCCACCACACACTACACGCTGAAGTTATATACTTCGGATGTGGCTCATTTCCAGTCAACGTTGACCAAGCTAAATTAATGTGTTGACATTCGTCCAGTGAAAGAATCAATTTTTAAAGCTCACCCATCCAACGAATAACAACGATTATCCACATTAATCTTGTTTATTCTTGATTTCAAAATCATTGAAAATAGCATGTTTTATAAGTATTGGCATAAAAAGTAACATTATTTAACCAGGAGAATGTAAGTAAAAAGTTAATTGTAAAAGCTGGAAAAATTACCTCAGAAATTAAGTATGCAAAAAAAAAAAATGAATAAAATGTCAATAAATAGAATTTTAAACCATATAATAAAAAAAAAAACATGAAAGAGCTGAAGATAATCAATCAGCAATATAAATTGGAAATCTTCTCTCCCAAGAAATATAAAGTACCCAACCAAAAAAAAAAAAAAAACATGACTCTAGGCTTCAAGTTAATACAAGTATACATAATACAAAGTTTTTTTATGCCCTTCAGATAGTGGGGTATAATTGAGAACATAACATGAATTCGCAGTTTGCTGATTCACCACTTCAAGTACCCAGGAACAAAAACACACTCATCGTTCATTAAAAATAATTCAACTGATGCAGGTTGAAGAAATGTTTGTTTTGTACTGAGCAACAGCAAATTATATTTTCTATATTCCTTTCCTATTCTCTCTCTCTCCCGCTCTCTCTCTCTCTGTCTCCTCGTTTGTGTAGCTTTGTGAAGTCAACAAGTCAAAGGGTAATTACCTCTTCATTATGTAGAGAGGAAAAAGAGAGGAAAAAGATGTAGCAGTCTGTCAGCTGTCCTGGTCTGAAAGGTCAAAGTGGGAGAAGGCAGTGGGAGAGAAAGGCCAGCAGTGATGTGTTCCATTCAAAAACACACGGCACGTCACAAGTCTTCATCACAGCAGAGACAGCTCACTGCACTGCTCTAACCAAACTGCAATTTCAATTCAAATTCAATCACTCTGTGAATGGCATCTTTCGGGTGAGTTAAATCTTCTATGCAATTGTTCTCACAGTCATTCTAATGTGATGTGTGAGTGACTATTTAGAGAGAGAAGGTCAATAAAAATCGCCCTGTTTTTGCAAATATCTGAACTATGACAAATGTCACTATACAGTTTGAGGAAAGAAATCTGTGTAATTGCTGTAATTACTATTAAAAATGAACAGATTTTCCCAATTACGATTTCAATATCTGAGAGTCTGCCAATATCTGGTTTATCTTATGCAAACGAAGCATTCATAATTACTCTAATGAGGCTAAACTGCGCTGATAATCATAACATCTGACTTTTATGATGTCTTTAACTTGTTGAAAAAAAGATTCATTTTCTTAGCCAAATGTAATTAATTAAAATATACAGAGCACTCTTATGGTGTGAAAGCAGATCAACCAGATTTCTTCATTATCTTTTATGAACATATTTAATTAAGTCAATAAATCTAATGTAGTAGTTTTATTTAGACAAGGCCAAGCTAATAGAAAATTGAATGAAAAAAGATTCAGTTTGAAGCTAGACTAAAAACAACTGAGAGTGTCAAAAGATGCAGCTGTTATGTTTTTAGCAGAGGTAAAATAGGTCACAGAGAGTTTATTTTCCTCTTACACTATCAATCATGTATCAGGAATGTCTCAGATCTGTATCAGCTGAACGAAATAAAAAATGAGCGCTATATGTGTCTCGATGTGTGAAAAAGAATTTGATTTTGATTCATTTGATTCATCTCCTTTTAAAATAACCATAAAATAAAATCAGCAAAGTTCTTTCAATTTGAACAATACTATTTGCTTAACTAAAAGTTAGCACTATTTTAAAAGTTTTAAATTTTTTGGATTTTGCATTTATTATGTACTGTCAATAGTTCTAAAAGAAGGCAAAGTAATACAATTAAAATTGTAGCTCTAAAGTAAGTTAAGTAAATAACAATAGTTAGTTTTCCAGTGGTTATGATATAATTACAATGAAAGAGCTGTTCCCTTTCGATACTTCACTCGTACTGCATCTTGCTTAAGGGCTTATATGGGAAAAAAGCCTTTTTTCTCCTGAACTGAAGCCTTTTCATTCACGCAGTGAAACTGCATGCCCGTTGGTTCGTGCAGTGCTTAAAAAACGCACAGGCCTATGGCGACGAAGCCCGCCAAAGCAGCTGGAATCAAAACCTCTCAGCACGGCTGACCTGCTTCTCCGCCGCTCCAGCGACGCAGCAGTTCCGGACCGGTTCCCCTGCCGCCATCCGGCGATTCTAAAAGAGCAAATTGGCGTTGTTGCAAATGCCACGCCGTTACTGCGGTTCGTGCGGGTCCCCCCTGCACGCCGATGATGGCCACACGGAGTACGTTTCCTGCTTGGGGAAATCCCATGCGGAATCTACGCTCACGGGAGCTATTTGTTCCCATTGAGAGAGCTTCAGTCTCGCCTCTCTCCACTCACAGATCACTTCTTTTCAGAGAAAAGACTCCGCCCCCCTCGCCCTCCCATTTTCTTCCTCCCAGGAGCCTGCGAGGAAAAAACAGCAGGGCAGAGGACTCGAGCGACCGGCTGCGAGCAAGCTCACGTCAGCCCAGATCCCGCGTGCCTCGCTCTCACCCCAGAGAGAGTATTCCCCCGTCCTTTTCTCCCGGTCTGATCAGTGTACCTCTGCTGATGCGAGCGACCTGATCTCATTCGGGGGAAGTGGAGATGAGCTGCTGGATGACAGCATGTCATTAGCAGCATCGGATGCAGAGGAGCTGTTGGGCTCGGTGAATGACCCCACCCCCTCAACATTGTCTGCACCCAGCGCCACTAAAGACGGGATGGATTCCGAGCTTCTCCGTATCCTCTCCAAAGTGGTGAAGAGCTGGGTGTAGAGTGGGTCTACTGCCAGTAGGAGCCTCTTGAGCATCTGATGAATGGAATGAACCCCCTCGTCAGCTGCGTCTCCATTTTTCCGGAGGCAACGACGCGCTCAACAGATCGTGGGCGCGCCCTACTCGCCCCCCTCATACAGTGCTTCTTCATCTCGAACACAATCCATAGCCGGCGTGAAAGAAATGAAGAAAAAAGGGTACGATTAAAGCCGCCTCCCCTAGATTGAGGTCAGTGGCCGCGCATCTCTGCACGCCCACGGCCATTCGCTGAGAGAGTGGAAGGCCCGCTCAGTCTAAGCGGTGTAGCGACACTCAGCTATCGTGACGTGCCGACAACAATCGGCGCTTCATTCCATGGAGGTCCGCCAGGTCTTCCAGGCCAAAATATCGCATCATCCTGAGTCTAGGCCTGGACCCTGCTAACCTCAGGATATGAGTGCGCGTGATGATTGGCTCTACGTGCCAACAAGACCACGACCAGGCTGATCGTGGAGATCGATGGCCAGCTGGTGTGTGCTCGAGGCAATATGGTTGATGCTGCGGAGGATTAAGGATGCCGGATAGTCCTTCCTCGATGACTCAGGTCTCTCCACAAGGTATTTCGGACGGCGATCGAAGATTCGCTGAACGCGTTCACATAGGCACAGAAATCGGTCCAGGCTATAGACATTCCTGCTAAGCGCTCCAGCTCGCTGCTGCCTCAGCTCGCCCAAATCGGTGACGACTCAGCAGCCCGCAGAAACCAGCGATGCCGTCCCCGCTGTTCAGAACACAAGTGCAGCAGACGCGGGGACGCTCTCGCTCGGCCAAACGCTACCCTCTTCCTAAGCGCCAGGGACCCCGACCCAAGATTGTGTTGGACCCGGCGCCTCAGGCTTCATCCTGATCCGCGAGACAGGAAGAGGATGGTTGCAGTTCTCGACACGCCCGGACCGCCCATCAAGCCGCCTCTACACCTCTTGACACCCCGTTCAGCTCCGGGCGCAGAGGGAAATGTGTTTTGTGCGAACAACGGGTACGTTCATGCGCCCAAGCATTCAACCGCTGTGATAGCGGAAAAAATAATAAAACACAAACATTTTCAAAAAGAGAGCAAACTTCCTCTTCCATCACTCATAAGTGTTCTGCCCCCGTGCGGCCAGTCACCCGAGTTAATTCAACCCCTCGTCATGCAGGCCGAGGCCTGGCAGGGCATCCCCGGAGTGTTGAGATGGGTTATGGGAATAATAAAGCGAGGATATTCACTCCAATTCGCTCGAAGACCCCCGCGCTTCAGCAGCGTGGTCCCCACCTCAGTGCAGAGCAAGGACACTCACGTCCTGCGCTCAGAGGTGATGAAATTGCTGGCAAAAGGAGCCGTGGAAAAGGCTCCTCCAGCCCAGAGCGAGTCAGGCTTCAACAGCCGTTACTTCCTTGTCCCCAAGAGAGATGGTGGCCTCCGACCCATCCTCGATCTCAGACACCTGAATCGCGCCCTCGTAAGGAGGTCGTTCTCAGGATGATTACACTGAAACATATCCTCACGCAAATTCACTCGGGAGACTGGTTCTTTTCTCTGGACCTGAAGGATGCATACTTTCCCACCCAGATAGCCCCTTGTCACAGCCCATTCTTGAGATTCGCCTTCGAGGGAGTGGCTTATCAATATACGGTCCTTCCCTTCGGGCTGTCCCTGGCCCCCCGCACTTTTATGAAGTGCATGGATGTGGCTCTCTCCCCTCTAAGACAGGTGGGAATCCGTATTATCAATTACCTCGACGACTGGCTTGTTCTGGCCCAGTCGGAGGCAGAATTAATATCTCACAGGACCCTCCTCCTCAGCCACCTGGTGTGCCTGGGACTCAGGGTCAATTTTGTCAAGAGCTCGTTGCTTCCCAACCAGCGAATTTCGTTCCTGGGAACAATTTTCGACTCAGCCCAAATGAAAGCTGTAGTCACGCCAGAACGAGCTCTGGCCATACGGAGGCTGGCGACCTCCTTCAAGATCGCTAGCAGTATGTCGAGCCTGTCAGTTCTTCCTGCCAGTCCTGAAGGGGCACCATGTGCTAATCCGATCAGACAACATGTCTGTTGTGTCCTACATAAATCGCCATGGAGGCCTCTCCTCGAAGCGTCTCTTCACTCTGGTAGAGCGCTTCTTAGAATGGGCTCAACCCAACCTGCGCTCGCTGAGGGGAGCGCATATACCAGGCAAATTGAACCAGGGAGCGGACATGTTATCAATGAGCAACGTCCCCTCAGGGGAGTGGACACTCCATCTGCAAACGGTTCAGAAAATCTGGGAGATCTTCGGCGAGGCCGAGGTAGACCTCTTCGCCTCAGAAGACAACTCTCACTGCCCAATTGATTTCTCAAAGACCAGGGACACGTTGGCCCACGATTGGCCCAACCTCCTTCTCTATGCTTTCCCCCCGATCGCTCTGATCCCACAAGTAATCAGGCAAGTGAGGGAACAAGAACACAGGGTTCTCCTGCTAGCCCCCCTTTGGATGAACCAGCTGTGACTTTCAGAGCTGACTCAGCTACTGATAGCAGCCCCTTGGCCTGTTCCACTGAGACAGGATCTCCTCTCTCAAGCGAACGGACATTATGGCATCCTCGGCCCGACCTATGGGCCCTGCACCTCTGGCCGCTCGACGGGAGCCTTTGTGCCTCCCAGAGCGAGTCTTAAACACAATTTTGGAGGCTAGAGCTCTGTCTACGAGACGCCTCTATGCCTTAAAGTGGTCTTTTTCTCCGCCTGGTGTTTAAACCGAGGCAAAGACCCTCTCATTTCCGAATTAGCAGAGGTGCTGTCTTTTCTACAAGAACTGCTGGATAAGGGTCGCTCCCCATCCACGCTCAAAGTCTATGCGGCGGCTATAGCGGAAATGCATGCCCTAAGAGCAGAAGCTAGGCAGAAGTAGCGCGGTCATCCACTTCCTGAGGGGTGCAAGGAGACTGAATCCGCCTCGTCCCCCTACCATCCCTTCATGGGACCTGCCCACTGTGCTGAGGTCCTTGAAGGGCTATAGTCTGCCAACATTAGGTCGCTATCGCTGAAGACTGCTCTGCTTCTAGCACTGGCATCAGTAAAGCGAATAGGGGACCTGCAGGCACTCTCTATTAGCCCTGCCTGCCTGGAATTCGGGCCTAACGACTCTAAAGTTGTCCTGAAACCAAGGCACGGTTACGTACCTAAAGTGATCTCCACTCCGTTCAGAGCACAGGTCTTTACGTTCTCCGCGCTTCCTCCAACTGAAGAGGACAGAGAGCTATCTCTGCTCTGCCCCGTCAGAGCTTTGAGAATCTATATTGAGCGTTCCGCTCCCTATAGGCGATCGGAACAACTCTTTGTCAGCTTCGGTAACCGCACCAAAGGGCTTCCGGTTACAAAGCAAAGACTCTCTAGATGGATAGTAGACTCCATCTCGCTAGCGTACTCTTCCTTGGGCCTCCAATGCCCCATTGGAGTACGGGCCCACTCGACTAGAGGCATAGCCTCGTCTTGGGCGTGGTCTAGTAGTGTGTCTATTGCAGAGATCTGTGCGGCGGCCGGCTGGGCCTCACCATCCACATTCACAAGGTTTTATAACCTGAAAGTCCCGGCCTTGCAGGCCAGGGTCCTTTCCGCTTGAAGTGGCACGCGCTGCGTAAACAGATATGGCAGAGAGCCCTTGGCCGTATCACGCCCAAGTTCTCTGGCATTGTTTCACCTGTTAGCTCTCGACCCCTGGGTGTCGAAGTTACGGGAATACTCTGGAACGATTAACCAGGCCGGGTGTGACCTAGAAAGCTCAGCCCGTCTTAGCCTTGGGTTATTGTTGACTACTCTATGAGCATTGGTTGCTTATGGAAGTTTATACCTTTAGTCGTTCCACTACATTAGAATGGCGTGATTGTATGTTCCCATATGCATCTTAAGAAAGACGCAGTACGAATGAAGTATCAAAAGGGAACGTACTCGGTTACTAACGTAACCTCGGTTCCCTGAGATACGGGAATGAGTACTGCGTTGCTTGCCGTGCTATGTAGCTGCACGACTCAGTCGTCGCTTCAGTCGAAGTAAACCTGAGAATCCTGTGCCGGCGACCCTGAGAATCCTGTGGTTAGCGCCCGATTTGGTTAGTTTTTTTTAATACACTGCACGAACCAATGGCCGTGCAGTTTCACTGCATGAATGAAAAGGCTTCAGTTCAGGAGAAAAAAGGCTTTTTTCCCATATGCATTTTGAGCAAGACACAGTACTCGTTCCCGTATCTCAGGGAACCGAGGTTACGTTAGGTAACGAGACGTTTGTGCCTTTTAAAAAGCTACTCTACCATTCTCACAAGACCTGAACCCAACCTGTCAGCTTTTTTTTTTTTTGTGGGCTGACCTTCATTGCCATGGAAACTAAATCAAAACAAAGGCTCAGATTTACTACTCATGCCTCCAAAAAAACAAAAAAAAAAACATTTCTTTTCAAAACATGAAAGCGGCTGCTTTAATTTAACTAAAAAGATTAAGTTCAATTAATATGTTGGGTAAATACAGATAAAAAAAAATACATATTTTAACATTTATATATAACCTTAACAAATATGTTTATGTATGTACATTTTTAGACATAACCTATATCATGTACATATATATGAATTCTAAAACCTATAAATACATGTTGATTTTATATAAGTAAATATAAAAGAGGGACATTCTTTATTATGGAAAAAAAGGTTAAAAAAAGATAAGGTTCTTCATTCTTTAAAGAACTGTTCACTGAATGGTTATTTTGGGAACCCAAATGATTCATCTATGTTATCACTGCTAAACCCCACTTTTGGAACCTTTATGTAACACTATGTCTAATCTGGATGCAACCGTTATCACATACTGTACATGGCAATAGCTAAAGTCTGTCTACACTGGATGCAACAACACGACTGTTGCAAATCATTTGAACTTAGTGTCAGTACATCATAAATATAACAAGGCTTCAGTTTACTGTCAGGGATTTGTCACGTCGAGTCACACCGAGCTGCATCCAGTGTAGACAGGATCACTGATTATAATTGGTTCTATTGTCTTTTGTCGTGTCACTTCGCACCGCTTGCGTCCGGTGTAGACATAGTGAAAGAGAGTTTATGATAAATATTGAAGAAGCCAGCATTCTCGATATGTTGTTATTATAATACTTTTAACAGAATTTTGTAACCCACCCCAAGTAGTAAAATTACTGCCAATTTTATGTCCCTATGGTCTCCTTTGTAAAAGGTAGGCCTAACTGTTGTTCTTCTGAAACAAATTGGTAGTGGGTCTAACTTTGGACTCTTTATGAACAGTAAATATAAACTGCTTCGAATCAAAGGCCATAGATCTTTACAGAATATTGCCATTAATCTATCTGTACCTGGAGACCTGCCAGAGGACTGGTCCTGCACAGACACAGTAAGTTGCAACAGGCATTTGAGCCTTGATTCATTTTTCTGGGAGACCAGTAAATCATGAACAATTTCAGGCACTTCTGCTTCCCAAGATTTGATGCTGTACCAGTACAACGCTGTACCACCTAGATTTACAGTTCATGAGAAAATCATTAATTTATTTACATGGATTATTTCTGAACATGCTGGAAATTTTAGATACATTTAACTTATTGTTTTTCCTTCTCAAAAAAAAAAGGAAAAATAAAAAAAAATGTAAGTTGTAAATAAAACAAAAATGTAATTAAATTCACTAAATACATACATAAATCTGGTAAAATGTGTCAACCTTTAATAACCTCCCACAAAAAAAGGTGAACATATGATTTTTAAAACTGTATTTAACAAGTTTTAAAAAAATATCCACAAACTGTAATATTACAAATTATATTACAAATAACAGTAGCTAGAGCATAGACACACCTTTCCTCAACAAGGTTAATTTTGCTATTGCACAAATAATGTGGTATGAACTATGACCAAAGTTTAATTCTTAAGTTTAGGAGTTTGTACAAAACTAATCATTTACGGTGATAATCTTCAAAAATAATACTGACACCACCAAAAGCAGTTGGCACAGCATGATTGCAAAAAATTAATTATTTTCTAATTATGAAGCTGATCAATAAAATTGAAATGTCTTGTTTATTGTAGTGAACAAATATATTTGCCCTGAAAAAAAGGTTGTCAAAAATACGTTGTTTATTGCAAATTCATCTTATTAAATTCAGTTTGTTGCTCCCACCTCAAATGGGTTTGTGACACATAAGGCATACACTTTCAGAAAACTCAAAAATGTCATTAAAATATGAGTGTGACAAGTGTAAGTGTTCCCCATGTGGCCCACAGGCCTGAAGTACCCTGTACAGGCGAGTGATAAACGTGGAAACTTGCCTTTCCAAAACTATGTGAAATAGAATTTTTAGTAACTGATTAATTTGATTTGTAGTAGACATTGTAGCCTTTTAAAATGTATGTGTCTTTTTATAATTCCTGTAGTTCAAAAAGCAGAGAATGGTGTCAACAACTTTAAGATCTTGAGTTAAATTTCCAAGGAATTTGTGAACTGTTAAAATGTGTATTTTGAATGTGCTGCGAGTTTCTTTGCATACAAGTGAATGTCAAATGTACACTGGCAGTCAAAAGCCTGGAATAGTTCCGATTTTGGAAAGACATATCTTATTCTCACTAATCTTAAAATATATTCAAAAAGAAAACAATTTTATTTCTTCTATATCTTTTATTTAGTTGCATTTGCTTTTATTCTGTCACTAATGGATTGTGTTTTTTGGAACTGTGATCATTTCATTGCTTATGTTGATGATTGGATTATGAGCCGATTTCGATTTCCAAGAGCCATCACCTTGCAAATTGTAAATTGTGTAAACTGCAGAAATTGTGTTCTGTTTGTAAAATGTTTTACATGCTTAACATGCAATCTGTGATGTGCACTTGACTCTCACTTGTGTAGTTGTGAAATGCCTTGCTGGAAACACTGCATAATGAATAAGGAATTGGTAAGCTTGTACAGTGTACATTTTTTAATCTCTACACAGATGTTCTTTACAGCTCGTATCCTCTCTTGTGTTTCTAGGTCTGTTAATGTTAGTATTTGTTAATACACATCTGGATGTCCATGTACATGGAATTTATATGCAGATGAAGTCATGAATAATACAAAAAGCTCAGTTTTGGTTGCTTCATGGAGGAAACCAGGTAGAAAATAAAGCTAAAGCAATCTTATGCTACTCTGGTTTTATAAAGGAAATCTGGTGGCTTTCATAAATCAGAAAATTCATGGAAACTTCGTTGGCAATCAGCTATACTACAGTGTGCTCTAGAACAGACTTTCCATTGGTCAAATAGGATGTTTGTAATTGTATTTGCAATTGCTTCAGATCAAGTGCATCTTATCACACAAAAGCGATTACTGGTGATTTTAATGTTTCATAATAGTTTTCACTAGCAGTGGCCTTAATGTGATGTTGTCTTCTCTCCTATGAAGTTATACAGCAGTGAAGAAACAAGTCACTTTCAACATCTCAATGTGAGGTTCTGTATTCCAGACGGTGGCAATGACCTTGTAATCCAGAGACAAGCTCCCTCAGTGATAGTGTCTAGTCTATTTATACTTTTGGATATTTGTTGTGGTGGAAATAGTGACCTTGACCTTAGACGTGTGTAAGGGAAACAGGTCAATAATTTAGCTCAAAGGGAATCATTTAAGATTTTAAAGGGAACTCCACCATTAATATGCAAGGGCATTAGGACAGAATCACTGTTTTACAGCTGATCACTGAGTCGGCCAGCGGTTCATTGAACGAGCCGTATAACATCAGTTCTGCAATGGATATTAATATCCAAAGTGTAGTGAAAACACTATTTATTAGCACTGTAACAAGATCGGCAGTTTAAGACATTAACTTGTGAGCACAAAACACAAGATACTTCTCTTTTCCATATAAATAAGGCTTTATTGGATAAATCTAAGACAAACTAATCTAACACATGAACACACGCATTCACACAAGTTTTCAGAAAGAGAGAGAGAGGAAATAATTAAAGAGAATGAAAATGTGAAATCCCTAGTTTACAGCAATATGTGCAATTGCATAGATCTGAACAACCATCTATCACTTAATTAACCCTCGCACTGAGGTCCTCAATGAGGTTAAAATTTAGATTAACTGCACCAGTTCAGTTAGAATCTGGAGGTACTTGCTTTCTGTGTGCGGGGTTCCCTTTCTTGTCTGGTTGCTGAAAGGGGTTTCCCGAGGTTGCTGATTGGCTGTAGGCTCAGTCTTGGGAAGCCAGTGGTTGGGCGTTGGCTGGCGACGCGGAGCTGTGGTCGGCAGTTGAAGGGTAGACAGCACTCTTCGGAGATACGGCGTTCGGCTTAACTCAGAACACGAAACTCTCAAAGGAAAAGAAAATAAATTAAAGTAAAAGAATGAAAAGAGTAAAGTTTGACGAGGCCCAGGTGTTGTTTTCTTCTCCTCAGTTTTGTAGTCGCTGCGGTAAGCCATAGCACGCTCACTAAAGAAGCATGACTAGGATGAAATCAAAAGCCGGCATGCTAACAGCTAGAACACAAAAAGTCAGAAACCCGCAAAAAGCAAAATGCAAAAGACCAAAAAGCCCAGTTTGTGGTGTCCTGAGTATTTAACCAGGTCGTGTTTACACACCCAAATGGGTGGTTTCGACCAATTGGTAGCTCGGTGTTGCAATTTTCTCCTTCCCATTCATAAACAACTGTTTAATCTCCTCATCACCATTACCTGCGTTTTTTTTCCCCCGCTCTGGTAGAGTTGATTTTGGACATGATTTCTATCACGATGATATGATACATTTGACCAAGAATTGACTGAGAGAAACGTTTCAAGCATGAAAATTCAAACTCACACATACCAAGCATGAATATGACCCCTTAAGCTCTTCAGTAGTTATTAACAATACATACACAATAAATGCTTAAAACATGATGGTTACACTGTGGGTTGAGATACATATATGGAGTTATGCATAGCATTCTTAGCTGGTCACCATCCTTTTAGTGTCATTTCGTTGCATGGAAATGCAGTTTTCCCGTCCATCTAGTGAATGTATGAATACCAGAGATTAAAATGTCTGTAAGGAATTTTAGTCTCTCTGTTCTTGTCGTAAAGGGGGGGAAGTCAATTTACGAGGAGCTTATGACTGTAGTTACTATCGTGTGATAGACATGCGGTCATCTCTTTTGACCATTACTCTTGATAACTTGCCCCAAAATTTTACAATCCCCTTGGACTTGTCAATGTGTTCTTTTATGTTAATGTTGAAAACTGTTCTGTGAAATAGTTTGTTAGCCTTGCTTCAGACTGGCTAATGCTCGGTCTGATTTATTGGGCATCTTTTGTCTTGGGCCTCATGATTTTTTTGACTCCCGTGCCTCAACTCGTTCTGACCAATCTTAGAGTTGTCTGATTCGTTCTGATATCCCCTACATACCCCTCCCCTTTCGAATCGCGATCGGCGATGTGTTGAGTTGAAGACATCGGCGAGTGCTGGAGAAACAAAGGCAGAAGAAGCAGACAAACACAGCAAACAGCAAGACACCTCCATGACAGTTACTGTACTGATGCAGGCATCATGTTATTTAGGTACAGGTGGTAAAGTTCAATTAGTCAAAATAGTTTAGTAAATTGAATATGTTTTAATTCAATCTGGAAATTGTTCTAATTTGGTTCCGTATGTTGATTCGTCAATCAAATTTTGTGGTTAACTTTGTTTGGTTCTTTTAGGTTGTCTTAATTTAAAACGTTTACTGTTAATTTTCTAGTAACATAATTTGCAATGAAATGAATTGACCTATTGTGCATGGAGCTCTCTGGCTTCCATTCGGTTTAGAATTACTGGCGGATATTAGGTGGGGTGAGTCAATCCTAATATCAGACGTTTGACCCTTGCAGGGTGTCTAGGTGTTTCACCTACTAAGGAAAGAGGGGAAGGAAAAGGGATAGGTAAAAGAAGAACAAACAAAAACAAAGCTGCTGTGGGTTTTCCTAGCATGGCTTACAACTACTGTTGAGCTAGGATGTCGTGTGCAGATAGTGTGTCATGTACCTTAAATTAGTGTCAGTTGTTCTACCTATTGTGAGGATGGCTGCATATTTCTTCATGGTGGGCATATGTAACTTTGTTACGCTAAAATTTGGGTATTATACTTGTGGGAAGAAAATGTTTGTTGAGTGTGTTATCAGTAGATGTGGTTACCTCTGGTTGTAGGTAATGTTGTGTGTGTGTTAATGGTGTAGTGTATGTGTGGTCAGATCTGTTTCAGTCTGTGTTGTCTCCCCCTTTTTCTTGTATGTCAGTGAAGACGGGCTCTCTGCATCCTTGGCTTGGATGAGGGCGTGTCCATGATCTAATGGGGGTCAGTCCAGCGAGGCAGGAAGTTCTTTAGCAGACAGTTGGAGGTAGTTTGGCATGGCTGTGTGAAGCTGGGGTGTAAACTTTGTCTCCTATGTTGCATTTCCCTTGTGTTGCCTTCTGGTTGTGGCAGACTTTCTGATCTTCTGTGTTTGGGTGGTTGCTGTTGCACAGACAGGTATGTGGTTCTTGGAGTTGATTTGACAGTTGGTTATTGAGCGATGGGTGACTGAGGTGATGTTCTTTGGTACCTCAGAGTTTTATCAACAGTTGACCGTGAGAGACTTGCTCGTTCTGGGTGGTTGTTGAACAGGTGCTTGTCATCTCTGATGTGGTGTACCAGGTGATCACCGGCCTTCCGTTCTGTCGCTGGTCACAGCGAGCGTGACTCAACTTTGTGGTCATCCATGTTCAGCTTTTCTTGAAGGAACTCTTTCATTTGTCTCATGACTTTTTCCATGTCGTCTGATGGTAAGCTGTCTTGTTCTTGTGCATACTCAGCACTGTGCATGTCTGTGTGGTGCTGAGGTGGGTTTTGTTGTCGAGTTGCTCTTGGATGAGTCAGGCGTTTACCTTTGGATGTCTGGTTAGGTTTCCTGTTGTTCCTATCTTTTGGGTTTCTTGTGAAGCGTGGCTGTTCCCATGGATTTTTTCCAGCGGCTGGGCTGAAAGCTGTCGTGGACATGGGGGTCACGTTCTCTGTGCTCTTGATGGAAGACTCTGGTGTCGTGATGCCACTGGGTGTCGTCCAGTGCCAGGCTTGAGTCTTTGGTTACAGAGTTCAAGAGTGTGGATGTTTTGTTACCTTTCTTTGAGGCCATCTTCTGCTTGTTGTAGGCCTTCTGTGTTTGTCACGCACTTTGGATGGTCATGGAGCGTTGACAGGCCATGACGCCTAGATGAATTGCTGACCCTCCAGGGTGCAGGTTTCTTAAGAAGAGGCTTTTGAAGTTCACATCCTCTTCAAGGTCAGGTTCGTTGTGTGCACCAAAGTAGTCTTGTCGGAGTCGGTTGTAGTAAGCTTGTGGAGCCTCTTGTCGACCTTGTTTGGTTTCCAAGGCAGTTAACAGTCCATGCTCAGACTCAGGGTTTGTAAACTCTTTAATCAGGACCTCACGGAGTATCTGGTAGCTTGACTTTGTTTGACTGGGATGTCGATCTAGGAAGTTTCGTACCTCATGACTTGATGTGGCTCTTAGGAGGTATAAACTGTCTCTGTCAGTCACACGAGGTCTCGTTTCCAGATAAAACTCGATATCTTGCAAGGAGCCTGGATGTCGTGGCCCGCTGCAGAGTTTGGGTTGAAACTGCTGATGTTTTTAGACAGCTTGTTGAGGTCTTTGATGGTCATCCCATGTGCAGCTCCAAGGTCTGCTTGGATGGGAGGTATTCTTTCGTTGGCAGGAAAGGGTTGTGTGGCGAAGGCAGGTGAGGTTTTGGGTTGTGGCCCTTCGCGCCTTTCGTCATATGCCAGTTCTTGGACATGGGACTCTGCTCTGCTCATCAGTGGTGAGGCTGAGAGATGCTTCTTTTCTTGGCTCTTGTTTCAGCTCTTAAGCATCTTTGAGTTCTTTTCTGACTATGTAGTGCTCATCGTTGGTATCGTCTAGTTGTTTGGTCAGATTGTCCATTTCAGTTCTATACCTTTCAAGGTGGTCTTTCAGGGTACTAATTTCAACATTCTTGTCTCTGATGTGATTCTTGGCTTTCTCTAGTAGCTGTTCGGCATACTGGAGTCTGTTTACCAGGTCTTTCTGGGCAGCCTTTGCATGTTGTTGGTCGAGCTGAGCTGCTGCCAGGGCTGCTTGGATCTTCTTAACTTGTTCTGTTGTTTCCTGCTCCCTCTCGTTGGGTGCTTTGCGTTGATCTTGAACTTTCACTTCCAGCTTGTCTATGCGGCGTTGAGCACGTGTCAGCTCCTTTTGAAGGTGGGTGATGTGCTTGTCGCTAAGTTTCAGCTGGGTTGTGAAGGTGTAGCTTAGGGAGCTGGTGATTTTGACCTGCTCCTCGTGGTTGTTGTTCTGGCTTGAATCTTGTGTCAGGAATCTTCTCAGGATTAGGATTATTATTAAAAATAATAACAGTTCAAATGTCTTGGGGGTGAGGCTGTCTGTCATGCCTCTCAGCCAAGTATTCACATCTTCCCCATAGGCAATGGGGTTTGCAGTCTGCGGCATTTTGGCACGCTGGGGAGAAGAGAGACTGACACAGATCTGTGTAGAGTAGAAGCCTATGTGTGGTGGGACAACTAAGTGTGGTATCAGTGACTGTGACCCACTAGTGAAGTGTGGTGATGATTGTGTTGGTCTCAGGTGTCTAAGTAGATTAGGGATGCAAAGACTTCGTCACTTCTAACGAGGAATAGGAAAAAGAGAGAAAAAGGTAAAAACAATTCAGTAAAAAAAAACAATTCCTTTTTGGTTGAGAATTTTTTTTTTTCAATTTAATGTGGTTATCAAGAAGTTAAACAATATTATTAAATCTCTGTTTTAGACAAAAGAATGCAATAATAATGTTGATATCTCTTTTCTTAGTCTGACAGGATTGACACCGTACACCTTACAGTTGTGCCGCTCACCAGGGAGGCTGCGAAGGCGACAGTTGTTCAACACTTATCTCTATTAAATCGATCTCAGCGTTGGATGAGATGCTAAAATTTGGATTGCGTTTCCAAATGTAGGGAGGTTAGGAAGAATGAAGGAGGGGTTGATTACAATCAAATTAATAAGGATGATATGTCTTCTTTGATTGTGTATTTCATTCACTTAGAATTTATTGATGGTTCTTACAGGTCCCTACGAATGTGAAGAGTAAAGAGGAAAGAAAGAAGGAGGTGACAGGAGAAAAGGGAAGGAGAACTCAGGAGTTTACTCAGTAAACTGAGTGGATCGCGTCCACTAGCAGGCTCTGATGCTGTTATGCTCAACTACGAGTAGAATAGTTGTTGTTCTTAGTTGCTGCACAACTAATCAAACAAAAATAAAATTTGAGGGAAAGAACGTTGTCTTTCTAATTTATTTGAACTCGTAGTGAGGGATAACACTGTCTCATATTAGGGCTCAGGTGTGTCGTTCCCAAGCTAGGATCTCCAGAGGAACACGAATGGTAAAGTAAAATTAAAAGTATTAAATGGGCAAAGTAAGTAGAAAGGAAGTTAAATAACGAAGGAAATCAAAATAAAACAATAATGGCTAAGTGTATAACCACAGGAAGAAAAGGGGTAAAACGCAATAAAATAATGAGTAAGTATAAGTCTGAATAGAATTTATTGATAGGTAATAAAATCAATTAGGTAGAATAAGTTTATTAAACTTTAAAGTTCAAGGCTTATTCGTACCTAAGATGATTAGGCATAAGAGGGAATACTAGAAATAATGATCATATGAAATGATCTGAGGGGGAAATTTGAATGATTCCAAATAAATTTAATGTTTTAATTAAATTTGAATTTGGCACAATTAATAATTGTGAGTTAGTATTTCCTTTTCTAGTAAAGTAAGATAAAGTGGTAAGAAGTGAGAAAAGGGAGGAATAAGAGAGAGAAAGAGACCAACAGGTGTATTAGTTTAGATGTTTAAAGGGTTAAATCACTTTATCGTTGCCCAACAGACACTGAATTCAACCACTGGATGTTAATGCTAACTGCTAACCTTTGAGGCTAAAGGCTTTAGCATAGACTTCAATGTAAACAACTGTTTCGTTAGCTTAGCCACCCGTGGGGTTTGTTTACAATAGCGTCGCTGTGCTGCGCGTGCGCGGTTCAGAGTTGCTTTTCGTAAGTATGTTCTACTTTCCGTGTCACGATCGTGCAACTATTGCAACCAATCAAGCTCTAGTGGCAGCAAATGTTCATATTTGCATTAACAAGACAGTTAAGCATATCACTAAATATCGGCGCATTTCAACCTGTACAAATAACAACACCGCTTTGGTTGGTTTTGCGATGTGGCGCTTAAACTCTCGGTTCGTTCTGAGTTAGATTTAACTTTATTCAGATAGCAGCTTTGTGCTGCAGAGTTAGGAGAAGCAGTGATAACGATCTCAGCAGATCTTTTAAATCTCTGTGCCAGTTTCTCTGGACACTTAAACAACAGGGTTTCTTCGCTGTTGTTGCAAAGTTAATATTCACTTACACGCCGTGTTAAGCGAGATTAAATGTACTTTGTGAACAGACACAGGCAGGCAGCATTATCTCGTAATGTTTAACTCAGGGAATCGAATAGCATGGCATAACAATGGGACACGCATTGAAAGCAAACTATGAATAATAAGGCTTTGATAAGAAGATTGAGGAACACGCTCAAACTATTTTTTATTTTATTTATTTCCCTTTTAACTACTGCAGTTTAGCGGCGTTCAGCTAACGGTGACTGAGATTCAGGGAGTATAGCGATTGAAAACACTGGAACACGCAATGAATCAATTCAGCTATAAAACAAGGCATTACAAAAATGAGGAACACGCTCAACTTCTACCTTATTGTACGATCTCAGATGTTAACTTGAAGTTACACTTACTACAGTTTAACAATGAAGAGGCGGACTCAAGTTACAGCCTTCTCTGCATTCAGCTGTCGCGCCGGCTAGCTTACTCACACACACACCCACACACACCACACACACACACACACCCAGTCTTCAACCGTACCGCTTCTCATATTTCATCCGCAGCAATGGAAATATGAAATAACTTTGCTTTTTGCTCACAATTTAGGTTAATCTGCCCGCATTCTCCACCAATTATACTGTAAGGGAAACAGGTCAATTTAGCTCAAAGGGAATCATTTAAGATTTTAAAGGGAACTCCACCATTAATATGTAAGGGAATTAGGACAGAATCACTGTTTTATGGTTGATCACTGAGACGGCCAGCGAGTCATTGAACGAGCCGTATGACATCAGTTCTGCAATGGATATTTATATCCAAAATATAGTGAAAACATTATTTATTAGCACTGTAACAAGATCGGCAGTTTAAGACATTCACTTGTAAGCACAAAACACAAGATACTTCTCTTTTCCATATAAATAAGGCTTTATTGGATAAATCTAAGACATATAAACTAATCTAACACATGAACACACGCATTCACACAAGTTTTCAGAAAGAGAGAGAGAGGAAATAATTAGTTTAAGAGAATGAAAATGTGAAATCCCAAGTTTACAGCAGTATGTGCAATTGTATAGATCTGAACAACCATCAATCACTTAATTAACCCTCGCACTGATTTCCTCAATGAGGTTAAAATTTAGATTGACTGCACCAGTTCAGTTTAGAATCTGGAGTACTTGCGTTTCTGTGTTGCGGGGTTCCCTTTCTTGTCTGGTTGCTGAAAGGGTTTCCCGAGGTTGCTGATTGGCTGTAGGCTCAGTCTTGGGAAGCCAGTGGTTGGGCGTTGGCTGGCGACGCGGAGCTGTGGTCTGCAGTTGAAGGGTAGACAGCACTCTTCTGGAAGATGCGGCGTTAGGCTTAACTCAGAACACGAACCTCTCAACGGAAAATAAAACAAACTAAAGAATAGAAGTAAAATTTGACAAGACTAGGTTGTGTTTCTCCTCATGGTTTTGGAGGAGATAGCGTGTAAGCCAGAGCACGCTCAAAAACTAAAGAAGCATGACTAGGAGTGAAAAGCTAAAAGCCGCATGGCTAAACGCTAGACACAAAAATTCAACCCGCAAAAAGGCAAAGGCAAAAGGCAAAAAAGGCCAAGTTTGATGGTGTTTATAGTATTTAAACCGGGCTGTTTAACACTCCCCAAATGGTGCCTCGACCAATTGTAGTTCGGGGTGTTGCAATGTTTCTCCTTCCCGTTCATAAATCAACTGTTATCTCATCATTCACATGACCTGCTTTTTTCCCGCTCTGGTAGAGTATGATTTTGGACATGATTTCTATCACGAGGATATGATACATTTGACCAAGAATTGACTGGGAGAAACGTTTCAAGCATGAAAATTCAAACTCACACATACCAAGCATGAATATGACCCCTTAAGCTCTTCAATAGTTATTAACAATACATACACAATAAATGATTAAAACATGATGGTTAAACATGTGGGTTACATACATAATATGGAGTGATTATAGCAATTATTAGCTGGTCACCAGTCCTTTTAGTGTCATTTAGGTGCATGGAAAGGTAGTTTCCGTGCCATTCTGTGAATGCATGAATACCAGAGATGTTAAAATGTCTGTAAGGAATTTTAGTCTCTCTGTTCTTGTCGTAAAGTGGGGGAAGTCAATTTACGAGGAGCTTGTGACTGTAGTTACTCTCGTGTGATAGTCATGCGGTCATCTCTTTTGACCATTATTCTTGATAACTTGCCCCAAAATTTTACAATCTCCTTGGACTTGTCAATGTGTTCTTTTGTGTTAATGTTGAAAACTGTTCTGTGACAGGGTCTTAGGTTTAGGTTTGCTTCAGAGAGGCTGGGGTCTGATTTATGATATCCTGTTGTCTTGGGCCTCAGTGGATTTTTTGTGACTCCTCGTGCCTCAACTCGGTTCTGACCAAATCTTAGATTGTCTGATTCGGTCTGATATCCTACACGTGTTAGTACTCTCTTGGAAACTATAGCAAGTTTTCACAGACCCAGTATTGCTTTCTGTCATATCACCAAACTTTTGTTGATGAAATCAGGATTTGCATTAACTGTGGATTCAAAGTCCACATGTTTGTTTGTTTTTGTAATCAGCTATATCACACACTGCATGTGTTGTCCTTTTTATTTATTAATAAGCACTCTCTTTGATGTTAAGCAATACCACAACATCAAGAGTACTTTTTTTTATTATCTTGTTGATATTAAGCTCAGGCCTACAATTCCTGCTTATCAGCATGGGCACAGGTAATCACAATTGCATGTGTGATATCGCTTTTATACAACAGTTCAATAAACTAAAATGTAAAGTCAGTGTGACCTGGAAGTGCGACCGAATTTACTTAAGTATTGTGGTATATTTCCAAGAGAAACAAAATACTGAATGAGGGTGGGGCTTGATTTTAGCATACCTCCTCACCATCTCTTGTTCACAGCAGACTGACGGGTGGAAAGAAGGGGTTAAGCATGTTCTTTTCAATCTGTCAAACTGATGTCATCAGAAAAGGAATGCCATTTTGGACACAGACTTGGCAAACACAATTGCCTCCTTTCCAATATCTCTGACGTTTGAATATGATTGACGCATTTCACCCCCTAGTGACAGTTACACTGAATTTGGTTGAAATTGGTTAGTTATACTGAACTGAAATTTTAAAGGGGTCATAGTTACAATTTCTCCTTTTTAACTTTAGTTAGTGTGCAATGTGGCTGTTTTGAGCTAGTACCCTACATCGCAATTACAATGCCTACAAATATGGTTTGTAGGGACTACAACGAGCTACTTCCTGGGTTAGTGAAATCACAAACCCTGAAATTGACACAAACCCTGCCCCCCAGGAACTACCCGTTATGGTAAGAAGCATGACGTTTTGGGACAACATGCACTAGACTGTTAGCGAATCACATCACACTGGGCCAGCTATCCAATCTCCATTGAGAGTCCATTGCAAATTTCTGAGGGAGGAACCTGGAAGTCGACAGACCATTTTTAGGAGAACAGAAAAGCAGTGTGGAATAAAGGTTAAAAATTTGAAAAATAATGTGACTTTTTAAAAACGAAGCATGGACACGTTACAGTGTGCACCCCATAAACACAATCAAGCCTTCGAAAAAAAGCCGGTAGACCACCCTTTTAAATTGGTTGTAAATCAGCCGCTTATTCATGATCTTAAAATGAATTATGACTAATGAATGTATGAATATATTCAAAACAAATGACCACCAATATCGTTTAAAAAAGGACAGTAGGTTTTTTTAGGGCTAGTCTATGTAAATAATTACTTAATCTAAAATAATTATTAGTTAGCAAAAATATGTTCTAAGACTGGGGTGTCAAACTCAATTCCTGGAGGGCCAAAGCCCTGCAGAGTTTAGATTCAACCCTAATTAAACACACCTGATCCAACTAATCAAGTCCTTTAGGCTTATTTGAAAACTATGTGATATGTGTGTTGGAGCAGGGTTGGAACAAAACTCTGCAGGGCTCCGGCCCTCTAGGAATTGAGTTTGACACCCCTGTTCTAAGAATATTTTACTATTAAAACGTTATTTCTGAATGTCCTATGAATAAGAATCTTGTCAGAACAATTCTGAGTTCTGAGAACATTCCTTGTTAGCTTGGCTAGGCACTAAGTTCACATATTTCAATGTGTCCAAAACTCAAATCAGATCCGAACATTACTCATACGCATATGATCAGAACTTACAGCGCCTGTATTACTCTCCATTAGAAGTGAATGACTTTTGTTCTGTCATTTGTTGGAGATTGTGAAATGTGGCTTTGTCTGTTTTTGCTCTGGCAATATTCTCGCGGTTTTGTTCCTGAATTAATCAGCATTTTTAACAAATAAAACGAATAAATGAATCAACACCTCATTAATAAACACTGTCACTTGTCGCCACCTACTGGTGTAACAATGTAAACTGCAGAGAGGGTCACAGAAGTGAAAAGACCAAGTGCTGTTTGACTGCACAGGTTTAAGGACTGAAAAAAAATCAACTTTAAAAACGAATTATTGGTTATCAGTATCTGACAATATTTCCATCTTGGTTTTCTCAGTAGTCACATTTTCATAATTAATTACCCTGTCACAATGAACAGGGCGGCTGCTGGCTGAAAACAACAGACGACCAGATGCCGAGAGGGCTGCTGTGGACCAGACACCACAAGTCTAATAACCTGGGGCCTCATTTATAACTAATGCGTACGCACAAAAACAGCCCTGAAAGAGGTGTACGCTACTTCCTGCGCAAAATTTGGGATTTATAAAAACAAACTTGACGGGAAAATTTGCACACCTGCACGCAAACTCTGACCCATGCGTACAAACTCTTTTTCCTTAATGAATGAATTAATGAAGTAAAAACAATGATTTTAAGCTCTGTTTTCATGTTGATATATATATTTACATTAAATATTCCACTCTCATATGGAGATAAGGACAAAAATTACATAATGTCATTATGCAGAACTTAAACCAAAATTATATGAATTATTTGTAGTGGATGCGCTTGATTATTTTTCCTATTTTATTGACAGCGAGGAGTGCTATAGGTGCACAATAATTCATCTTTAAACTGAACTGCAGATCTCATGTTATGAGAAAATATTTTTTAGCGAGAACAATGATCAATTATGCGCACTTACGATATTATGGCGGACACTGCTGGATTCAGTGGTCGAACGGTCCATTATCCAGTTTGAATAGGTCCAATGATAATATCTTACTGTACAACCACAGCTGCACAGAGGTGTTGATGTTGTGTGAAGGCATCTCTACAACATTATGAAAAGTACCGCTGTATTTGAAGGCTACAACTTGAAGAAAAGGGTAAGATGTATACATTTCCTTTTTAAAATACTTTGTTAGTGATGTGCCGAGCCAGACAATTTTACACTGCAATAAATAGGCCTATCTGTTTCCACAAAAAGAATTATAGCTAAAAGATATTCACCTTATCAGCAAAACTGCATAAATTTAGTTTGATTTGAATTGTTTAAAACAATTGAAATAGGCTACTATTTGGCCAGTGTAAAATAATGAGATCAACTCTATTCTAAAATATTTATCTTATAACTTTTTTATTTTAAACAGTTTTTGTTTTTGTCTTGATATATTTATTCAAAAATTCTAAGATTCGCACAATCTTTCTCTGACTGGGATTTATAAAAGGATTTTTGCGCAGGTTCTGGCATACGAAGGGTTTTATAAATGAGACCCCTGGTCTTGATGGCTCAGTTTGACAAGCTCCAAGAGCAATACCAGTGAGACAGTGAGTAAATGTTCTTGTTGACACTATCTTCACCATTAGCGTGATATAGTCAGGCTGTCTTCTCTCCCTCAAAGGAGGACAATGTAGCATCTTCGACCAAGCAACAAAACTGGGGGTGTCCTTGTCTTAGCATCCCATAGTACTTCACTGTTTGTCATGTTGGCTGTAAAAGCAAACTACGTTTATTTTAGTAAAATGTCAGTGATGTTTGTTCACAGCAAGACTCTCGCTAAAAACATCTGTCACTGTTTTTCCCATGTATTCTTGTTCTATTACCTCCTTTTTTTCATTATCTATCTTTGATAAGCTTTGTGTATGTGAGACCACCATGACTGTGCAGATAGAGAAAGCATAATGCTGACCCAGGCTGAGTAACCCATTCATCCTGTCACACAGCGCCAAAGCAAACCCCTATACCACGGCTCCGCTGTTTACGCTATCTCTCCAGCCGATGGTGCAGCCTGAACGTTATGGTTGAGCAGACGACCTTGTGAGACTCGAAACATCGAACAATGCCAGCACATCCACCAAACACCTTCCTACACACATGCACAAACACCCTTCAGTGCATTATTTATGCAGGACACCAGAGTGGATTAGCAGAACACACACCATTCCGGCTTCATGAAAAGACCAGGCCGAGACAAATTCCCTATCACACAAACACACTCAACCTCACCAATACAACGGGAAAAAGCATATCACACACTTTCTGGCACACAAATTCAAAAAAGGGCTTAAAAGGATAGTTCACCCAAAAATCGTTCTCCTTAAAGAATACAAAAGAAGATATTTTGAAGAACTGTTTGTGTCTGTACAATGAAAGTTAGACTGATCCAAAACAACTCTGGTCCCCATTGACTTTCCTTATATGGACAAACACGCTGAAATATCTTCTTTTGTGTTTGACAGAAAAAGAAGTTTAGAAGGTTTGGAATGACATGAGGGTGAGTAAATTAGGACCTTGGCACTGTCCTCTTACGGGAATAGTTTCCCCCAAATGAAAATTTGTTAAAAATGTACTTACCCTCAGGCCATCCAAGATCCCTTGGGAACCGATTTTTGCCGAAATGTACATTCCATCCCCGCTCACAGTGAGCCTAGAATTATTGGAGTTTTTATCAGCATTCTGACGGCACACATTCACAACAGGGTCCATTCATTCAATTAACATCTTGTAAAGTGTAAATCTGCATGTTTGTAAGAAACAAATCTACCATTAACACACTTGCACTGTTACAATTGGTGAAAAAGTCCATCCTCTCACAACAAAATTCATCTTCAAATTTGTTTAGAGCTGTTTTGGACTGTTTTAGCTCATAAACAGTGCTTGTCTGTGCATATGTATCTACTAATTCATATCTTAATATTCGCAATTTTCTGGATGTCAGGATCAAGAAGCACTGGGGAATTACACGAGATGGGACTGTAGTTGTGTTGGATCCGTGTTGGTTGTTGTGATTTTTAATCAGTTGTTTAGACTCTAATTCTTATGGCACACATACACTGCAGAGGATCCGTTGGTGATCAAGCAATTTTAAAGCAAAATTTCTTCTTCAAACTGTTCGTGATGAGATAGAAATCCATCATGGTCTTAGGGTGAATACATTTTCAGTATTTTTTATTTTTTTTGGGTGAACTATTCCTTTAAATGGCACCAGCAGAGCACCACCCCTCCCCCACCACTGCCCTTGCCTTTCACCAATTAGAAAATTATGCTTGGTTTTAGATTTGAAGAGGAGTGACACCATAATGCATTAATTTCTAGAAGGGGGCTTTGACATGCACATATATGCACACATGCATCCATCGAAATCCCCTAAACCCAAATGTCCACAATTTCACAGCATCATATCACACGGACCTCTAACGACCTGCTCCTCAAGGGACGTTTGACACCAGTTTGTGCATGTGTGTGTGTGTGTGTGTGTGCGTATTGGTGAGAATGTGTGTGTGTGGCTGATAGAATTAATAATTATAGCCAGAGGGGTTTACACTGGTTTCACCCACTCAACCCCTTAAGACAATGAATAAATAAAGCGTCTGCCTCTCTCATCATGCACTCCCATCCTGTAATACCCCTTTTATTATCCACAGTGAGTCGGGAAATGAGCTAGAGAGAGAGTGAGAGGATATTTGCATTCATTGCATTTTCATGCATTTCTTTTTGTCTTTATCCGCTAGTGGTGCTGAATGGCTCTTTGTAACATTAAGGAAACCTTCATTTGTCTCCCATGGCTCCTCGCGTACGTGATTTTGCCTGACTGAAACATTGGAGACGATTAACATCCTACACACAACTTCGCGCGTCTTGATGTTTACAAAAAAGGCTTTATGCTTATTTCTAGTTTTCTGTTGTAAGTTTACCTTTATCAGTTGTGATTCCCCTCAGTCCTTGTAAAGCAAACGAAAATATCTCCTGTTTTTTGTATGTTCAGCTTATATTGCCCTATTTGTAGTTCCCACTAAATGACCATTCATATTTTTTTATAATAATAACACTATAATACATTGATAATTATTTTCTGACTCATATTTTGTATTGTTTTGGTCGTAAATATCCTAAAACAGTTCTTAACTTAAAATAAAAATGGACTTTCGTAAACAAATGGAATGAGATCTAAAGTCTTGTTTTCTGATAAATATGTCAAAATTTAGTTTTTGTTTAAAACAAGAACAAATATCTGCCTATGGACTAAGAATAAATTATGTTTCTCATGTTTTTTTTTTTTTATGACCCCAGTTGTTTTTTTTTTGTCAATATTGAAGTATAACACTCATAACATTTTAAAATGTTATATATGTTTCGAGAACAGCTTTACACCTTAAGTCATTTTACAATCTCAAGTAAATGTCTTATTTAAGAATGTTTAGATATTTGCACTAAGCAAAATTTATAAAATCGCAAAACTCATTTTTTTTTGCAATGTATAATTCAGTATACATGTAGAGCTCAGTAGTCATATTTTGATTAAAAGATTCCCAAAAATGGTCTCATAGGTTTGCAGTTAAATAAATTATTAAAATGGGAATAATAAAATTTTTTTGTATAATAATAATTAAAATAATTGTTCGCAAATTAAAATGACCAATAATCCATCAAACGCCCGTGCCAAATCAAGTCCCGCCCTACTTTTTTTTTTTTCTCTTGTTGAAGCCCATTTGTCATTCACAAATATTTACAACAGACGAAAGACGATCACTCGAAATTGCTGTTTTCAATTGCTGCTGACTTTAACTTTTACTCTAATCGCAGGAACTCTGGGGCTAAAAACCCACTAATTAGTCCTGAGATACAAACATGGATGCTCTATTTTTTGTCTTTAATAGAGTTGTCTAAGGATACAAGTCCTGTGCCACATTGCAGTTAAGCCATGGGTTGTCACAGCAATGCTTTTTGGTCTTAAATAAACCATTTGAGATCTGCACAAATGTTCCTGACTCATTTTTAAAAAGCTGCCATGAGAGATGAGTCAGCATGGGCGTTTGAAACGTCACATGTGTTAAGTACAATGTATTTTTCAATAACATGTCTGGACAACAGCACAGGGAGTTGTCACAATATCTCTTCTACTATTAATTATCTCTGTTCATCTCAGATTTAACCCTAGGCTCTGGTCAGAGCTCCACATGTGCGCAAACACGCACACACACAGCTGAGCCCCAGGAGATGGCAATATGCGTGCAGTGTAGGCCAATAACTGATCCACTGCCTGAGGAAATGGTCGCACCTTTCTCTTTCTTGATTCTCTGCTCAATATCTCCCTCTTTTATTCAACCCTTCACTCTCCCTACCTCTATTTATGATTTTTTTTTTCTCATCCCTCACGTTGTTATCTCTTCTCCATCGGTTAGACATAATGTGACACGGTTCTTAATTAAATTATCAGAATGCAAAATTACACATCAAATTGGATTCATGTCTAACATGCCCAAAAGCCTAGAATACACACTCACACACACACATACATTATCTCCCCGAACATCGTTCCCCTGCGCAAAGTGTCTACACTTGTGAGGCCTGACCTTAAAGACATGAGCTAGAGAGAACGCTCTAATTTTGGTAGCGAGGAAAAAGGGCAATCGAACGGGAATAAAAAAACACCACAGGGAGCCTGAAGCATGAGAAAATTGAAATGACGATTAGGAAGAGGATAAGAGGCTCATTTTGTCGTTTTAGTTCACCCTTTATCCTCTGTTCTTTCATCTTTACTTTTTGTTTCTCTAATTTATATGTTCTTCTTTTAGAGTTCCTGTAGCTGGTAGACTGGTAGTGCATAGTGCTAACAATGGCAAGATCATGGGTTCAGTTGACAAATTTGTTCTTTTATTTCCCTTACTAATATAGGATACAATGTATCATCATCCTGTACATGCTCAAATCATCTACATACTGTATGTAAATGAAAACTGTTCTTAAAAGGAGACTCTTTTATCAGTGATATGTATTCCCTGTCAGGGTTCTGTCACTTCGGTCTAGTGTAATTGTGGTTTTGTGACAGAGCCCTGACACTCGCGGGTCATAGTTCCTTTCCCGTCTGCTCGTTTCTGTCATGTGAGCGGTGTTCTGCGGCGTGTTCGATGTGCTCGATCCGTGCTACCTCGTCGTCTGCTGTACTGTGTTCATGTTGGAGCAGTGGTGTTTCAGATCCCGGCCGACAGCATTTCTTGAGTTTCGGTTTCGTGTCGGGGTCCGGACACATCTTCTGTCTTGTTGTGGGAGCGTGCGGTCTCAAGTTCGCTCGGCCATGCGCTCTTCTGTCCACATGTGTTGTGTTTTGTGAAGCACGCGGTTTGTGTTCGGCCGCGTGCTTTTCCTGTTGTCTCGTGTGAACACTGTGGCTTATGATTTTCTCCTTCGCCCTTTCGTGTTGGTGTCTCTTGTTCTAGCACATGGCTTGTGATTTGTTTTGCTTGCCATGTGCTTGTGTTTTGTTTTGTGTGAGCACATGGCTTTTTGTCTTTGATTCGGTGTGCCATGTGCTCATGTCAATTGTCTTGACCCCTCCCATCTTGGTACCTGATTATTAGTTAATTTGCCCCACATGTGCTCCCTCGTTACCCTCCTCATTTGCTCTCCATTTATTCTCCTTGTGTTTGCAATCGTGCATGAGTTCGTCATCGTCTATCCCTGGATGTGTCCAGATCCTTGCCTTGCCTTGCCAGCCTGTCTTGCTTGGTTCTTCGGCAACCCAAGGGGTAGTTTTTGTTGCTGTTTTGTTTTTTTTTATTGTCATTAAAAGCCATTTTCTGCAATACTTAGTCCTCGCTCCATCCTCTACCCGGAACCCTGACAGTACGAACTCACCAAGATGAGGACTCAGCAGAAGAAGGGTTTGCGCCATCCACCAGCCTCCACTCTCTCCAGCCCCCACTACCAGCGCATGCTCCACTTTAGGACCTTGAGCTCCCTCCGTCAACAGGGGCTGACGTTAGGAGTTTTGCCCTGGAGTTCAGCGGTGCTGCAGAGGTGTTGGGGTTTAATGATGCGGCCCTCAAGGACCTCTTCTGCTATGCCCTGGATGAGCCCCTCAACTGGTGGACGATGAGAGGGTTGGACCACCTGTCGTTTGAGCGGTTCATCGAATTCCTAGCCCGACAGGGGAATCCTCTGGCTGAAGAGGCTGTAGCGCCCCCAGAGACGGCCGAAGAGGCTGCAGCGCCCCCAGCGTCTGCTGAGGAATCTGCAGCGCCCCCAGAGGTGGCCGATGAGGTGGCAGTGCCCCGCTCTCGGAGACGTAGGAGGAGGAATGGGTACGCCTCACCTCCCCTAGAGGCAGCTGAAGAGGCTGCTGTGCCTCTAGAGGTGGCTGATGAGGCTGCAGCTCCCGTGTGGCGGCCGAGGAGGCTGCAATGCCCCCGAGGGTGGCTGATGAGGCTGCAGCGCCCCCAGTGATGGCCGGAGAAGCTGCAGCGGTCCCAGTGACGGCCGAAGAGGCGGTTGCGCCCCAAGAGGTGGCCGATGAAGTGGCAGTGTTCCGTTCTCGGAGACGGAGGAGGAGGAGGAGAAAGGCTTCCTCCATCCCACATGGCCTGGAGGCCATCCAGGAGCACGCTGTTGCTGGCCTGGAGGCCGTCCCAGATCCGCCCAGGCTCCTTGCCCTGCCGGCCCAGCCCGGGCTCCTTGCCCTGCCGGCCCCGCCCAAGCTCCTTGCTCTGCCGGCGCCGCCCAAGCTCCTTGCCCCGCCCAGGCTCCCTGCCCTGCCGGCCCCGCCCAAGCTCCTGGCCCTGCCGGCCCCGCCCAAGCTCCTCGCCCTGCCGGCCCCGCCCAAGCAACCTTCCCTGATGCCGCCTAGGCTCCCTCCGGCTCCGCCCTGGTGGCCTACTGGTGTTCTTGTTAGGCCGGAGCCTCCCTGGTCTGTTCCCCCGGTCCCGCCCTGGCTCCCCGGGCTTCCTGGTCTGCCTGAGCCTCCCTGGTTCCTGGTTCTTGTTAGGCCGGGGCCTCCCTGGTCTGTTCCTCCGGTCCCGTCCTGGCTCCCCGAGATTCCTGGGCTGCCTGAGCCTCCATGGCTCAACCCTCCCGCCCCTCCCTGGTTCCTGTAATGACTTTCTTGGTTGTACTGCTGGCACTGGCTTGGTTCCCCTCCCTCCCTCCCTCCCCTCTTTGTCCCAGTGTTTAGAGGTTTCCTGTCTTGTGTTGCCTGTTATGTAGGGGTCTTGTGTTGTCATGTTTGTTCTGTCTTGTTTTTGTTGTGCCTCGTTAGGGACGCCAGGTGGCGTTCCTTTTGAGGGGGGCTAGTGTCAGGGTTCTGTTACTTTGGTCTAGTGTAATTCATGGTTTTGTGACAGAGCCCTGACACTCGCTTCATGTCATTGTTTTCATGTGAGCGTGCGGCTTCGCGTGTTCTCGAGCCGTGCGCTCTCGTCTGCGTGTACTGTTTCTTGTTGGAGCGTGGTGTTCAGATCCCGTCACTCATGTCTTGAGTTTCGGTTTCGGGTCGGGGTCCGGACACTCGCGCTCCATGTTCTGTCTGTTGTGGAGCGTGCGGTCTCGAGTTCGCTCGGCCGTGCGCTCTTCTGTCCATGTGTGTTGTGTTTTGTGTAGCACACGGTTTGTGTTCAGCCGCGTGCTTGTATTGTTGTCTTGTGTGAACACGCGGCTTATGAGTTTGCTCATTAGCTGCGTGTTCGTGTCTCTTGTTCTAGCACATGGCTTGTGATTTTTGTTTTGCTGGCCATGTGCTTGTGTTTTGTTTTTTGTGAGCACATGGCTTTTTGTCTTTGTTTCGGTGTGCCATGTGCTCATGTCAACTGTCTTGACCCCTCCCATCTTGTTACCTGATTATTAGTTAATTTGCCCCACATGTGCTTCCTCGTTACCCTCCTCATTTGCTCTCCATTTTTTCTCCTTGTGTTTGCAGTCGTGCGTGAGTTTGTCATCGTCAATCCCTGGATGTGTCCAGATCCTCCCTTGCCTTGCCTTGTCTTGCCCCCACGGGTATTGTTGTTACCCTTTTGTTTATTTTTATTACAATAAAACCTTTCTTCTGCGTACTGGAGTCCTCGCCTCATCCTCTACTACCGACCCTGTACATTCCCTGCACATTAAACCATTACTTGCCATTGCTAGCACGATGGGCGTTACCAGCTACCACTATTATGAATTACTAAATAAGACGTATAATTAGACATCTGAATGTTTTTGCAGAAAATCTGATGCAAATTTTTAATAATTTATTAGTTTTTTTTATTTAAAAATCTAAATCAATAGCATGTATCTCTTTTGGCAATTTGGTGGATTAATGACAGACAGATAACTGAAACCCAGGAAAAAATTATACATCTGATAACACTATATTCTATTATGGCATGTCATATTAGCAATAGCTTATGAATTCAGATTCTACTTAAAAGGTCTATAGGTTGGAACAATGAAGATGTTTGAAATGTATATAAATTATTACATTTCTATTATTATTCGATAGATAGATAGACTTCTTACTTGAAGTATTTGTTATAGTACAAATTTCTATGAATTTCTGTGTCATAGTTATCTGTGGCATAAAAGCCCTTACTAATATCCACCACTGAAAAAAAAGTGCATATCACTGTTATTCAATGAAAAAAAAAATGTAACCTCGATACTTTTCAGATAAAATAAATCTCACAAATGTGATGTTCAGATGAAATGTCAAGATTAATAAATGCATAAATATTCAATAAATGGGTTGAGATAGGATTAAGTCACATCTTTACTTGAATCTTTACTGCATTTTACCCACTATCTTGAATGCAGTTCCATTTGCTCTGATAAAGATGTCTGCTTCATGTTTAAACGCATAAACTAATGTAAATTCTAATTTCCGGATTAAAGTAAACTCTCTGTTATCTGGATTTGTGTAGAAGCTTTGATTTAACAAATGACATGCTTTTTACTTGCTAGTCAATGGATAAATATGCCAATACACTTTCAAAACAACATTCTGCATTGTGAATGCAATAATGCATGTGTGTAAAAGAACACACATTCATTAGATTCATTTCTTATGTCACTGAATGCATTCAGTGGTGTTTTTTTAAAGACTTGAATAGTCACAGTATAGCTAGGGGAAATGATGGAAACAGCACATGACCGACAACTGCAATTATTATAACCGAACACAACAACAGAGGCAGGCAACTGGCAGAGTGCCATGCACAAATTAAGTCGACATATAATTAAATTGAACTACTTTGTTTTTTTTGTGTGTTGCCATAGCACGAAGCATGAAGCAACTGGTTTGTGGTACCTTCAGGCTTTAGATGAGCTGACCTAGAAAACTGAAAGCATCCTTAGTGACTGGGGGTGTGTACGCTCACTGTTTTTGCCCTAAAAGCTCAGATTTTTGAGCTGCTGTCATAAACAGCGCTGGTTCAATCTCAGGTAGGGGATCAAAATCCTCTCTATCACTAATGTGTACTGGAGCATAGCGCCAAATCCCACACTGCTTTAATTCAATTAGTGTACTGAAAGTCACTTTGGATGAAATATGTCTGTAAAATGGTTTCCCAGACTTTTGAACAAAAAATAGGGATTTACAATGTGCATTTCTCTGAATTGAGTTTGCATTCACAATTCACTAAGAACTGTTATGTGAATATGTCTTTTGTGGAGCATCAGTAGTGTGAACCTTGCATACTTTGGTTCTCATTATACATCCTTTAGGCCGTACTCTCCTACTCTTATCCCCCACACATGATGCTTGTGTCCTAAGATTACATGACTTCCTCCTGTGAAAGACCATAGCGAGAGAGAGAGAAAAAACACCCACCCACACAGTGACATGGATGTAATGTCAGAAACTAATGAAAAATGTAATAAAATCTAATGAGTATCTAATGAGTGTTATCACCTTGAATATTTTACAATATGGGTCAAAATAAGGAACTTAAAGGAATAGTTCACCCAAAAATGAAATTTTGCTGAAAATGCACCCACCCTCAGGCCATCCAGCATGTAGATGACTTTGTTTCTTTATCAGAACCAATTTAGAGAAATGTAGCATACATCACTTGCTCATTCACGTATTTTTCGGCGTTGATGGGTGCCTTCAGAATGAGAGTCCAAACAGCTGCTAAAAACATCACAATAATCCACAAGTAATCCACCAGTCCTTGTGAAGTGAAAAGCTACGTTTGTTTTAATAAACAAATCCATCATTAAGATGTTTTTAACTTCAAACCTTTGCTTCCAGCTAAAATATAAGTCAATATCGATAACGTTTTATGAATAAGAAATTTACACTGATCAAGCACCACTTACAAGCCACAACAGTTCTAATCAAATATGTCAGTCGATTTTGATGTTGCAGGACAACTCTTTTTCACTGGAGGAAGATTATGGATTAATAGATTAGTAGGCCTAATTGATGGACGGAAGTTTTCATCAGCTGTTTGGACATTCTGATGGCACCCATTCACGGCAAAGAATCCATTGGTGAGCAAAGGATATAATGTTAATTTCTCTAAATCTATTCCGTTGAAGAAACAAACTCATCTACATCTTGGATGGCCTGCAGGTGAGTACATTTTCAGCAAATATTAATTTTGGGGTGAACTATTCCTTTAATTACTGCTCATCCAATAGCCATTCTTATCCAAGCTGCCTAAAACACATCCTTCATGTGATAAAACATCTGCTCAGTGAGAGAACAAGCTCCTATCGCAGCCCTTTTAATAGTTTCTCATGTCTCAACACCTCGGGTCTGATTGTCACTTTTCCTCAAAGAACAAATTAAACTTGAGTTAAAACTTGAGTTCAATTTGATGCCTGGCAGATATGTTCACTCAGAGTGCTGTTTTGAATTGTGAACTGTGAAATGACAAATTCCAAAAAAAATTAAAATTCAAAGCAATATATAAAAGCTTTAGTTTACACATTTATTTTAGCTTTCAAAACTATTTTAGTTTAAAAAACAGATATTAAAATTGTTTTTTAATTGTTTTTGATCACTGTTGTGATTCATTAAATATGGTGGAACTCTTTGTTGTATCATACAAGCCTTAGCTCATGTGTCCTGCAGCACTGAAAGGGTTCCTAATTATAGATTAATGTATTATTAAGATATGGCTACTTTCTTATTATGTACTACTGTGGTGCAGTCATTCGCAACATGGTCACTAATACATATTTAAAAGACATTTTATTACTCTTTTGATATAATATTACTTGTGAATGGGGCATTTTTCTAAATTTACAACAAAAAAAAAATGATGAAGTTCAAAGGTTGATTTGGGGCTAAATTTAAAATAAAGGATTTTCCCTTGCATCACTGTTAGATTATTTAAGCAACAAACACAGAGTTATTCATTCTACAGAAGCATGTCCACATGAACATTTATTTTATAGGTCATCAGATGGAGTGAAAATGCTACTCAAGTTAAAATGCTGCTTCTATTTTCACAGCGGCTCTTTCAACCCCTCTAGCACTGTATAAGATCACTGTCCTCTTCAATCCTCCTCTTTCAGGCTTTTGAGTGTCTGTTTCACTATATCTCTATCCAAAACTGAATCAGAGTTCCTCAGATAAGGTCAGTGTAGGGAGTGAAATTTAAGGTTAAAATTAATGTTCTAAAATGTTAAATAAGATCTAGAGGTAATATCGCGAGAACAGAGACCCGCGATTAGGATCGCGGGAGAGAATGGTCTGCTTGCAGTTGTGAGAGCGTAGAGAGAGAGAGAGAGAGATGACGCACACTGTGTGATCAGATGTGGCTAATTCATGATGTTCACCTCCTCATGCTTAATAAATCAAGTGTTATGATCTGTCGAGCTCCCCGTTGGTTTCCTCCTTGCAACAAAGCTAAGAACCCATGAGCCAGTACACAGTAAGAATTGTGAAGCTTGCATATACAACTACGCGCGTTACACTGGTGGCAGTGCTGGTTGGCTTGTTTTTGCTGGGACCATGGCCGTCCTTAAGGGGGTGCAACTGGTTCGATCACGCCGGGCCCTGCGCTTGAGGGGGCCCCGCGTCGAATGGACAGAGGGGAACCCCCCACCCCCCGGAACGCGATTGTGAACGGACCAAGGGGGGCCCCGCTCCCTACCTCGTACCTGGCCCTGCGTCAGCTAAGGACGGCCCTGGCTGGGACACTTGTTTGTTTTTTTCCATATTGAACGATGTGGTTATCGCCACTTTAACCTGCAGAGGCGTTGATACTGTTTTTGCATTGTTTTTCACATGCTCTTTTTGCAAGTTCTGATTACGTGTGTTCTCTCTCACACAAAATGGCGGATGACGAGCATGAAGCAGCTGCAATACAGAGAGACAGACATGTTGCAGATGCCGCAAATCCACATCTGCCATTTAAAATTGACCTTCCTCATCCTTTTTTTGGTGACGATACAGAGCCTTTTAGTGCATGGATACAAAGATTTTAAGTTTCACTTAATGACTCAGCAGTATCCCCGGATAAGGCCAAACGTCTCCCTGTGAAGCTTACTGGTCCAGCATTTGCATATTGACAGTCTATACCATCTGAAGTTAAAGCTGACTATGAGTTAACTAGCCAGTTTGACCACTGTTTTTGGCCATACAACATTTTTGGCCACATTTCAGACATTTTTGAATGCACGTCCCTGTAAACCACAAGAACCTCTTGAAGTCTATGCTGCTGAGCTCACAAATTTAGTAACTGAAGCGTTTCCTCAATATGATGCAGCACCATGGAATTGCTAAATTTTTCGTAGATGTGTGACCGGTTTAGACCCATCGTGACTTTGGACAATGCTTTGAGAGTGGCCACTAAATATGAACGTGCTCAGTTGGCCATCAGTGTTGCTAACCCTTCAGCTGTTATGCCTGTGATGGTGAATCAACAACCATCGGCTAACACAGTGACAGCAACCCACATCACTGAACTGGCATCAGCCATAGCTGAACTCCGAACTGACTTGCATTCCTTACGCCAGTCTCATCTACGACGGACAGATGAACGTGTGGACCAGCATTCGCAGAAGATCTTCCACACACTCTTCACATCAGACCTGTGCAGCCGTGGACTACGACATCGCAGCAAGTCATCGCCAGCCTGGCTTGGACGATCATCATCACCGTCGAGACTGCTGCTGTACTGCACAACACACACAGAAAGGCCGACAACCCCCTCGGGACGACTGCTGTTTTCCAAGACACCACCATGGCTACTCCGAACATGATCAATGTAATAATTTTACTTAGTTGTAAGGGAATTAATCATTATTAATTAAATTCATTCAGGTTTTGATAGGACTCGGATTTGAAGAGCCTAATTCAACCTGATTCGAATTGCTTCTAAATTTGATAGTTTACACTCTTATCAGCTACTCGGCCAGCAAGAAGTTGATGTCAGTGTATATTACCAATTGAAGATGTAAATTTTGTATTCTCCCTGGCCACGGGTGAAATACAAAATTTGATGATTTATCAGCTCTTGAAAGAGAGGTAATTATTATAAATAAGCTACGAGATAAGTAGCAAGCAAGGATATTTTGGCATAGTTTTAACCTTGAAATTATATGACACCAGACAATCGATTATTTATAAATGAAACATGAAATTTATTGGCTATTCTAGATTACATAAACTTAAGCTAAAACACACAATACACACACACACATAGTTTCAGAGGAAGGAAAGTCTGTTAACGGAGTTCTGAGTTTCATAGTTCTACCTCGTTTTCACAAGTGATGGAAAGTTCCACCTTAAGAATCACCGAAGCAGAGAACTAAATTCACCATTCAGCAGATTAGAGAGTTTTGTTTACTTGCGTTCTGCTGTGTTTGATAGCTGAGGTGACCCGTGGCTGACGCGGGCTTTCCTGGAGGTCCCTTTTGATGGGAACCCCGTCACTGACTTTCGTGATGTCGGAATGACGTCCTTTGGGAAACCCCTCGTTGGTCTGTGATGAAGCAGAGGCGTGAGCAATCTGCTGAGAGTCTTAGTGTGCAAGACTTTCAAGTTTGTTGACGATTTCAACGAAGTATCACTGAAGTGTTGAGTTTGGATGGCTGGTCGCTTTTGATGGTAAGCGCTTGAGCACACGTGGGGTGCTCTAACACGGTGATGGGCGAGAGCAGGAGAAGCAGCAAGCAAACAGTCTGTCCTGCATTGGGTTTTTGCTCTGTGGCATAAGTCCGTCCCACGACGCGATCTTCCAATCGACTTCTTGCGGGGCGGAGCGTGCATACATTAACAAGAGGCTTTAATTCATCACATGAGGACACCATCTATAAAAGTTGTGTTAATACTCATATAAAGTCTCTTAAAAGCAAGCATTGTACATACTAGTAAAGTTTACTTCATTTCATCATTCCTGCATTGTGGTTTCCATCGTCAAGATTAACTTCCACATATTACACATTTTAATATCCTATCTCTAAAAAGGTGCAATTAAACACTGGGTTTAAAGTTGCCCGATTTACTTTGAAACCGTCAAGCTATATATACAACATACAACATATCCTTTGTGATTCGTATTGCTCTGGTAATTTTATCGGTTAATGCTTAGCAACGATTACACAGAAATCGTCTTTTTCTTTGGAACGCAAAGGGGAAAAGGGAGAGGTGTCCTGAGGTCAATTTTGTGTCAGAGTTGAGAGTCTGCCGAGTTTCTCCTGCTGGACAGGGGGCTATAAAATTGTCTCTTTTGTTGATCGGGTTTAGCAATTTATAATCAAGGTTCCAGGGGGTATCCCTATCTGCTCCTTGCAGCCCGTTAAAATGCTTTTAAGCACTGTGAAGTACTGTCTTTCTTGGCGGCATGTCTTGATAGATAGCCAAACAGTCCCAGGAAATGCTTCACCTTCCCTGCCTGCCATGAGTTTACCACTGCATCGTTGTCTGGGCGTTCCTTTGATTGTCAATGGAATGTGAGGGTTTGATGCGTGTCTCCATCCTGTAGGTGGGTCTGTTGTGAGACATAGATCCTACATCAACCACCCCCAATTGATGACTTCTCTTGCCAAAGACATTGTAGCTACTCTTATTCATCCCATAGTCGTGAGTCACACATGCCTCACACCACACAATCTGACGAATACACCCCCCACAGACATCATTATGGAAACTCCAGTTCTGGCCGCTCGCCTGACCTTGACCGTGAACATGGAACGCTGACCCTCACCCAGTACAGACATTCCCGTTTTCGCAGACATAGCTCTACATCGCCACCTCCCCATTCCTATAGTTCACCAAGGTATTACACCTCTCCCACACGACATGTACACTTCCCTCAGTCTTACAGAGGGAAAGCCCCTTTCTCGCCACATCAGGGAAACGAGTAGAAGCTATCATTGGGGACCAAATGCAAGCTTCATCCCCAATAATGGTCCACTCTGATACAGTTGGTTTTAACTCTACTCCACCCACACCTTTTATTCAAATTGCATTGGACGGTACTGAACTCCATGCTTTGGTGGATACAGGGTCAGGCCTATCTCTCATTACAGATACGTAAATCCATTCCAGCTTTGTCTACTCAGTCTATCAGCAAGTCGTTTGTGTTAGCGTCATCAGTTACTGGACAGCTATTGGATATACTTGGCTCTGTGACAGCTCCCATACATATTGGAGATGTTACATTTGACCATGTATTCCATGTAGTATGCACCGCTACACATCCTGTTCTCATAGGATGGAATTTCCTAATTGAGCACAATGTTACAGTTGACATACCACATGCACGTTTGCAACTATATAACACTTCAGTGCCTCTTTCACCACCCCAGTCACTGACTCCAGTACAAAGTTCTGCAGCCATGTCAGGGAGATGCTGTGTGTTTCAGTGCAAAAGCACTTTATTTGGCCTTCTGAAAGTAGATGCATTTAGGAATCTTTAAGATTACTTACAACAGAACAGCAATGCATTTTATGGACGACCGTTTCGTGAACCTAGGAGAGGAGGTAATTCTGAATTTGCTATAACAATCTGGTGCTTCTGAATCAGCTACTGTTTTGGTATTAGCTTTGCAGCTAATTAGCTGCTATTGGACGTGTTCAATTGTGAGGATTTGCGCATCGTGTGGTAGTGTGTTTTGTGTGGGGTGTGTGTGTGTGTTGATGTCTGTGTTGCGGGAGAGAGAAGAACACATACGTCAAATCGACAGTATAGTCAGCGTTGTCTTCCCGCCACGTGTCATGTACTGCAGTCTTACTGTGGTCTGTTTCCCCTTTCGGGCTTGGACATGATGGTAAAACTAATCGCATTATTTACCTGGTCCTTTACCTTATATTTTATTGTAGTAAAGATTCAAGGCTACTACAGCCCATCCACCGCGACCTTCCATCACCTAGTGCATCTATTAGCCAAACTGGGGTGCTATAGCAATTCATCCATCAAGCCGATTTGCTTGAGCGGTGTTTCAGGGCCAGTTGCCAATCCACTCACATGGTTCAGCTGGCCTATCAGAGCAGACTGCGCTTGTCAAAGGAGGGGGCTTTTTTGTAGAAAACTAAGCGTTTGAGAGAGGTGGAGCATATAGGACCTACAATAATGTGCAGTATTTTAAAAATAATGTGTTTTTTGAACATTAAAACATGTCAACATATTCTGTTACACCAAATACACAAAATAATGATCTTTAAAAAAGTATCATATGACCTCTTTAAGCAATCCAAGTGCCATCTAGCATGCTCCTCTGTTACTTTTCTGGGCCACCATGTTTCCAGTGCCGGTGTTGAGCCAGACCCATTTAACAAATGTAAAGTTAAGTCATGGCCAATCCCAACATCAGCCACACAGGTCAGGGCTTTTCTGGGTCTGTGTTCCTATTATCGTAAAATTCATTAGACACTTTGCACGCACGGCTGAACCCCTGTTCCACCTTACACACAAAGGAGTAACATTCTCTTGGTCAGCAGAAGTAAATAAAGCTTTCAATGTACTGAAACAGGCGCTGACTTCATTGCCAGTTATGACTTTTAGCTCCTTTCCTCCTTTACACAGATGCTTCCCTTCATTCTGTGGGCTCTGTTCTTTCACAACAGATGGAAGGAACAGAGCATGTCATTGCATACGCCAGTCATGTGCTGTCTGCTTCAGAAAGAAAATGGTCTACTTTTGATCGAGAATTGTATACCATTGTGTGGTCGGTTCGCCACTTCCAACACTATCTTGCTTGTCACCCGTTCACTATAATTACGAATCACAAGCCTCTGGTGGTCTTAAGAAACTTCCTTTAGATCATGACCCTATGGGTAGACGAGCTCGTTGGGCCATAGAATTGGACCTTTATGACTGGCATGTTATTCATCGTGATGGAGTTAAACACCTTAATGCAGACGCCATGTCTAGGTGGCCAGACACTAATCCTGTGGAATCTGATAGTTTCTCTTGGGCTGATGTGTCCACCATTTCGGTAGCAACTCAGACCACATCAGTACCTTTGCAAGCAAAACCCAGCACACACCCAAATATTGCCAATGAACAAAAATTTTTATTTTGCCCACCCATGACTGTTCCTAGTCACACAACATCAAATCTCGTTCTAATTCAAAGTGATTGGGATGTGATGTAAAAACAAAAGTCAGATCCAGATTTAGTTGTTGTTTTCTCTTGGATAGAAACAGGGCGTAGACCACCCTTATGGAGGACACGTGATGCTTCCCCATACCTCAGACAACTGGACACAGTTTAGTTGGCTTATCATTCACAATGGGGTGTTATGCAGACACTTACGCAACTCTTTCATAGATAATGTCTTGCAGGTGGTCATTCCTACATCATTGATTCCTGAAATACTCAGTCATGTCCATGGACACCCATCAGTGGGTCATTATGGTCTGGCCAAAACGTTGGACAGAGCTATGCAGTCCTTTTACTGGCCTTATATGTTTTCAGACATCGCCAAATTGCTCCCAATGTACGGCTTGCCAGTCGTGGTGTTCTCCTGTGCCCCGACCACAGGCGCTACTCACTCCTATCTCTCCTGACTGTCCATTTCAAATAGTGGCTGCAGACATAACAGAGTTACCTATTTCAACCAAGGGTAATTGCTATGTACTAGTAATTATGGACCTGTACACCAAGTTTGTCAATCTCTATCCATTAAAAGATCAGACAGCTGTCTCTGTGGCAGGTTGTATCTTTGACCACTACATTCCACAGCATGGTGTCCCTGAGGGCCTACACTCGGAATAAGGGCAGACAGTTTGAATCTGACCTCATAAAGCACCTTTGTAACTTGTTGTCAATCAAGTAGTTCCGTACGCCGTCTTATCATGCTCAGTGTGACGGAGCTGTTGAGCGCTTTAATCACACTTTAAAAGATGAACTTTCCAAACATCTTTTTGACTCAGGTACGGAGTGGGATTAGCACCTCCCGCAAGTTGCATTGGCTTATAACACCACTCAGCACACTAGCACAGGACTGAAACCCTTCTTTCTGGCTCATGGCCGGGAAGCCCGCATTCCCTTGGACACACTACTCCAGGACAATAATGCTTCCAGTTTAGCAACAGCGGGCACACCAGCAGTATATGCTAACAAATTGTGCAAGAGACTGGCCTGTGCTTATCATTCTGCAACTGCTTTCCGAGACAAGGCTCGAGACCAACAACGCCTGAACTATGATCATCATTTGAAATACACTCCGTATAACAGTGGTGACTTGGTTTTATTGAATGATCCTGCCCACCACCACAACAAACTGTATCCACGTTGGGTGGACCCATATGAGGTTTTGCAAACAATATGCCCCTTTGGTAGTTCCACCCCTGTCAATTTTGAAGTTCAGGATGTATCTAGACCTGATGTGAAAGCAAAAATCATTCATTGGTTTTAGTGGATGATCCTGCCCACCACCACAACAAACTGTATCCACGTTGGGTGGGCCCATATGAGGTTTTGCAACCAATATGGCCCTTTGGTAGTTCCACCCCTATTAATTTTGAAGTTCAGGATGTATCTAGACCTCATGCGAAAACAAAAATCATTCATTACAACCGCATGAAACCATACATTACTGACCCAAAGAACACCTATACCCTTACCTCCCCTTCCTCCCCTGTTCAACCGAATACTCTGAACACTTTGTCTGGACTGCTCCCACCCCACAATACACCTGTGCCATCGGGACTCCCCACACCTCAGGTTCCGTTGGAACCACCACCGTTGCCTCTGTTACAACCTCACCCCCAATTGCAACCGCCTGGAACCCTACAACCTTTCTGCCCTATGGCAAATGTGCAGGGCTCGGACTCTGGACTGTTGGTTCCAACACTGGGCACACCTGAAGCTGGACTGTCAACAGGTATTTTAGTGAGGCCAGAAGGGGGTGCTCACCCTGTGGTCTACGTGGGTCCTAACGCCCCAGTATAGTGAGGGGGACACTATACTGTCAAAAAGCACTGTCCTTCGGATGAGACATTAAACTGAGGTCCTGACTCTCTGTGGTCATTAAAAATCCCACAGCACTTGTCGTAAAGAGTAGGGGTGTAACCCCGGTGTCCAGGCCCTTGTCAATCATGGCCTCCTAATAATCCCCAGCCACTTGATTGGCTCTATGACTTTCTCTTCTCTCCACCTCTAGCAGTTGTGTGGCGCCATTGTCCTGTGGCAGCCGTCGCATCATCCCAGTGGATGCTGCACACTGGTGGTGGATGAGGAGACCCCGCCCCATATGATTGTAAAGTGCTTTGAGTGTACAACAATACCAAAAAGCGCTATATACATGCATCATTCATTCATTCATTCATTTCTGAATCGCCTGATACTCCAGTGTCCACTCGGAATGTGCTTCCCAGGACACATCAATTGCCTTACCATTTGAAGGATTTTGCACTTTACTGATTTGCTAAATGTTCTCTGTACTTGTGAGACCTGATGGATGTTGATGCAATGTTTGCTTATTGTTCACATGTGATCCCAGGATTTTTGAGTATAACATATGTGTTGATGTTATTCACGGGTAAAATTACTAGATGCTGTACCATATCGCCAGCGAGAGAGATCGTTCAAGTCACATGATTCGCGTCAGAATAGCTTTCGAGAGAGAGATAGAGAGACTCGCAGCTGTGTTGTGAATTCGGGATGTGGCTAATTTCATGATGCTCACCTCCTCATGATTTTAATAAATAAAGCACCGAGAAGCCAGATTTACCATCGCTTCGTGTGTTAGAGATGGATGTTCACATTTATATTTCTACGGCAGCTGTTTAGACACAACCAAGCGTGGTTATTTCAGATATGAAATGAGACACCTTTACACAGAATGTATAGTTAGGGAGGCGATCCTCTTTAGTTTTATTTTCGATCCAAGACCGATGTATTTTCGAAAATCTCCTTATCATCACTACTCGATATCGATACCGATACCTATAAACTAAATTGATCTTTTAAATTATTAAAAGAATATAATAAGTAATTATACTCACTTAATATTCGATTTTAAAGCCATGTTTTTTTACATTCCATAGGCCTTTTTTGTTTACACTGTCAGAAATAAAATATACTATAATTCTATTTTAGCCCTCAAAACACAAACTAACTGGGCAGCCACGAGTCCAGCAAGTACTAACCTCACAAAGTTCCCCTATACCCCTAAAATTGAGCATATTAGTGCCATTCAAGTATGAATGCAAAATTGTAGCGCTAATAAGTGTCCTACAAAAGTTACACCTTTGAATGGGTACCTGTAAAAGACGGTGCCCAGCAATTACCTTGCACACAAACCTAACCACTATCTAAAACATACTGAAAAAAAATAAAAAGTAAAATCAGCAATACTGTGAAATCTAACAATTAAAATAACTTTTTTTCTATTTTAATATATTTTAAAATGTCGTTTAAAATGCATCTGTGATCAAAGCTGATTTTCAGCAGTTATTACTCCAGTTCTTCAGTGTCACATGATCCTCGAAATAAGTCTAATATAATTCTTTGCTGCATCAAGATGTATTTATTATTATTGCTGCTTCATATTTGTGTGGAAACCGTGATGCATTTTTCAGAATTAATTTTTATATTATACGTACAATGTGTATGAGCTTAAGTAATAATTTTTCGATGTGTTTCTTAAGATCTACTTATGCTTCTGATGCTTTTGGGAAACGCAGCTGTATTTAAACAAAGCACGACTAAGAAGTTCATGCGTCAGCAGCGAACGCTGTCTCTGTGATTGGTTGGTTCTGTCTTTCAGCATTTGCGTGTGTTCCGATGAGCAGGAGAAATGGTTCTATCCAACACAATTATTCGCTAATATAGTCTATCTTTCCACTTAGAAGCTTAATTTATGCACTGAATTTCTTGATAAATAATTCAAATTAATGGTTACAAAAGGCACTTTAGAATCGATATTTTTATGTGAGGCTCGATCCTTTCGATACAACATCAGTATCGAAAGTATATGGATACTTAAGGATCGATCCGCCCATCCCTAGTATGGCTGTGTTCAGGTGATTATCTAACGAAACAGTCCTGTAATACTTTCCCATGAGACCGAGAATACACAGTGACAGTAGAGGAGAAAAGTGTCGCCAAGGCCGACAGCATGTATTTGCCTGTTACTTCATCTCTCTTTTTTTATATTATGCATGTATTACTTTATGCAACACTGTCATAAAACGCTAACATCAACATGTGTAGAGAGTGCAAAGTGTGCAGGATGTGAAAGGCTGGTTATTTGGTCCAAAATAGCACCAACACACACACACTTACTGATGGCATCAAAGACTTAAAGGGATAGTTCACCCAAAAATGAAAATTACTCAATGATTTACTAACCTTCAAGCCATCCTAGGTGTATATGACATTCTTCTTTCAGAAAACCAGCGGAAGATAACAATACCGGATGGTTATATTACAAAATAAAGGCCCGCGATTGCTGAGGCTAGCGACCGATTCGGCATTTGATCGTAACGAACAAATATACCCATATTTACAACTTTCTAAAACCTTCTAATCAATCGAGTTCCGCTCCATGTCCCATACATGCATTCACGAGAGAGTGGCGTCCAGCGGATGGCAAACGCGGTGACGAATGCGGAAGTGATGAACGTGGAAGCGCAGAGGAGAGACAAAACAAAACACGGTCACGATTAAGTGTACAAAATGCGCTTTGTAAAAAAATGTCGGAGGATTTCAATATAAGCCAAGAGAACACTGGTTTTCCTTTGCTGTAAACAAAACTTGTTTCTCGCGAGACTAGCATATTCTCACTGGAGTTTACGCTACGCCTATGTCATCCGCTGGACGCCACTCTCTTGTGAACGCACGTACGACAGTTAGATTAAGGTTTATAAAGATGTAAATATAGATACTTTTCTTAAACAAACGCATCGCTTCGCTTCGGGAGGCCTTTATTAACCCCCCGGAGCTGTGTGGACTTATTTTATAATGGATTGGTTACATTTTTTGGACTCCAAATTTTGGGCTACCATCCACTCCCATTATAAAGCATGGAAGAGCCAGGATGTTTTTAAATATAACTCTGATTGTATTCGTCTGAAAGAAGAAAGTAATATACATCTAGGATGGCTTAAGGGTGAGTAAATCTATGGGATCAGGTACCCGCCTAAAATATTGCAGTCACGGGAAGGCGATATTTAGGCGAGAATCTGATCCCATATAAATCATGGGGTAATTTGGGTGAACTAACCCTTTAATGTTGTTTTGATCTCAATAATAGTCATGAAAATACTTATAAGAGCCCACAAAATACTTATTTTTAAGCTTGAATAAAGTAAATCATGGAAGAGGCTTTTAACCCAATGTTATTGACATTCTGTCATTCTATTGTCATTCTAAACCCTGTTTTTAACCCCGGGTAAAGGAACATTTCACACTTGTCATTTAGCACTACTTCTAACCCAGGGTTATAAGTTAGCACTGCTTTTGGTACAGCTAGATAGATAAACAGATACAGCTAAATCCTTAGCAATAGACTAAGTTGCTGTTTCAGCATTTGAGACAAAACTGTCAAACAACAAAATTGAATTTGAGTAAAGAAAAGACTGTTTTATTCTTACCTTTATAGTCCACCAAAAAGTCCATTTAGGAAAACTTGATAGTACAGTATAATACTGGGATGCTAAGCTTTATAAACATGTTGCGTGCTGCCTTTGTCCATCAATGAACTGCACGCAGAATGTACAGCATTAAACGTCAGTTTGTGATTGTGAATACCAAGGTTTTATTATTAACCCCTGGTAATTAATGAGCAGTATGAAACCTGAAACAACCCATCATTTCTGTGAAAAGTGAAAAGCCCTAAAAAGTGTTTTTATTGGTTTGAAGCTAAACAAAAATAAAACATACATGAAATTAATGAATAAACAAAATAAATATATTATTATTTTAATCTTTATTTTACTTAATACTTACTTTAACTACTACTTACTTCTATTATATATTATTTGTTTACTTTTTTTTTTTTGTATTAGCATTTCCATACTTCTTCAATTTAAAAATTAGGGCAAGAATGCCAGATGCAATTAGCATGCGTGCCCCGCACCCACCCATCATGCACACCACACACACACACACACACACCACACACACACACACACACACACACACACACACACACAGCATGACGTCGACAGCAGCTGGCACAGCCAAGGAGGAAATCATCTGTTCCTCCACTGACCGACATCGACATTGTCTATGTTTGACTACTCTGTTGTTAAGCTGGAAGAATGTCTGATATCTACTCACGTGGAAACAGAAATTAATGCCACAAGGCAAAAAGCAACTTCATGCCAAATCCAAATTAAGGTCAAGCTATTTTATTGCTGTTGTTTTTAGGTTTGCGTGTGTATTTCTTGTTTTGAACTGAAGAAGATTTTAATTTTAAAGAGTCCATAGGCCCACAACAAAGGCCACATAACACACGTTTTCTTGGAGATTTTAAAAAACAAGCTTACCTTTTCAGCAGGAGTTGCTTTGGATGCTTTTTTCACAAGTTCTACATTGTGACCCTTTGCAGGCATCCCAGCTTCCAGTCTTAAAGATATAGTCTCAAGTGGTTTTGAGGTAGCACAATGAAAAATGGATGACCGGCTGTCATAGCCATACTTTTTAGATATGGGGTGCTGGTAGAGGATTTCAGAGAGGTTCTCCAAACACATTTTACATATGTAATGTGAAATTATATAGCCTGTAGTTTATATGTGTGCAGTTGACATAGCCTATATACTGTATAGCAGATGTGCATTAATGAGTAAGTAATTGAGTCTCAACCAATTTGTTCAAAAGTACTGATTCATTCAGAAACAAAACACCAATATGCGGTTCTGCTTCGATATTGGTTGGAACTATTTTGGCAGAGCAAAAATAAACAAATTAACTGGCAATACTGATGTCTAAAACATAAGTGATGTCTAAAATATAAACTCCGTGGAACTGAGAAATGCTGGCAAAAAGTTTGATTTTACTTCAGTTAACATGCATTTTATTTTTAAGTAACATTTTTAAATATAATTGTAGTTTTAGTTTTAATTAATGATAATAACCCAGATTTTATGTAGAAAATCCATTGCAGCAGATATTGGGGTGATGAGGTACTTTCGTTATTGAATAAATAAACGATTGAATGGACTTCTGTAAATGTCTCATTATCACCCACACCATATTTGCCCTTTGAATTCAACTACAAACACTGCAATAACCTTCTAATAGCTCTATAATCCAGTTTTCTCAGTCAGACTGAGATGCAATGTGTGGAATAGATTTTATGTTGGATTTAACAGTGAAACACTTTTTGTAGAAACTCCATGAGCACCATATACTGGTCATTTCAATGACCTTTCTAATAGCGCCTGAAACACACAAACATACCCACTTACTCATAAACATAAATATGTTCCTCTCTCATAAGTTCTTGTGTCATTTAATAATAAATCTTTTAGGTCTTCAATGATTTGCTGAACACAATTAAGGAGACTGAACAAACTGAATCACGCCAATTGATATGACTTATTTATTTGCTATATAACTTTTACAAAGAAATGTGCTTTAAAAATATTAATCAAATAAATGTGTAATAAAACAGGCGTTTGGATATGTTTTAGACATTTTCAAAGATTTTACAAAAGCAAACCCACACTGCCCCCCTCTGGCCTCTAGTAAAACTAAACCCAGTGACTGATCTGACCACCAAAATTATTTGCATTCAGACAGAACATGGACAAGTGAAAATATACATTGTCATACTTCAAAACAACAATGTCCATTATATGTGATGACAAAGCAAATGTCCAGGTAGAAGAAGCATATTCCTAACACATATTATTTTTAAATGAATTGAGGTTATCTTGAGCATCATTTGAACATCATTTGAATTATCTCGTGGTGTACATTGCCAAAGTAATACGGAAATGTCCAAAGTGCTGTCTTGCAAAAACTGAAACCTGCTCTTTGTGATTCATTCTGAGAGATGCAGTAAATTGATACTTCCTCATCTACCAGAGTCTAAAGAAAGGCTTTTGCAAACACTGCATGCATGCAAACCAAATTTACCAAAAACTCACCACATAAGCATTTACACACATCAACCTCTGTCCTACCTATGTCCTTTCCTATTTCTCTCATAAGCACACAAGCACTAAACTGAATGGAAAATTTGTGGTTAAGATTCATATCTTTTTAACTGAGAATAAAACAAGACCCTTTGACGAGAAAAGCTCAGACAGTGTAACTGAGTAAAACCCCTTTGAAAAGAAACTCTGATGCTTTGAATATTTGATTCAAATTTGCTTTGATTTTCATTTGATCTTAACTGTTCAACAAAAGCAAATGCTCAATTAGTAAACAGGCAGATCTAACATGCACCAATCTGAAGGAAAGTAATAAAAAGAAAAAACAAAGAATGTATATTAATACTGAGGAGTAACTAATGTGCCCAGTAATGTGCTTTTTTCTTTATAGTATTAAGATAGTTTTAAGACTGCCTGTTTGCTTGTCAGTGTCACAAGCTGTTATCCAAACACGCTATCCTACTCAGCATGGAGTGTGTTTTGGAGAAACTGGGCTAATTGCAAAAATTAGTTAGATAAATGTTGCAGTCATTCAGTTTAAGATAAATACACACACGTTATACTAAACACCACTTCACACAGGAAACCTACTTGCACATCCTGTTATTCAAATCATCACTGTATGTCTACAAAGACTGTACTAACACACTTCTGTTAGAGGTGAGAGAAAAAAAAACACTTATACCTCACTGAGTACCAGAGTAACAATTCAGGTTTGAATTTTTTAGCTCATAAAAATATCAATGTAAAAAGTATCCAAGTATGTAATTACATATATTTTACTTTCAGATGTAATAGCAAAAAAGTCCTCTACCTTGTATGATGATTACATGTGATGTTACATGACAATAAAACCTGCAACTTGTCTTATATTTGGAAAGTTTCAGAATCCACCTCAGTTCTGTTTTAGGTCTATTCAGTTTGTGTTCTGACCTGAGCATAAGTACTGAAGTCAGAACTTTGCACTCGCTTTGTCTTGCGTTGTTTTTGTCTCTTGGTGATCACATCTAAAGATGCATAACACACCTCTTCATCCGTGCACTGAAATGAAAATTAATAAATTTACATTTTGGTTTTTAGAAAAAAAAGCCAATGTCTGTAATGAGTGTGTATGTTCATATTGTTCATACCTCAGCTCTATTTCTACCTTTTAACTTGTTTTTCTGATCTGTTGCAGCATCTACAATGGATTGTTGATAAATGTACAAATACACTTTCACTACATCCCTTCCAACATCCTAACCCTCCTGCTTTAAAGTGCATGAAATTCTGGTTATGTGTTACATTTCAGTTTCTAACATTACTATTAAATTTGTATGCATGCCTTTCTCATCCAAAGTATGGTAATTGACAAAGCTGTTGACCTGTATATTAAAGTAAACACACACACACACAAAGGATTGTGAATTAGTGAATGATTACCTGTAGTTTTCTTACAACAGAGGCAGTACACACAGATGGAGGAGAGGAGAACGCACACTGGACACACACTGAACAGCAGCGTCCAGCAGAGCACACAGTCTGATACAGGAGGTGGTATGGAGGTGGTATTCAAGGGTCCAGAACAGGAAGATACTTGCTCAACTAAACATAAACAAAATATATTATTTTTATTCTGTTTGTCTTTTTTCTTCGCTGAGAAAGGAAAAGTTCCCCAGAATTACACAATCAATGATATAATAACTGTCAGAAGTGTTTTCTTACCTTTCAGAGAGAGACGAGTTGTTTGGTTTCCATAATAATACACTTCTGATGAGGAGATGATCCCTTTTGCATTTTTCGTTATATTATTCTCTAGTTTTGCACAGTAGTACAGTCCCAGATCAGAGACACTGATGTTAGTAATATGTAGATCATAGGATTTACTGTAGGGGTTGTGGATAAAGCTGAATCGCTGAAATATCTCCTTGCCCAGTTTCCTAAAATCTATAATGAGAGAGGGTTGATTTTCATGAGAGCAGTTTCTTATCCATACAACGACAGAACCAAGAGTTAGAGAGCGATCACAGTAGAGAGTGATGTTGTCTCCTGGTCTGACTTTCATCTCCATTTCTTCTCCATTGATTCTTTTCTGACAGAAAAGTAAGACATCTGTAAAAGCACAAAAGAACTTTATGAAGCAGAACAAAGGGGACATTATAACCACCCACCACACAGTAGTGGCCTCCGTTATTCATCTAGTCGTCCACAAGACAAACACAGTGGCTCAGTGGACGGGTACACCTCACTGACATCTGCGACGCCACCGTATGTCTAACCCGTCTGTCGGTCCGCTCCCCAGTCCCTCAGTGAGTGATTGTGCGTGTGACACTGACAATGACACTGGTGAGGGTCTTAATGCAGATGTCAACTTTTATCTGATTGGTTCACGTCAATGGAAAGTTTTACCTAAAGCGGTCTGCATCATGAGGGGTTGGCAGTAAATCGAGTTGTTTGTATGGAAGTAACAAAGAGCTACTTTATAGATTTTTATTTTTGCTCAGATTTGGATTTGTGATCAGGCACCTGATTGGTTCATAAAAATGGAACTGTTCATGATAACTTTTGTTTATCTGATAGATATGTTTAACTATATATTTGATTCAGACATGAAGATAAGGCATCCTTATTTGAGACAAGTTGCCATTTACATTTCAAATTCAATTAGTCAATGCATGCCTCTCATGAGTTTTTGAATCAAAGTTCACCTATAAAATTCATATGATTCTTTGTATCATTTTAATGGGTTCAATTCAACATCTAAACATGTCAAAACAGGAAACCCACAAGTCTTTCATTCAGACCACTTACAAACACCACATTTGCAACTCGTCATGAAACTCTCCCTTCACATCTCTTAGTTGATCATTGGTCGCCAAGCACAAATGTTTCCATTAGCCTTTGTGTGGTTTTGTGTTTTGGTTGAAGTGCACATATTTGCAAGAGAGAACTTAAAATAACTGCTGCTAATGCTCTGTACTGTTGTTAAACTGACACTGACGGATGTCCACTGAGCTGGAATTAGCTACATTTAATTATGAGACAGTGTAATTTGGCATAACACAAGTGAAGATGAATAAATCATGCCCAACTATAAAGAAAAGTGTAATGGTAGCAAGACTAGCGGGTCCTCATGGGTCAGATAGGTCTATGAGAGTCTAAAAACAAGAGGTTCTTTAATATTTAAGGGGAGTGAAAAACCATGCATATGTCTCTGACAGCATTTTCCCCAGTTTAGAAAACCTCATGAACAAACTATTGCTTGCTTAAAATTTACTTTAAAAAAAATCCAAAGATGTTTTTGCAAGATAAATGTTTGCAAATATTTGAAAATGATTAAAAATAATATTCAAAAAGCTGAGCATGATTTGAATGAACATACATATGTGGTGTAAATTGTTAATTATTTTTGCAAGGTGCTAATATGGCTTCTCTTAATAGCCTACTTCCTCAACAAACAGGAAGCACAACCACAAATAGGCCAACTTTGTGTATCAGAAATTACGCAGATGTCTGTTGTTCTGTGTGTTCAGCACTGGGAGCTGTCCAATGTGCTGAATTTATACTAGGAAAAAATGTAGTTCCTTAAAAATATATTTGATTAAAGATTTGATTAGAAAAATTCTGTCATTTACTTATCCTTATGTCGCTCTAAACTATTGTAAAAATATAAGTAGTTCATATAAGTAGGATGTATTCCATATGGTTTTGTACTGTAATATTGTCTTCCCTGCTCCCTTTATTCGAATCTGGTGCACAAAACCGTCTTGCTGTTTGTGGCTCAGTGAGCACACTTGACACAGAGAATGCGGCTGGGCTGAAGAAATTTTACATACTCGAGTGTAATGCTTATTTTATTTATTTATTTATTTACTAAAAAAGACTTTGGTAAGCTTATTTTAAATTGATTTACATTTGTGTGTATATTTATTTATTTAGCAAATTTATTTAGCAAATGTAGGCAATTAACATAAAGGTAAGATATTAATTTCTTAGTGTTCTATTACAATGGACCATATTGCTAACAAGGTTACAAGCAGAGATGGTCTCATTATTGGGAGATACCAAGGTCCATTGCTCTACCATTGGAGAAAGTGTAACTTGGATCATAACTCAAATTTGATCATGTCAGGTGTGCTTTTTGACACCATTGGATTTCTGAGCTGTGCGACAGTCAAATTCCATTTGTGGACATAGATTTTTATACATAGATCCACATTCGACCACTCCAGAGACTTGTGATGCATGCCAATTTGCATACATATGCACTATTTGTGCTGCTTTTTAGTGTGTTCACACTGAAAATTCCAACAAGAAAAATGCACTTCAAATGTCTAGATGATACACTTAAATAGTCTAACCGAAAAAAAAATGAACTGTGGAATGTGGAATGCTTTTAGTATGAATATGTCAGGCCATTTAGAAGATATACATAAGCATTCAAAACGTATAGTCTCTCACTTTCTCCAATAGACCTCTTTCACACTTCCGCATTTGAAAAAAAAGGCATAAGCTTCTAATAGTAGTGTAAAATTCATTAGGCTGTAACCTGCATGAAGGGCAGTGCCCATAGCATGTACTGTTAAACAATGTATGGGAGAAATTACTAATAATTGCATTACTTTCACAGTAATTTCACAGCATTCTGTGTTTCTACAGTGCATATGTATAATGTATCCCAGCATCGCATGCAGGCATAATAGAGTCATGCTGTAGAGTTTTTTGTGTGTGTTTGTGTGTGTGTGTGGTGTGTGTGTGGTGTGTGTGTGTGTTGTGTGTGTGTGTGTGCGTTTTTGTGTGTGTGTGTTTGTTGTTGTTGTGTTGTGTGTTTGTTAACTTTTTTTGGTTCTTTTTAAGGCAGTTTTGTGTCATGGTTTATTTTGTAATGTGTTTTATGTTGTAAGCAGTGTTTGAGAAGAAAGTAATGCGTTATAATATTGCATTACTCCATAAAAAAGTTACTAACTGTGTTAGTTGCCATTTATGGAAAGTAATGTGTTACATTACTTCTGCGCTACTTTTTAAATCTGGACAGGGCTTGCTTGTTGGTTTTTTATATAAAAAGTTTTATTTTTGGCAAATGTAAAAGCCCTTTCACAACAAAAAGTGAAATGAATGAGCCTCAGGCGGAAGGAAATGTAAATTATGTCTGTACAGTAGAACCAGGAGAAGACAGTTCAACACTCTCTTCAGAGCAAGAAAAAAAAATTAAAACCAATGTTATGTTTTCTACAGTGCCGGTTTTCTACTTATTTAGTATAGCTGTGTGTCGTAACTTGGTCAACACTCTGGTTAATAAAATTGGATTAAACACTTAAAGTATATTTAAAATATGTAATTATTGCAGGTTTGCATCATATCCTGAGTTTGCATTTCACTTTTTATCTAATGGTAAAAGAACAAGATCTTTTTTGTACAGGTAAGATGAGTAAATGCATGTACATATTTAGTCTAGAACTACTGTAACATCATGTAGATGCTCTCACGGCCGAAGGTTATCACATGTATAACGCAGCGCACACAACGCCTCTGAACTTACCCCCGATTTCTCTCAATATGGGGACATTGGATTCAATCTACATCCATGTCCTCAAACTGAAAACTATTTGAAAAAGTTAAAAGTTATATTTTTAGATATTTCCTTGTCAAATAAAAAGGTAATGCTTTACTTTACTAGTGGTTAAAGCTCTGGAATGAACTTCATGCAATCCAGTCCCACGATGAGAGAAAAATATTGACACTTTTATACCACATTTAAGTCACTGAACTCCAGGTTACTCAAGAAGACTGTAACTCAATTAATGGATTAAATGTATTTGCATCTGCTGAAGTAACAAAGAACCACTTTGATGTAGAACCTCAGCTTTTGGTACACTAAGGGTAATACAGGCTAAGATGTCCCCTGCAGCAAGATGACACATCGGTGACACATATGACACAATGACTGTTTGTGGCAAGCTGGCAAACACCTCAACATGTCTGGAGCAATTGAATGTGGATTCTAGGTATACATATCTATGATCATCACTAACTGTAAAAAAAAGTTGTTGTGCAGATATGCATATTCACACACGCATATAAATATATATTTCAGTCATGAAATTCTAGATGGCGCAGGCGACTGTTTGTTAACGTAACCGATGATATTCAGAGAGTTAAACGACTGGGCACAAGCTGATTGGTTCATGCTGCATATGCAGCCAATGAGCTTAATGCCTTGCATTTATATGGCTGGCTAGCATTCACAAGAGATTCCTGCAGCACGCTTTCAGAGTTTCTCTGAAACCCTCCACCTTCCCCAGCTCCACCTGTATAGATCTGCTATGGGTTATTTTATATGCTATTTGTGCAGCAGCAGTATGTCTTAAATACTCATGGCACCGTACCGGCGTATGCATTAACAGTAGCAAGTTCCTGTACTTGCCTTCAGCAGCAGCAATAATCTACAACTACAGCAATAACCAACAGCAGCAGCAATTCAGCAGCAGCGTAGCAGATCTATTCCGCCAAGACCAAATACATTAACACTGTCATATCCATCACCATGCTAAAATCCTCCAAGAGTTGTAATGATTGAACTATAGTTACAGACACACAGTCAGCTTGCTCTTGAATGTTCATGGACCACCTTTCACTGTTCCTATATGGTGGATGGCTTGCATATAGCAGCCCACAGAAACAGCCACTATTGAGAAATCTATGTATTTATGTCTATGGTGATGACACACAGACGGTTTCAAGATGGGAAAAGTGTCAACAATTGTGTCCCAAACTACACTATGCACTTATTCTATGTACTCAACCGCCTAGTGTATGAATTATATAAAGTTATTTTGTCATTCAACATTCGATTCTAATATGTGCCATTCACCACATAGAAAATATTAATTCTGTGAACAAGTGACCGATTTCAGAATATTTTTTTTCATCATACCCAATTAAATATTGTAAACTGTGGTTTATATGTTTTGATGAAGCATCTGTAACGAATTGTACAATAAATCACAACAATCCCACATTGTTAAAAATTTCCAGGAATTTATCGGATTAAAGAGTAATATTTTACAATAAATTACCGTATTGAGAAATGTACTGTGAAATCAATGCATGCTGGGTCATTTTCATACAAATGACTGTGAATGAACAACAGAATGATGCTAACATCACAGTAATTCACTGCTCTTGTTTTATTGTGAATTCACATTATAAAGTTGTCTTTAACTGTGCCACTGTGAGAAATTTAGTTCTTTACTATTGTAATTGTTTTGAAGTCACCATAATGATGATTGGTGATCCCATTTGTTTGGGCTCTTTGACCTTCTATATTCATATTTAAATTTCTGATCTAGTCATATCAGAAGTGTGACAAATGAAAACGTTTGTCAAAATGGTGACAAACTAGAATATGAAATAAGATCTGACTTTAAGTTAGTCAAACTATCTTAGGCCATGAACTACAGATTATTATTTTAGTCATTATGAGCAGGCAGATTAAATCACATATTTCTTTCATATTCATAACTGTTTGTGGATGGCTCTGTCACAAAAGTGAAGCAAAAACTGCTGATATGGTTTATTTGTAAAGGAGTTTGACATCAATACTCGACATACAAAACACAAAATGGTACACTCCTTGAAGTAAAACAACCCCTTCAAGAAGTGGTTGGGGGTAACCGGGGGCATTAATAGGAGTAGGGCGGCGGGAGTATATGGACTAAATGCATGGAATGAGGGGCTGTTTTCCAGACACTAGGCAGGATCTAGTGCAATGAATGCAGGCGTCAAGGGAGGGCAAGCTTGGACGAAAGATCATCGGACTCATTCCATTCATTAAGGACGTGAGAAAACATGCACCTGCACACAACAGGCAAAGCATTGCAGCATACAAACCGAACTGCACCACAAACTCACCGCATAATCTAACATACACAAACGACAACTCTGTCCGTTGTCTAATTCGAAGCTCATGTGCACCTCAAATCAGCAAACGTGGAGGAAACACTTTATGCGGGGTTACTATTGTGATCTATCGGTCTGACTATAACAACTACCTGTATCTATAAATCGACCCCAGAGACAGAGGGAGTAAAGTCGACTGTGAGAAGAAGCGAAACAGAGACAGTATCAACCAAGAAGAGAGTAGAAGTACGATGTATTGTCGCACGTATAACGCTACAGTTGTCATGTGAAGGATGCACACATAGGGCAGAGGTTTGGGGGGGGGCGAGTTTCTCGCTAAATACCTCTTCTAAGACAGCGCTATCACTACGAATGGGATGGAAAAAGGAGTGTGATTTAGGAAAATTTGATTAGGCTTATTGAAAAAATGAGTCAGATAAATGTTGCGGTCATCCATTCCAGTTGAAGAGAACATGAATGTGAATTCAACAAAATTATGACTGGCCAGATTATTTTTTCTGATGCAACACTGACATCTGTCAAATGAAATGAGCAAAATAATTTTATTCCACACAAAAATAACAGCATTTTTAAATCACTAGCTTTAAAAACATTATACTATTATACACATTTATCATTTGTTTGCAGCTTTGATTTCTGACCAAAGACTGGCCAAAAACATAATGTTTTATATTGGAAAAGGTTTTAAGGAATTGAACGGCAAATGAGATACCTGTGGTTTGAGCCAAACAGTAGCAGTACACACAGATGGAGGAGAGGAGAACACACACTGGACACACACTGAACAACAGCGTCCAGCAGAGCACACAGTCTGATACAGGAGGTGGTATGGAGGTGGTATTCAAGGGTCCAGAACAGGAAGATACTTGCTCAACTAAACATAAACAAAATATACTATTTTTATTCTGTTTGTCTTTTTTCTTCGCTGAGAAAGGAAAAGTTCCCCAGAATTACACAATCAATGATATAATAACTGTCAGAAGTGTTTTCTTACCTTTCAGAGAGAGACGAGTTGTTTGGTTTCCATAATAATACACTTCTGAAGAGGAGATGATGCCTTTTGCATCTTTCGTTATATTATTCTCTAGTTTTGCACAGTAGTACAGTCCCAGATCAGAGACACTGATGTTAGTAATATGTAGATCATAGGATTTACTGTAGGGGTTGTAGATAAAGCTGAATCGGTGAATTATCTCCATGCCCAGTTTTCTAAAATCTATTATGAGAGAGGGTTGGTTTTCATGAGAGCAGTTTCTTATCCATACAACGACAGAACCAAGAGTTAGAGAGCGATCACAGTAGAGAGTGATGTTGTCTCCTGGTCTGACTTTCATCTCCATTTCTTCTCCATTGATTCTTTTCTGACAGAAAAGTAACCCAGGTGAAAAAGAAATATATTTAAATTGCGCTTTTTCAGACATACTTACTATATTTAAATTATACTATAATAAGTGCATATAAAATGTATTATTTTGAAACAACTTTAAGTATATTAAGTGTATTTCAAGATATGTTTAAGGTGGATTTTAGTCTATTTGTAATATATTTAATATATTGAAATTGTTAAATTGGAACCACTTTAAGTATATTTAGTGCAATTTAAGTGTATTTCTTAAAATACATTTAAAATGTCTTTTTAATACTTAATGAACTACAGTTAGAGTATATTTGAAGCATCGTTTTAATGTATTTCAAGTACATTTCAATTGTATTTCAGCTCATTGGAAATGCATTAGCATTACACTAGTATATTATAAAGCTGCTTTTTTCAGTATATACACACACATACACACTTTGATATCTAGAAAACTTTAATATATATTGTGTACATTACAAATATTCATAAAGTACACTAAAAAAGGACAGCAGCATATATACTTTGGTGAAAAAAAAAAACATACTATTAAATGTATTAAAAATGCACTTGAAATACAAGTATGTTTATAGTATATTTGTATTACTACAAACATACTCAAGTACATTTTAATACATTATAAAAAAAGACTGCAATGCTATGGCAGAGCTATCTTTTCCATTTGTAGAACATTTCAGTTATACCGGCCTTACTAAAAAGCTACAGAATTTTACATCAATGAATAAATAAAAATTACAATGCAATTTTCTGAAGAAAAAAAATACATAAAAAAGACTGAAAAACTAAGTGCATGAGTGAATAGCTGTGTTTGTGCAAAGACTGAAGATGATAAAGTTCAAGCAACAGAATAGGGAGGGATGGAGGGGGTTTTGGAGGTGGACAAGGAGATGGCGTAGGGATGGTGAGAGGCAAAAGTGCGGAGATGATGGCAGGATGTGGCGAAGGGATGGTGATGGGAGGATGACGATGATGCCCTGGCAGCTTAGATGGTGTTTGGCACATGGCACAGACCCAGAGCATCCCAGTGCTGACAACACACGGCAGAATCAAGGACCCAAGATGTAGATGGTGTGGCTGCCAACATCTGGGGGCCGACCGATGGAGACAGAGCTGGTGGATCTGAAGGCGCAGATGGAGGGCTGATGGAGCCGAGCATTGTCGCAGGTTCCGGAGACCTGGGCACAGTCTAGTCATCCTGACCCCTGGCATACAATATTTTGCACCAGAGCCTTGCAGCTTTAGAAAAAAACAAAACAGAAACAAAATTAAATAACAGATTTTTACATGAATGACTGAAAGCAAGCATAAATAGACAGCTGAAATGGACACATTGCTAACGTTTTTTTCTTCCAAGATTGACCAAATCACCTTCCATTAGGCCTGATTCAAAAATCTCGATAACAGGGGTTATACAACATGAAAATATACTTACTATTCTTTTGCTTGTCTCTGCACTCAGATTTCAGTTCGTCTTCTATAGCAGCTGATCTGAAAAACAACAACTGTTAATATTTCACACACACACACACAAAAGCAAATGATGATTGATGATTTGTTTTCTTTTTAAGAATGACAGTACGCTGAGAACAATGTACCTGGTCGGTAATATAGTCAAAAACCTTCCCAGCCTCAGCAGTTTCAGATGTACTGTATGCTCTCATATAAGCAACCCTTCTTACAATTTAATCTTTGTTCTTATCTGTAATGATAAATATATATTAGAAAATAAAGGTGATAAGGTTGTCAGGCTTGAACACCAATCAACGAACACTACCACAGTTGGCCAATCAGTTCAAGACAAAGTAATTGTATGTTCATGATCATGGTTTTTCAAAGATCATTAACTTCATTACAATTAAGCCAAATTGTTCAGGAAATCAGAATTAAATAAATACACAACTTCATTTTGCAAATAAAAGAATGTTAATGTTGTACATGTTATAATGACTAATTTTATTTTATTTATTTTTTTTCTGCCAATGCATGTGTCAAAAACACGACTGGCACAGACAAATAACGTTAATTAAATCTTACCTGAAGTCACAGTGAGGTTCCAAAAGCCAGATGCCATACACGCTTGCAGAAGCTGGTCAAAATAAGAACATACCGCTATATTTTCTAATTAATTTCATAGTTCCCCCAAAACAATTTGAATTCTGTCATCACTCACCCTTAAGATGCTCCAAACCATTCTAAGACTTTCGTTCATCTTCAAAAGAAAAGCGGAGATATTTTAATAAAAATCTCAGAGATTTATGTCCCTCCGATGAAAGAAGATTCACCAAAGATGTTCAAGTTTCAAAGGGTGTAAAAGCGCAAACAAAGCAGTCGCCCAAAACGAGGATAATCCATATGAATTGCGTGGTTTCCTCCAATTGCCCTAAAGAGACACGATCGGTGACCGGTCTATATAATACTGTTTAAATTTAGACTTGTATTCATATTCAAGAGACATTTGCACCCACATCATATTTTATATACGAAGCTCTCTGGGGTGAGCTCATTATCATATGAACCAATCAGAGCCGTTCAATGGCTCTGGAACCAATCAGGTTTAGTCAGTGTGTTGTTTGAATTTAAACAAGTAAACTTTTTTTTTCCCTCCATATATGATGTTGAAATCCTTGTGGGAATTTCAGAAATATTCAGAAAATAAAGGCTTCAAGCTTGAACAAATTTATAAACACCTAGCTTATTACAATTAATGTATCATGTAATGAACAACAGCCTAATCAACCAAAGTAGCATAACCTTTTAAGTGAAACTGAACAACATATTAAACAACATATTTTAAATATCGCAATGCTTAATAATAGTTGACAAACGTTTGTACATTGTAAATGTTAAAAATGTTTTTCAAAATATTGTACTTTTCCAAATATTAAAATTATAAATACATAAATACTTAAAATATAACCATGTGTAGGCCTACTGCAATATAAAGTACATTAAAAACCCACTAAAAGTGTAATCATTTTATTATGTTCTTACACAGAGTAGACATAAAATATACTTTAAGGGTAACATAAGTATGTTTTCTGTATTTCTATACACTAAAAAGTCACTAAAAGTATACTTGTGTTTAGTGTATCCCTTAAAAGTGTAACTAAAAATATATTTATTCACATAGTATTTCTACTATACTTTTTAGAAATATAATAATAGTGTGCTTGTGTTTAGCATATTCCTTAAAAGTGTAACTAAAAATATATTTATTAACAGTATTTCTACTATACTTTTTAGAAATATACTAACAGTGTGCTTCTGTTTAGCATATTCCTTAAAAGTATAACTAACCATATATTTAATACAAAAGTACTTCTAGTATACTTTTTAGAAATATATTAAAATGCAATTCAATATATTTTTATTGCACTTCAAATAAGCATGTTGGGAATACAAATGTATTATAAACATTGAATTTCAAGTATATTTTTAATACATTTAATATTACGTCTTTTTCACCTGGGAAGACATCTGTAAAAGCACAAAAGAACTTTATGAAGCACTTCAAATTGTACGATTATACCAAAATATTCACAGTAGTGACATTTTTATTTAGCTAAAGAAGTATATGTTTTCTTACACATGAGCGCGATGAGAGCGAGTCTTGTCCTCTCCATCTCAGTGAGTGATTGTGCGTGTGACACTGACAATGACACTGGTGAGGGTCTTAATGCAGATGTCAACTTTTATCTGATTGGTTCACGTCAATGGAAAGTTTTACCTAAAGCGGTCTGCGTCATGAGGGGCTTTTATTTTTGCTCAGATTTGGATTTGTGATCAGGCACCTGATTGGTTCATAAAAATGGAACTGTTCATGATAACTTCTGTTTATCTGATAGATATGTTTAACTATATATTTGATTCAGACATGAAGATAAGGCATCCTTATGAGACAAGTTGCCGTTTACATTTCAAATTCAATTAGTCAATGCATGCCTCTCATGAGTTTTTGAATCAAAGTTCACCTATAAAATTCATATGGTTCTTTGTATCATTTTAATGGGTTCAATTCAACATCTAAACATGTCATAACAGGAAACCCACAAGTCTTTCATTCAGACCACTTACATTTGCAACTCGTCATGAAACTCTCCCTTCACATCTCTTAGTTGATCATTGGTTCGCAAAGCACAAATGTTTCCATTAGCCTTTGTGTGGTTTTGTGTTTTGGTTGAAGTGCACATATTTGCAAGAGAGAAGTTAAAATAACTGCTGCTAATGCTCTGTACTGTTGTTAAACTGACACTGACGGATGTCCACTGAGCTGGAATTAGCTACATTTAATTATGAGACAGTGTAATTTGGCATAACACAAGTGAAGATGAATAAATCATGCCCAACTATAAAGAAAAGTGTAATGGTAGCAAGACTAGCGGGTCCTCATGGGTCAGATAGGTCTATGAGAGTCTAAAAACAAGAGGTTCTTTAATATTTAAGGGGAGTGAAAAACCATGCATATGTCTCTGACAGCATTTTCCCAAGTTTAGAAAGCCTCATGAACAAACTACTGCTTGCTTAAAATTCTTTTTAAAAAATCCAAAGATGTTTTTGCAAGATAAATGTTTGCAAATATTTGAAAATGATTAAAAATAATCTTCAAAAGCGAGCATGATTGAATACTCTTGATAGTTGTAATGATTCAGTCCACTGAAGGCGAGCTTAGTGAGAACCCAAGTGCAGTTTATTCAAACAAGGTGAAATCCAAAAATAATCCAGATTACTTGATGAGGCACAAACAGACTAGACTAGACTCACCGACAGCGGGTTACAACATCAATACACGACAAGGGCACAATGGTAACATGAAGGCTACTTATAGCAGACAAGGAGGGTCACATGACATGAACAAACCAATGGGGAACAAGACACATGACAAAGACTACCAATCAGAACATGACACATACACCAGGCAGAGATACATGAGGGCAAGGGAAGCATGACACTAACAGGGTGAAACAATTACAAAATAAAAGACATGGAAAACATGAACATGAACCAAAACCCAAACACCAAACCCCACATTACAATATGTGGTATAAATTGTTAAATATTTGTGCAAGGTGCTAATATGGCTTCTTTTAATAGCCTACTTCCTCAACAAACAGGAAGCACAACCACAAATAGGACAACTTTGTGTATCAGAAATGACGCAGATGTCTGTTGTTCAGTGTGTTCAGCACTGGGAGCTGTCCAATGTGCTGAATTTATACTAGGAAAAAATGTATTTCCTTAAAAATTAATTTGATTAGAGATGACAAGAGAAATATAAAAATTCTGTCAGTTACTTATCCTTATGTCGCTCCAAAACGATTATAAAAATATAAGTAGTTAATATAAGTAGGATGTATTCCATAAGGTTTTAAACCAAAATATTGTCTTCCCTGCTCCCTTTATTCGAATCTGGTGCACAAAACTGTCTTGCTGTTTGTGGCTCAGTGAGCACACTTGACACGGAGAATGCGGCTGGGCTGAAGAAAGTTTACACACTCAAGTGTAATGCTTATTTTATTTATTTATTTATTTAATTTTAAAAAATCGGTATGCTTATTAAATGGAGTAATTTTGTGTATATTATTTATTTGCAAATAATTTAGGCAATGGTTTATTTATTTAGGCTAAATGGTGTGTTTTTTTTTTGAGGCAATTAACATAAAGGCAAGATATTCATTTCTTAGTGTTCTGAGGAGATGGTCTCATTATTGGGAGATACCAAGGTCCATTGCTCTACCATTGGAGAAAGTGTAACTTGGATCATAACTCAAATTTGATCATGTCAGGTGTGCTTTGTGACACCATTGAATTTCTGAGCTGTGCGACAGTCAAATTCCAGTTGTGGACATAGAGATGATAAACTTAAATAGTCTAATCGGGGAAATAAAATGAACTGTGGAATGTGAAATGCTTTTAGTATGAATATGTTAGCCCATTTAGAAGATATATGCATTTAAAACTTAGTCTCTGACTTTCTCCAATAGACCTCTTTCACACTTCTGCATTTGAAAAAAAAGGGCATAAGCTTCTAATAGTAGTGTAAGATAACTTAGGCTGTAACCTGTATGAAAGGCAGTGCCCATAGCATGTACTGTTAAAACATTTTTGTGTGAAATTACTGTATATTCCATATTAATAATTGCATTACTTTCACAGTAATGTCACAGTAAGACTGCACACTCAGAATTTTATTGTAAACAAAGAGCATACTGTGTTTCTACAGTGCATGTGTATAATGTATCCCAGCATGCAATGCAGCGTGAATAGATCATGCTGTAGAGTTTTTTTTTTTTTTTTTAATTCTTGTTGGTTTGACATGTGCATGTGTGTTGAGCTTGTTCATTTTTAGCAGTTTATGTCGTTGGTTTATTTTGTAATGTTGGTTTATGTTGTAAGCAGTGTTTGGGAAAGTAATGCATTACAATATTGCATTACTCCATAAAAAAGTAACTAAATGCGTTAGTTACCTTTCATGGAAAGTAATGTGTTACATTACTTTTGAGTTACTTTTTAAATCTGAGCAGGGCTTGCTATAGATATATATAAATTTATATTTTGTCAGATGTAAAAGCCCTTTCACACCAAAAGTTAAATGAATAAGCCTCAGGCGGAAGGACATGTCTCTACAGTAGAACGCATGAGAAGAAAGTTCAACACTCTTCAGCAAATAAAAAAATTAAACACAAATGTTGTTTATCTCATCATTTTTTCTTATTAGTATGGTTGAATTGGATCATTGAAGGTCAGCAGCGAAGACACTGGTTGATAAAATGGGATTAAATACGTAAAGTATATTTAAAATATGTAATTATTGCAGGTTTGCGTCATATCCTGAGTTTGCATTTTACTGTTTTTATTCATTTGGAGGAACAAAGAATCTGTTTTTGTACAGGTAAGATGAGTAAATGTGTGTTCATATTTAGTCTAGAATAGGGGTGTCATACTCAATTCCTGTAGGGCCGGAGCCCTGCAGAGTTTTGTTCCAACCCTGCTCCAACACACAACCATGTAGTTTTCAAATAAGCCTGAAGGAACATGATTAGTTGAGAGCAGGTGGGTTTATTAGGCTTGAAATCAACCTCGCAGGGCTCCTGTCCTCCTGGAATTGAGTTTGACACCCCTGGTCTAGAACTACAGTAACATCAGGTTCACACAGCGCACACAACGCCTCTGAACTTACCCCCGATTTCTCTCAACATGGGGACAGGAGAGCTATCAGTCAATGGAAACATGAAAATATTTCATAACGTAACTCAGATATTCCCTTGTAAATTAAAAGGTAATGCTTTACTTTACTAGTGGTTAAAGCTCCGGAATGGACTCTGTCTCAAGATGAGAGAAAAATATTGACACTTTCATACCCACATTTAAGTCACTGAACTCCAGGTTACTCAAGAAGACTGTAACTCAATTAATGGATTAAATGTATTTGCATCTGCTGAAGTAACAAAGAACTACTTTGATGTAGAACCCCATCTTTTTGTATATTTAGGGTAATACAGGCTAAGATGTCCCCTGCGGTAAGATTTCACATCAGTGACACATATGACACAATGACCATTACCGCTGGCCATTACAAGATAGCAGACACCTCAACATGTCTGGAGCAATCGAATGTGGCATCTGGGTATACATCTCTATGATCATCACTAACTGTACAATATCGCGCAGTCTTGCAGATATGCATATTCACACAACTATAGTTGCAGACACACAGTCAGCTTGCTTTTGAATGTTTATGGACCAGCTTTCACTGTCCCTATATAGTGGACGGCTTGCATATAGCAGCCCACAGAAACAGCCACTATTGAGAAATCTATGTATTTATATCTATGGTGATGACACACAGACGGTTTCAAGATGGCGAGAGTGTCAACAATTGTGTCCCAAACTACACTATGCACTTATTCTATGCACTATGTACTCAACCGCCTAGTGTATGAATTATTTAAAGTTATTTTGTCATTCAACATTGGATTCTAATATGTGCCATTCACCACATAGAAAATATTAATTCTGTGAACAAGTGACCGATTTCAGATCATACCCAATTAAAGATATACAGTGGTTTGTATGTTTTGATGAAACATCTGTGACGAATTGTACATTAATAAATCACAACAATCCCACATTGTTAAACATTGCCAGGAATTTACCGGATTAAAGAGTATTATTTTACAATAAATTACCGTATTGAGAAATGTATTGTGAAATCATTTTCTTACAAATGACTAACCCTAACAGCAGAATGATGCTATCATCACAGTAATTCACTGCTCTTGTTTTACTGTGAATTCACATTATAAAGTTGTCTTTAAAGGTGGGGTAAGCGATTTCTGGTAGTCATTGTTGACATTTGAAATCATAAAAACAAACACGCCCCTGCCCCAAAAGGGTCTCGTCCCTATTTTGATAGCTCCGCCCCACACATACGTACGCAACCCAGGCAACGATTAGTTCTGTGAAACAAAGCAAAAGTGTGTGTGGCGCGGTGCAACAAAATACCTAGAACTCATTATAATCATGATACTGTCTACAGCCATAGATATATATATTATATATATATAATATATATATACAGTATATATACAGTATATACAGTATATGGTCCTACACTGGATGCGGCGTGGATGCGGCGCGGCACGACACGATAAATCCCCGACAGAAAACTGCTGCTGCGATCTATTCATGACATATTGAGACAAATTTCAAATGATTTTCAACGGTCGCTTTTTTGCGTCCAGTGTACTAGACAGACTTCAGCTGTTGCGGCGCAGACACGGTGTTACTGTGCAGTGCCAAGTTGTGGAAAAACATTGTTTGCATTGCATTCCTTTTGATTCCAACATTAGGAAAGATTGGATGCATTTTATTTTTAATGAAGATCCAGACCACGTCAGTAAGAACTTGGTCCTTTGTTCACTTCATTTTACCACTGATGCACGATGCTGTGCCGAATATATTGGATCCGACAGTAATGTTGCAACACAAGTGTGAGTAACTGTTTTCATTATGTAGTCATTATTGTTTTGTCTCTTCTTACAGATCGCTTGATATATACCGAGTTTTTATGCATTTTTGATCTAAATAACAGCAGGGTCCATGTATGAGGGATGTAGGCTGTCACACATACACAACTATTAGCCAGTCATAGCAGTGGGCGTTTACTTACGAGTTTACAATCAGCCATGCCTATTCAAGCACAGCGTTCTGATGAGGGGGATAAAAAAGGACAGAAAATAGCTTATTACTTCTAAATTATGATGTTTTATATATATAAATCTTGAAAACATAATAATTGGACCTCAGAGAACAGTACAAAATTAAAAAACAAAGGCAGTTCATGACCCCTTTAAACTAAACGCTAACACAGGAAACCCACTTCCACATCCTGTTACTCATCCTGTATGGAAACATACTAAAACACTTTTACTGAAAGAAAATGTTTTTACTGTCAGACGTAGAAGACGAAGAGACATTCTTGCTCTAGTTTTCATCTATGATTTAATCACAGACAAACATTTTAAACAACAAACATGCCGTTAACATAATATTTCAATGATAATGGCTCCTCCAGCTTTCTAATCTATTCAGTTTCTGTTCTGACAGGAGCGTAAGTAGTGATCTCTGAACTCGGCACTTGTGTTTTCTTGTGTCGGTTTTGTCTCCTGGTCATAAAGTCTACAGATGCATAACACACCTCGCTATCATCATTCTCCTGTAATAAAAAATAATGTTTTGATTTAATTATATAACATGTATTACAGTATATATTTACATTTTAGGTAACTTTCTTTTTTTTTTTTTACATGTAACATTAATTAACAATGCATTAATACGTTTACTAACAATGAGCAATATGTTTGTTACTGTATTTATTAATCTTTTATAATGTAAGTTTATATAAAATAGATCTGTTCACTGTTAGTTAATATAAGCTCAGATCCATTAAATTATAATAACAGATAGTTAATGTTAGTTCGTTAACTTTTTTTTTTTATTCATTTATTTATTTATTTATTGGCAACCTTATTGTAAAGTGGCACGCCAATCTTTTTAAGCTAAGAAAAAAAGAGCCAGTAATTAAATCTTCCATATTGTGAATAACTTGCATGTTATTTCGTTGGTCCTACCTCATAATATTTCCGTGCCTTTCGCTTGTGTTTTGAGCTTGCAAATCTAAAATGAAATATTTAAATTAGAGGATTCCAATTCATGCAGTATTAAAAAAAAAAATTAAACTTTTGTCATTGACAAAATCTGTAAAATTTTGGCTGTTCAAAAGAATGATAAATCTGTAATAATTACTGTGCTTTCCTACACGAGCAAATACACAGATGGAGGATAAGAGACAACCACTGGGGACCCACACTGACAGCACGTCCAGCAGAGCCCACCAGTCTGATCCAGGAGGGGGGTGGAGGTTGTGGTCGGTCCAGAAGCGGAGGTCACTTGCTCAGAAAATAAATCAATTTGTCAAATGATGTTGAAAATAAATAAATAATATATATATATAATCTTATATTATATATATAGAATAATATATAATATAAATATATCTTATATATATATGATTAATGTTTGATCTTGCTTCTGGATGAGAATGTAAGTTTTCCAGAACTACCCCAAACAATGGTGTAATAATGACTAACAGAAGTGTTTTTTTACCTCCCAGAGAAAGACAAATTGTTTGGTTTCCATAATAGTACACATCTGATGAGGAGATGATGCCTTTTCCATCTTCATTTACCTTTATCTCTAGTTTTGCACAGTAGTACAGTCCCAGGTCAGATACACTGATGTTAGTAATATGTAGATCATAAGAATTATTATAGAGGTTGTGGATAAAGCTGAATCGCTGAAATATCTCCATGCCCAGTTTCCTAAAATCTATTATGAGAGAGGGTTGGTTTTCATGAGAGCAGTTTCTTATCCATACAACGACAGAACCAAGAGTTAGAGAGCGATCACAAAAGATAGATTGTCCTCCTGTGTGACTTTCATCTCCATTTCTTCTCCATAGATTATTTTCAGATAAAACAGGAAAACTGTAAAAGTACAAAATTATCTTTATGTACCCCCCCCCCCCCCCCCCCCCACCCCCGCCCACCCCCCCCCCACCGCCCCCACACCCACACCCACCCCCCACCCCCCCCCCACCCCCCCCCCGCACTTCAGATTATACTATTATATCAATTATATCAAAATATTCACAGTAGTGACATTTTACAAAACAAAAAAAAACTCAAAAAAATAACTAAAGAATTATAGTTTTTTTCTTACACATGAGTGCGATCAAAGCAAGTCTTGGCCTCTCCATCTCAGTGAATGATTGTGAATAACTGACACTGCTGAGGGTCTTAATGCAGATGTCAGCTCTTATCTGACTGGTTCACATCAATGGAAAGTTTTACCTAAAGCGGCCTGCGTCATGAGGGGTTGGCGGTAAATTAGGTTATTGTGTAAACAAAAAGTGAGTGCAATAGGAACCAATCATTTGTTACCTTTTAGACTTGTTTGCTCTGATTTGACTTCGTGAATAGGAAAATCTTAAACCTTTTCATGATCGGACATATATGCAGAGAGGCTACATTATTTGATAATAAAATGTAACTTGTGTTTGTTAGATAATAGGTATGATTAGCATCAGAAATGATTCAGACATGAAGATAAGCCCAAGATTATGTGCTTACATTTTACATTCAATGAGAAAATTAATAAACTCTTTGTTTTATTGTAGTGGATCAAAATAAGAAACTATTATGCAACAACATCTAAACATGTCAAAACAGGAAACCCACAGGCCTCATTTAGACCACTTACAACCTCCTCACATTTGTTGCCTTTACACGTCATCAAACTTACACTTCACATCTCTTGTAGATTATTGATCACCAAGCAAGTATGTTTCCATTAGTCTTTGTTTGCTTTTGTGTGTTGGTTAAAGTGCGTGTATGTGCATAAAGGCATCTCACTCACATTAATTCATGCAGGAGAAGTTTTCTGTGTGTTCTTATAGATACTGGAATAGCTGTCTAAATAAAGGATTCAGTTAAAGATTATTAATCCCGCAAATAAACACGATGTTATGTTTTGTTAAGAACTGACTAAATTTTAAATTAAAATTAAAAGTCTAGGAAAGGTTCCAAGGTGTACCATTTAAACACCCATGTGTACCATATAAGCCCAGTAAGCTTTTTTAACGCTTAATATTTTATTAAATAAACAGTTCCATTTGATACATTTTAAATTAGTCAGTCTAAAGAACTACTGATCAAACAGGCCAGATATTAATGACAGGTTTAATATTAACTCACAGCAGTGTGTGATTTATTGTTGTCAGATGAATATGCTGTAATGTGGCTTGTCTTAATATTTTCTCAATGATATGGAGTGACAGCCTTATATACTTCAGAAAATATTCAGTACATCACTGATTCTTAAGACATGGGACAAAACATATCCAGCATTTGTAACTGCTATTAGGTTTAAAAATTAAAATATTTTCAATTGTAAATTTATGAGGGATTAATGATAGAATGTATTTAACACAATTATCCCCTTCAATTTAATTTGATTATTGTTATATCAAATCTATGACACTTATTGTCTTCTCACTACATCAAAAAGCGTGGGTCCACAGACAAGGATTCAATTGTTCATAAGCAATAAGATGGATTCATTTTTTGATTAATTATGAAAAAGAGCTTGTTTTATCAAAAGCAAAACTTAATGATATCTCATATCAAAGCAAGGTTGTTTTTTAAGGACACGTAGGTTTCATAAGGTTTCAAAGTTGTGTCCCCACTTTTTGTCAACACTTAGAATGCAAAAAAAAATTAAAATCAGGGTATATCAGGGGCAGCTGTGACTTTAAATGACCCCCTTGCCACATTCCATCTCTGCAGAGTACATCAGTGTCAGACAGACTCTGGTAAGTTTTATAGTTTTAGAATATTTTAAATCCTAATGTTAATAGTTCCTGTGTCATAACCATGATATGTCAACACCATCTTCCAATTTCAGAGGAAATTATTTGAAATATTTAGATAATTTTTTAGATAACCTCCTGGAGCAGGTTCTATTAGTATCTAGCATCAAAAGAGAAAACAAAATGGCTACTGCATGAACTTGTTTTGTGAAAGAAATGCTAAATTTGTCAACACCGTGGTGGTGATGGGCCAATGATGTTGTGAAATTCGTCGTGAATCATGAACAAATAACAATTCAGAAAGCACAACAACAATTCAGAAAACATTATAACAAGTCAGAAAACACAAATACAAATTCGAAAACAAAATAACAAGTAAGAAAACACAACTACAAATCAGACAAAAGGTAGGTATGGTTTGAGACAGCGCCATTGGTTTGGGATTACTCACGCTGACTGGACGAGTCATCTGTCAATCAACGTATACAGGAAGAACCAGCCGAAGAACAGCAGAGTCATGGTAGAAAGTTCGGAGATGGTATTAAAGTAGCTCAGATTTAATGTATTGTATAAATTGCCCTTACTCTGGAATAAAAAATACTGGGTGTCTATTTAGATTTAGTTAAAAGTGGATGTAAAATGTCAGTTCCAGTGGGCAGATGGATAAGCGCGTGTCGTTAGCTTTTTGACACGATCGACCCGGGTTCAATCCCACCTTTTGCCAAACTTTTTTTTTCTCCCTTTTCAAATCTCGTATCACATCGTAAAGGCATTTATTTTCAATAAAAATTAAGGAAATAATCAAAAAGTTGAAAATAAAGTATCGGGTAGGTTTAGGGTAGGTGTAGAAAGGGCTTTATTGTACCAATAAGGTGGAATCCATTTAATAATTAAAATTAAAATAATAATTTACACTCAATACATTATTATTAATATTGCATACTGTTTTATAATGTACTACAATACTGAAGTGCAGATAAATTGCCACTATTTGCAACAAGTAGTATACTTGATAGTAGAAATCCTGCTATTTTAACAGAGTAAATAGGTATTTGCACTTAGTGTAAATAGCATATTGCTAAAAATACTGCTATTTTCACTTAGTGTAAATAGAATCCATTGCTAATACGAGATTTGAAAAGGGAGGGGGAAAAAAGTTCGGCAAAACGCGGAATTTAACCCGGGTCGATCGCGTCAAAAAGCCAAAGGCACACACTTATTCATCTGGGCTGCCACTGGAGCGTATGTTTCACAACTACTTTTAACTAAATGTAAATAGACACCCCGTTTTTTTTTTTATTCCATAGTAAGGGCAATTCCTACAATACATTTAAAGGAGCTACTTTAAAATACCATCTCTGAACTTTCTACCACTCTGTCTGACTCTGCTGTTCTTCGGCTGGTTCTTCCCTGTATACGTTGATTGACAGATGTCTCGTCCAGTCAGCGGTGAGTAATCCCAAACCAATGGCGCGGTCTCAAACTATACCTACCTCTTCCGAATCCGTGTATCATTCGATCATTAGTTTTTTTTTTATTTAATATTGAAAGTAAAAAAATTAGAAAACGGCTCCTTTTTCGTTTTTTTTTTCGTTTTTTTCCAAAAAAAAAAACGACAAAAAAAAAAAACAAGAATTCAGCTTAAATTTTAATTTTTCATTCATGGGTGGAAAAATGAATAAAAAGCTTGAATATTCGATTTCTACACCTAGGCGGGAATTAAACTCCCCTTTCTGCTGATTGGTCAGACGAAGATCAAACCGTGCCATCATCAGTTCTTCTGCAGTATCACGCAGCAGAATAAAAGTCCACTGCTGCTGCAGTTGTATTGATTCTTAACACATTTATCGCAACTACATTTAATCTTTTTTCATCAAACAAAAAGACTAATGAATAGCTCGGACACAAATGTACCGGGGCAGAGCTAGGACGTGGCTGTCTTTGGTGGAGATATAACTTTATTATTTGCCAATCACGCTGCGCCAGCATCGGCAGCTGCCATACTACCCTGCCAACCAGTTAATTAGACCAGGTTAATTAAGAAATTAATTAATTTGTTTCAAAATAAATATTTTAAACACTAAGAAAGGAAAGAATAATAAATTGGCTTGGGTATATATAGGCCTATGTTGCAAGAACTGTCATTTTGACTGACAACCAGAGAACAACAGATATTAAATAGCCTACTGTTAGAGTTATATAATGTAGTCTTGTTTTATTAAAATTGATTATAATTGATATCACAAAAGGATATGCACTTGTGCGCAGCTTGAGCTGCAATGCAAGATTTTCATAAAATAAAATAACCTTGCCATTTCGGTTTGTTTCTCACCAAAACCCTCAGTATACCTTCAGAATGCTTGGAATATACGGCACAAGACGCATATGATTATTTTATGACAGATATGTATCCGCTTAAAAAAAAACAACTAAAGTCACCATTCTCTGCCATTAAATTGGCAAGCCCGAGCAGGACATTGCGATGTTGCGAAATTGCGATGGGTTAAATAAACTCAATAAGCAGACAGACGCGACTACAGTCAAGTGCAGATCAGTATTGAAGTGCACAGGAAATAAGCAGCAGTAATATTTAAAGCAGTTTAAATTAATATTGAGTACTGATTGATGTTCACTTGGATTTTCCCCCATCGAGGGAACTTAATACCCTGTCATTAGACGAGCTATTCATTAGTCTATTTGATGAGAAAAAAATTAAATTGATAAAATGGGTTATTAATCCGTACAACAGCAGCAGCAGAGGACTATTATTCTGCTGCGTGATACTGCAGAAGAACTGATGTTGGCACAGTTTGATCTTCGGCTGACCAATCAGCAGAAAGGGCCGTTTAATTCCCGCCCACATGTAGAAATCAAATATTCAAACTGTTTATTAATTTTTCCACCCATGAACGAAAAACGAAAATTTGAGCTGAATTTTCGTTTTTAGTTTTTTGGAAAAAAAAACTAAAAAACTAAAAAGGATCAGTTTTCAAATTTTTCTACTTTCAATATTAAACCAAAAAACGAATGATCGAATGATACACAGATTCATTTCCAGTTTGTCTGAATTGTCGTTTTGTTTTCTGACTTGTTAATTTGTTTTCAGGTTTGTTGTTGTGTTTTCTGACTTGTTATAATGTTTTCTGAATTGTTGTTGTGCTTTCTGAATTGGTATTTTGTTTTTTAGACTTGCATTTGCGTTTGTAATTTGTTATTTTGTTTTCAGAATTGTGATTTGTTCTGCACTTCTCTGCCACCGTAAGTGCGGCTTGCAGCCAGAAAACTACAGTCACGTGTGAGACCTGGTGTTGATGTGTTCAGCGGAGAGGAACCATGTAATGATGGGCATGACAAAATGCTTTTGAGTTATAGCGTCATAAATGTACCAACATGTTAAGGTATTTTTTCTGTTGTTCTTTCATGGTGCATTCATTCAAAAAATATCAGAATATTTCATTTAAATGTTTTGTTAAGTTACATTGTAAAGTGGAATAAATAGTTTTGAATGGTTAATGTTCTATGTTTTATGTAGTTTGTTGGGTTATACCTGTGTATTTGGAGTATTTGTAGTGCATTTGTGGGAAAACATTTAAGTGGAATTTGAAACGGAATTTGGTCAAATCTGTCAATGTGGTTCCACATCATTTTCTGAGGTATTGCCATGGCCTGTTGGCCGCACATCATTTTTATACTGCCACAGAATTGTATATATATATATATAAGAGATATATTTATATATACAAACACATCCCACACACAAACACACACATAGTATGGTTGAAAGTAGGTACATTTTGGTTACAGGCTGAACTGGGGCCCATATACCAACGTAATCTGTGTTCAATGTTCTCTAACCCGTACTGGTTGTACATGGGTCGTAGTTACGGAAACGAACAGATAGTTATGATTTTGAAGAAAAAAAAAAATCTTTTTTTTTTTAAATTTATTTTATTATTTTAGTTTTTGGTAGGGTGGGGTGGGGTAGGGTTGAAATTACCATGGTTACAAACAGGATATGATTCGGAGTTAGAACGTTTCTGCCACGCCCCTGGTCCTTTTAAATGGGTTTTTAAATGAACTGATTGGCGGGAAATGCTTCTCTTACCGAATTATGTAATTTCCTGGGGCTCTCGCGCGGAGAAACAAATGATGAACAGAGTCATTATTGTTCATATCCCTAGCACGTGAGTCAGCAGTCAGGTTTCATAGTTGATCTTCGAAACAGCTGTATATTGTGTTTTTGCGGTGCTGTTAGATTATAAAGACACAGACTGAGGCATTTGTATTATTATCTGTAGTCAACAATGCCACTCATGCATGCACTGCATAAATACTGACTTACTGTATGACTTGAGTGCTAAAAGGTAGGGCACTTTATACAAAATAGGAATAAAAATACGATATGAAATCGAGTTTACAAAGGCTTAGGTTTGTCGGTTCCATAAAACATGAACTGGCCTCTAATTCACTGTCTCCTCGCCTTCTATTCAGCAGCAAACTTTGCACCGATTGATATTTAGTAACTCTCCGATGGATCCAATTGAAAGTACCGAGAATGGCATGGAGAACAGTACAGCCAGTAGTGATGAAGATCTTTATATTTGTGACCAGGACAGTGTGGCCAGCAGTGTGGATAGCACAGCAGAGGAAATGTTTTTGAATGGCCTTGACCCTGTTCTAGATCGGTGAGTTTTTCCTATATATTTTGATAAAGGTTTGTAACATTGTGTAGCGTTCACATTTATACTGTGGGTTAAATAGTATGTTTGATGCAAAGAAATGTGATTGTGTGGACTTCCCCTACAATTAGCAATTCATCATAACATCAGTTGTAGTTATTAGGGGGTTAGATGGAATCGTTGAAGATCGATAGAAAATAATCTAACTTTTATAATCATAATGGCAATGGACTACACTTTCATATAAATAATAAAACACCAGTAACATACCACATAGGGCCTTCTGCCACAATTAAGTTTTTTTACATTATAAAAATGAACTATTTTGCACTTTTACAGATCTACAATGTTATTGTATCCACAAATCACCCATTAACAAGTAGACAAACTAAATAAAAAAAAATTGGAGGTGCATGAAGCCGAGACATTTTGTACAATTTTCTTGAAACTTCTCTAGAGTATTTGTTAGACATAACCAAGTCTTAAAAGCCTGTTTACACCCAGATAAATATTTAGGGCAAAATTTGGTGTGATAAACATCATAATTTGAATGAACAACTGTTAATGCATCTGTTTGTATTGACACGAACATTTGCATTCTGTCACTGTGACGGTTTCTTCTCACACAGAGGTGTTCTTATCTCTTTTCCATCCAATCAATAAGATTCACGCTTTTGGTCATATGCAAAGAGCCACTGATGTTCCATAAAACCAATGACTCCCGTAAAACTCATGAACAGACTATTTTGCTAAGCAACATTAAATAGCAAAGGAAGAATTCAGAGCTGACTCTCTTGTCTCTGTACTCTTTTATTCAGTGTTTTATGAACAGCATAGTGAAAACCAAAAATCTAAATGGCTGTTTAACAATTAAATAATGTTTGACTTACTTTCTTCTCTGCTACAAGCAGGTTAGTAACAAAGTTTGCAGTGCTGTGTACAGGAGTAATTGGGGTTACCACTGTATTTCTGCTTTTGGAGCGTACTATCAATACATTTGCATGTTCATTCAGCACATCTGCCATTTTTACGTATTGGTCTGAACCGATTAATAGCATGCAAAAATCTGACTGGACCTTTGTTGTGGTGTGAACAGGCATTTTAATCAACAGAGTATGTAACTAATTCTGTTTTTTCTTCTGCTTGTTCCATGCAATAGACCTTCATTTGACATTTACACACCAGAGGAGGACTGTGATTCAGAGGCCAACATACAGCAGAGAAAGAGATCTCGTCTGTCTTCCACATCTTCTACTGGAGGAGATGGCGTATCAACAGAAAGATGGCGTAGCTCAGATGAAACAGATGTTGAACTGCTTCAGCCAGACTTCACACCTGTCCAAGTACCTGGGCCAAAGTTTTTACCACACAAGTGTAGCAGTCCTCTGCAGTTTTTTCAGCTGCTGTTTCCAAAAATAATGATGCAGTCTATTGTAGGGCACACAAATGTCTATGGGACCAAGTGCAAAGATGTGGGTGAGCGCTGGTGCTACATTTCTCTAAAAGACTTGAAGTCGTTCATAGGACTTGTAATTTACACAGGTCTTTTGAAGTGCTCTTTACTGACAGAGTATTGGAGAGAGTCCCACTACTTCAGTCCATCCTTTCCTGCACTAGTCATGTCTTATGAAACATTTGTGACAATCGCCAAAACTCTTCATTTCAGCAATACCAAGGAGGATGAGCAAAATTACTCAAAGAAGGGAACAGCAGCCTATGAACGGTTAGGTAAAATTTTACCTCCGTATCAACTCATTCGAGAGGCCTGCAAGACCTATTTTCATCCCTTTCAAAACATCACCATTGATGAAAGAATAGTGGCACCACATCCTAGAACTGGACTCAATGCCATGGGAAACAAATCTACAGATAGAGGGTACAAACTCTTTGCACTGACAGACTGCACCTGTGGTTATACATGGGACTTCTTTATTTACGAGGGGAAGTTACGTGCATCACAGAACGAGGGCCTGAGCTATGAGTCTGTTACGGCATTGGTGGATGAAAATATGTTGGGCTCTGGGTACAAACTGTTTGTAGACAAATTTTACACCAGCCCCACACTCTTCAGGGACCTTCTGGGTAAAAATATCTATGCTTGTGGTCCTGTTTTGCCAAGCAGGAAAGGTTTCCCAAAAATCTTGGTGAACAGATTGTCAAAGAATGCTCCACGTGGCACCATGCGTTGGATTAGGGACGACAATCTTCTCTTTGTTGAGTGGAAAGACTCACAGGAAGTGCAGATGTGCTCCACCTTCCATAAAGCCTATGAAGGTGATACTGTGCAGAGGAAGGTGAAGGGTGATGCACACCGGACCCTTGTGGAGGTTCCCATTCCAGCTGTAGTGTTGGACTACAACAGGTTAGTAGAATTTCAGTGGACTTCCTTTAACCTATTTTATAAAGTCGCTGGCTCCAGGTATGTTTGAGTTTAGTTTACATTTACATTTAGTCATTTAGCAGATGCTTTTATCCAAAGCGACTTACAAATGAGGACAATAAAAGCAGTCAAAACTAACAAAAGAGCAACAATATATAAGTGCAAATGACAAGTCTCGGTTAGCCTAACGCAGTACACGTAACAAGGTATTTACATATATATATACTGTATATATACATATATATATATTACTTATTACACACACACAAAGAAAAAACAGTAGATAGAGATAAAAACTAGAACGCGAGGTTTTGTTTTGTTTTTTGTTTTTGTTTTTTAAATAAAAAGAAGATAAATATAGTTAAAATAGAATAGAAAGTGCTAGAGTTAGAGGGTCTAATAAAGGTGGAACAGATGTGTTTTTAGTCATTTCGTGAAGATGGTTAAGGACTCGAATTATTTGGGCAGGTCATTCCTCCAGGAGGGAACAGTTAATGAAAAAGTCAGTAAAAGTGATTTTGTGCTTTTTTGGGATGGCACAATAAAGCGCCGTTCACTTTAAGAACGCAAGCTTCTAGAGGGCACAGAACTCTGAAGTAATGAATTTAGGTAAAAGGGTGCAGAGCCAGTGGTGGTTTTGTAGTCAAACATTAATGCCTTGAATTTTATGCGAGCATCTACTGGTAGCCAGTGCAAATTGATGCACAGAGGTGTGACATGCATCTTTTCGGCTCATTAAAGATTTCAGTCTGAAACACCAGTGTGAAGGGATGTGTTAACGATGTGAGTGAGTGCAGGTACAATGGCAGGAGAAATGGCTTGATGGAATAGGATCAAGCGGACAAGTAGTACGATGATTAGAAAGGATGAGTTTGGAGACATCTGTCTCAGAGAGTAAAGAGAAGGATGTGAATGAGTTTATGTTTGCTGGTAAGATGTGTTTGACGGTTTGTGGTGTGGCAAATTGTGCACTGAGGTTTGTAATTTTATTAATTAAGAATGTGGCAAAGTCGTCAGCTGTTAGAGTTGTTGAAGGAGGGAGGAAAATGTTTTAAAGAACATGTGAGAGTTAGGCGATTTGTTAATTTTGTTGTGATAGTATGTCCTTTAGCAGTGGAGGCATTAGCAGAGAATGAAGAGAGAAGTGATCGATATACATTAAGGTAGGATTAAGGTACAGTAGGATTTTGTGATTTGCGCCATACTCTTTCTGCAGCTCTGAGCTTTGAACGATATTCACGGAGAACATCAGATAGCCAAGGGGCAGAAGAGGTGGTATCGAGCTGGCCTGGAAGACAAGGGGCAGACAGTGTCTAAACAAGACGTAAGAGTGGAGCAGAAAGTATCAGTAGCACGGTTAACATCAAGAGATGATAACTGTTCAGGGCAAGGAAGCAAAGATGAAACATTAGCAGATAGCCGGGAGGGTGAGAGTGCATGTAGGTTACGTTGAAAAGTGACATGTGGAGGGGTATGTTTTGTGTCAGGAACCATGTTGAGGTTAGTGAGGTTAGAGTGAGGAGGAAGTGATCCGAGGTTTGCAGTGGAGTAACCAGCACATGATCAGTGGAGCAGTGTCGTGTGTAAATAAGGTCCAGTTGGTTGCCTGATTTGTGAGTAGCCGTAGTTAATACTCGCTTGAGATCAAAAGAGGCAAGTAGAGTGTGGAAGTCTGCAGCCTGAGGTTTATCTAGGTGGATGTTGAAGTCTCCAAGCATAACTAGGGGAGTACCATCCTCAGGAAAGTTTGAGAGCAGCACATCTAATTCTTCCACGAAGTTACCTAGTGGTCCTGGGGGTCGATAAACAACTATAAATGGATTTTAAGAGGGTGGGTAATAGTGGCTGAATGTGATTCAAAGGAGCTGGTGATACTCAGAGATGGTAAAGGATAACATTTCCAATCATTAGAGATATGCAGACCAGTACCTCCACCTCTTCCAGTCAGATGGGGGGAGTGGGAAAAAGATAAATTATTTGAGAGTGCTGCAGGTGTAGCATTGTCCTCTGGTTTGATCCACGTCTCTGTCAGGGCCATGAGGTTTAGTCTTGAATGACTTGTAATGGAGGTAATAAAATCTGTTTTGTTTACAGCAGACTAGCAATTCCAGAGACCAATAGAAAAAGAAAGTAGTGTATTAGTAGACATAGTGCGCAGGTTGTTAGGATTGCGCTGCATACAGTGTGTGATGCATGGTTTGCGAGTGGTAGTGATAGTAGGGATCTAGAAACGCATAGTAGGAACTTACTTGAAGGCTTGAACACACTTTCCTGTTTATCACAGCAAATGGCCAAGCAAAGCACACGACACTGACAAGGTACGCGATACAGTACGAGACCAAATGCGATTTAGTTTGAGCAAACTGTTTTGTTTTTTTCGGGTTCAAGAGGATGTATTGGTTTTTAGCAGTATTCATCACCATGATAATTTAACTTGCGCTACCCAGCTAACCTCCTTTAGAACAGGTTTTAGAATCTCATCTAAACCGGCTTGAATTTGTTGGATTTTGTCAACTCTGAACTTGCTTTGAAACTGTTCAACAAGCTTTTAGAGGCCGCTTGTGTCATGTAGTTTTGCATGTGTATTATTCACAGGAGTATTTACCTTTTAGGTTTAAAATATGGACTTTTTTTTCATTTTCACCCAGAAATGTGGGAACAGTGGAACCATCCAATTTCATCACTGGACATTACAGAGCTCTACATAAACCGAAGAAGTGGTATCAATGTGTTTTTTATCACCTTTTGGACATCGCCGTAGAGAATGCATTCATTTTGCATGAACTGGTGGCTGAGAGAAAAAAACAAAAAGCTCTGACACGGAAGACATTCCTTGAGACGCTTGTTTTAGAGCTTACAGAAATAGATGCTGAGAACATGTCTAAACCTGCACTGGTTTCCTTGGCTCTTCCTGTGGCTCCCATCTCGTCTTCTCTTTCCATTCCTGTCTCGGCTCCTCCCACACCTCCAGAATCATCAATTCCTGAAGTATCCCACATGCCGAAGCACTTTGTGCCGGACAGTACTGTCGGTAGACGCAAGTGCAAGCTCTGCCAACTGAAAACTCCAGTCATGTGTGTAACTTGCGACGTGCCGTTGTGCTTTCAACCAAAGCGTGACTGTTTTAATCAGTGGCATGAAAACAAGGTGTTTAATTCATGACGGTTTTGAATTTGAACAGATGTTTGACGTTGTTCCATTACTTTATTTTCTGACACATTTGAATATTCAAATAAAAGTTTTTTTTTTTTTTTTTAAAATGGAAATAAATGTGTCGTATTTCTAATATCATCTGCTTTTATAGTCAGTGTCGCAAACTCATCTGCTTTTGCCCCAGAATATGTGGAGGATATAAAGGTTGTGCAACCTTTGTGTGTCTTGTGGAAGAATGTCAGAGCAGCACTACCAATCGAAAGTCTGAGCTTTATAAAAAAAAATAAAAAAATTTATGTTCATGAAAGAAGTTTCTTATTCACTGAGTCTACATTTATTTGATTAAATACTGTAAAAACGGTAATAAAGTGCAACAATATAATTTATTCCTCTGGTGGAAAAAATGAATTTTCATCAGCCATTACTCCAGTCTTCAGTGTTGCATAATCCTTCAGCAATCATTCTGATATAAGAAGCCACAAACTAGTTATCACATTTGTTAAATGACACATTTGTGTGACCACCAGTCTGTTGCCTGCTCAAGTGGAAATCTGTGTGGTTTCCTTCCTGTGAGAATGAAAAACCATTCTGATGTAGTTCGTCAAAACTGACAATGTCAACATACATAGGAGTCTAACCACAGAGGCCTTTCAGGAGAACTCTATTTTTTTTTTTAAATCACACTCAAAACTCAAAGATATAAAAATAAAACCATAAGTATATAGTCTTAGATCTATTTTTATATAATAAATCACTTCTAGCTGTCTTTTTACAACAGCCTTTGCATGTTAGGGAGGAGACAGTGTCGGTTTGTAATGTAATGGTGCTCCACTGTAAAAACAAGGTATTACTGCTTACACAGTCAACAGTACATAAGTATAAATATTTATTCTTAAAATAATGATTACAGACCTTTTTCATGCAAAAAAACTTAAAAAATACATAACCGTGATTCTTATGTGCATACACAATGGCTACATTTACACAGTCAAGATTGTTAAACATTTTTAGGTGATATAACGGGTAATGATAGTAAATATAAAGTCGTAGGGCTTTTTACATTGCGCTGAACCCCGGGTTTTAGCGAATGAGGCGTCTAAAAAATGTTAAAATATCAAACGCGTCAATGAAGAAGTAAAGAAGAGCTCGTTTCATTCTTACATTTATAATCCGAAAAGTCCATTCAGAAAAATCAATTAACAGCAAGTCTGAAATATGTTTTTTAAAGAAATGTAAAGTGTTTATATATACATATTTTTCACTCTTTGTTATATTGCAGCCATTTGCTAAAATCATTTAAGTTAATTTTTTCCCCTCATTAATTTACACACAGCACCCCATATTGACAGAAAAACACAGAATTGTTGACATTTTTGCAGATTTATTAAAAAAGAAAACTGAAATATCACATGGTCCTAAGTATTCAGACCCTTTGCTCAGTATTTAGTAGAAGCACCCTTTTGATCTAATACAGCCATGAGTCTTTTTGGGAAAGATGCAACAAGTTTTTCACACCTGGATTTGGGGATCCTCTGCCATTCCTCCTTGCAGATCCTCTCCAGTTCTGTCAGGTTGGATGGTAAACGTTGGTGGACAGCCATTTTTAGGTCTCTCCAGAGATGCTCAATTGGGTTTAAGTCAGGGCTCTGGCTGGGCCATTCAAGAACAGTCACAGAGTTGTTGTGAAGCCACTCCTTCGTTATTTTAGCTGTGTGCTTAGGGTCATTGTCTTATTGGAAGGTAAACCTTCGGCCCAGTCTGAGGTCCTGAGCACTCTGGAGAAGGTTTTCGTCCAGGATTTCTGTACTTGGCCGCATTCATCTTTCCCTCGATTGCAACCAGTCGTCCTGTCCCTGCAGCTGAAAAACACCCCCACAGCATGATGCTGCCACCACCATGCTTCACTGTTGGGACTGTATTGGACAGGTGATTGAGCAGTGCCTGGTTTTCTCCACACATGTCGCTTAGAATTAAGGCCAAAAAGTTCTATCTTGGTCTTATCAGACCAGAGAATCTTATTTCTCAACCATCTTGGAGTCCTTCAGGTGTTTTTTATCAAACTCCATGCGGGCTTTCATGTGTCTTGCACTGAGGAGAGGCTTCCGTCGGGCCACTCTGCCATAAAGCCCCGACTGGTGGAGGGCTGCAGTGATGGTTGACTTTCTACAACTTTCTCCCATCTCCCGACTGCATCTCTGGAGCTCAGCCACAGTGATCTTTGGGTTCTTCTTTACCTCTCTCACCAAGGCTCTTCTCCCCCGATAGCTCCGTTTGGCCGGACGGCCAGTTCTAGGAAGGGTTCTGGTCGTCCCAAAACGTCTTCCATTTATGGATTATGGAGGTCACTGTGCTCTTAGGATCCTTAAGTGCAGCAGAATTGTTTTTGTAACCTTGGCCAGATCTGGGCCTTGCCACAATTCTGTCTCTGACTCTTCAGGCAGTTCCTTTGACCTCATGATTCTCATTTGCTCTGACATGCACTTTGAGCTGTAAGGTCTTATATAGACAGTGTGTGGCTTTCCTAATCAATTCCAATCAGTATAATCAAACACAGCTGGACTCCAATTAAGGTGTAGAACCATCTCAAGGATGATTATAAGAAATGGACAGCACCTGAGTTAAATAAATGAGTGTCACAGCAAAGGGTCTGAATACTTACTACTTGTGATAATCCTTGTGTATATATATAATTTTTTAGAATAGGTATATTAATTTATGTATATATTGTATCTATCTTATATTTATTTATGGCTATGTATATATGTATGTATTCATTCTCTCTCTCGCTCTCTCTCTCTATTTTATCTATTGGTGTATTATGTATTCATTCAAGTTTATTCATCGATTCATGTCTTTTATTTGTCCTGTGTATTTTTATGCATTTATTTATAACAATAAATTACTTTATTTCGTTGCTCCAAATGAACCTGTCATGGTGTTCACAGACATGACTTCTTATTCTGAGGTCAAATTTGCTAGCTAAATAGGTGATTGTACTTACCTTATTGATAAATGGTACAAGCGTCGCGAAGGCGTGATCTTTTACATTTATTAATTTAGCAGATGCTTTTACCAAAGCGACTTACAAATGAGGACAACAGAAGCATTCAATTGTAGTATTAAAACAACTAAAACAGATCCAAAACTAAAAGCTAAAGCTTTAAAAAATACTACCTATACACATTTTAAAAATAAAGAGATTAAATAAAAATGACAAATGCATACAACAAAATTTAATAAAGCTAAAAAGTCAAAATATTAAAGAACAATAGGTATGAGTATAATAACGATTCTAACATAACACTAAGCCAAACACCAAAAACAAAAACCCCCACACACACTAAATATATATATATATATATATTAATTATATATATCACCCCACGTACACATTTATAAATTCAATATATATATATTATTCCATTTCCATTTAGTTTGTTGAAGTATGAAAATAACTCAAATTAAATAAAACTAAAAACTTAAAATACCTATACAGACAAATTAAAATAAATATCAAATACAAATAATACAAATCAAATGACAGTAGTTTATCAGTAATCCTAAAAAATCAGTGATCTGCGAGCAGCTGACCGACGCCTCCTCTGCTCTGAGCTGTTGATCCAATCAAAGTTAAAACGGCGATGAAAGCGGTAAGAATAACGTGAAGCATTGCTGATGTTCAGCAGTAGTGAGGGCTCTTTACATTTTGGCGCTCTTGTGAAGACGCATGTCACGTGACCACATCAACATGGCGGATGTAGTACGTCCGAATTCCATTCATACTATATAGAACGTACTTTTTTAACGGTCGAGTACTACGTTCAAATTCAAATGTAGTACCTACTAAGCAGTATGCGATTTCGGACGCACCCACTGGCTCTAAATCAAACGTAAGTGAAAGTAACTACACATTTTTGTATAGACATTTACTTAGTTTATCATATATTTTTAAGGATGTTTCCACTGTGTTGTGTTGCCACAGTGAATTTATCTTGTACATCCACTTTTATGTTTTTGGCTAATTATTTTTTTATTTTTTTGGGAAATGTTCTATCTATCTATCTATCTATCTATCTATCTATCTATCTATCTATCTCTTAAAATATGGATATATACACATTTGCTAGGAGTCATTTTTATTATCATATATATGGTATGGTTCTGTTCTGGGCAAGAACTCCCTGCGCATCCATGCAGCCACGCAAAAGCTGCTGATAATACTGAAGGACCTTTTATGTGACCCTGGACCACGAAACCAGTCTCAAGTAGCACGGGTATATTTGTAGCAATAGCCAAAAATACATTGTATGCGTCAAAATTATCGATTTTTCTTTTATGCCAAAAATCATTAGGATATTAAATAAAGATCACGTTCCATGAAGATATTTTGTAAATTTCCTACCGTAAATATATCAAAACGTAATTTTTGATTAGTAATATGCATTGCTAAGAACTTCATTTGGACAACTTTAAAGGAGATTTTTTTCAATATTTAGATTTTTTTTGCACCCTCAAATTCCAGATATTCAAATAGTTGTATCTCGGCAAAATATATCCTAACCTAGCAAACCATACATTAATGGAAAGCTTAATTTGGTTCGTTTTAGCTTATTTTACAATCAAAATCACATTGTTGACCCTCTGGGTCCATATAGTAAAGCTGAGTTAGGCGTCGTTTCCTATAGGTAGACGGGAGTAGAGTAGTAGCCTAGAGTCAGCTGATGCCGCTTGAGTCTAATGTTGACCTTCCAGAACTACTGCTTAACCCTTGATATATATATATATAGATATATTATATACATAGATACTATATCATGATTTCCCCAGTTTTTCATCACCTAACAGGGTTTTGTAAGTACAGTCTTCCGTTTCTTTTATGTTTACCAGCAGTCATAACTAGAGATATTTTTCTTACCCAAGAACAGATGAGTTTCCATACTGGTACGCGAGCGTATAATGCTGTGTAAATTATGTACTTTTCTTTCTTTTATGCACAAATGTTATACTTACCTAGTCGTCTCTCCATCCTTTCTCCCATGCAATCCATGGAAAAAGTATCTTGTCTGTTCAAAGGAACTATGTACAGATCGAACACCGTTTATAAGTGAAAACAATCCAAAACAGTTCTAAACAAATATGTTGGTAGGTTTTGTTCTGAGAAGACAACAGGGGATGTATGTTTATTGAAGGAGCATTATTATAAATTATGGGCTCTGAATTGTGGAGTATTTTGGCCAAAAGCGACAGCTTAAAGTTAAAATGTCTTGATGTATTTGTTCCTTAGAAATACTTCACAGCAGAAGATCCATTGGTGAGCAAGTGATGTAATGCTAAATTTCTATAAATCATCTACATCTTGGATGGCCTGAGAGTGAGTAAATATTCAGCAAATTTTAATTTTTGGGTGAACTATTCCTTTAATATAAATTTTCAATTAGATTTTTATTTTATATTTTCACATGATCATATAGAATAGAAAAGGGCGGGATCCCACAAAATATCTGCCATGACATTAGGATAAATGTAATTTCAAGAAAAATATTTCTCCAGTCAAATCTATTATATTGCATACTGAAAAAAAAACGTTGCCCCAAGTGTTGTACAATAAAATCAGACAGGCACCACAATAATACTTATATAGGTCATAAAAATCTGTGCAAGTCAAGGTCAAAAGGTCAGTAAAGTCTGTAAACTACATTTTGGAAAATAATTGTCGGTGTTTGATGCCAAATTTTGGCATCAAAACTTTTGCAAGAAAATCCAAAGGCACTCCATTCAGCATGTTTAGCTTTGCATATGTTATAGTTTACAAGGCAGTTTTCAAAGCCAGTTTTAGTAGAGACTTTGGCCTTTTAAAAGTGTCTAAATTCCTACTTCTTGTTGACCGTTATGAGTCTTTATCTTTTCCCTTTTCCTTTTTCTTTTTGAATATATTCTTGAGCTTTGAAGATTTCTTGCCCTTGTCTTTACCGCCAGATTCTGAAGAAGATGAATTTGCAGATTGACCTTCATTTCCTAAAAGGCTTTGGGAAGAGGAAGACACTGAAGCTGCATGACTGAGATCCCCAGGACTAGGCATGAGAGGGTTCTCATAGGACTTTTCTAGAATGCCGTCATACACTAGTGTGCTGAGCGAGTCTGAGGCTGGTTTCCAGTGCATCAGGGAACTAACGGTGAGGTCAGGTGGGCCAAACTGTCCTGGGTTTGTAACCAGAAACTCCTCCTGCGATATCTTGCGCCTTGGAGCCTCCACAGATAGACCCACCATCTCTCTTTGTATTTTACCAATGGGAGTTTCCACAGAGCTGCCTATCTTGCGTTGTATTCGTTGTGTCTCCATTGCGACTTCTTGCTCATCTCGAGAGATTTTTTTTGAGGGAATTTCCATGTGGATATCCCTGTTCTCTTTAAAGGACTTGCTTCTCTCAAACTCATCTTTCAGTATGTTCCTTGAAGCAATATCCATGGAAATATCTCTTATTTTTAGTCTTTCAAAATCCTTGGGCACATCAAATTCATCTTGTGCCATCATTCGTGAAGGGATGTCTTTGGTTGAATCTGTTTTGCCTAACATCTTACATTTCTTAGAGCTTTCCACTGAACTATCAAAGGTGGCATCAAAGGAGTTTTCCCTAAACACTCTTCCTCGCTGGATATTGGTTGGAAAATCCCGGTTTTCTTTGTGTTTAATGGAAGTGTTAAAGGCATCTGCATATCTAGTTCCACTTGTGGTCTCTATATCAAGTTCTGCTTTTGGTATCACTCTAGAAATGCTGTCCATATGATCTTTTCTGTCTCTGAGTGATCGTCGTCTCTGACTATCCATGCTGATTGCTGCTGGAGACATCTTCTCTGTAGAGTAGTACCTCATTGTGGAATCGAAAGGTAGATCCCTGGGTAATTTCCTTGAGTCAACGCTGGCCTCAGTTTCTCCTCTACTCAGTTGTTTAGGAGGGTCCACAAAGGCCTCTAGTTCATCTCTAGATGTCTTTCTTGATGGAGTATTAATGTCCAGTTCATCTCGTGAAACTTTCCTTGAGGTGTTGTTCAATATCAAAGACTCGTCCATCTCCTCCTCTGAGATTTTGCGTGAAGGACTGTCGTCTTGTTCATCCAGGGAGATCTTTCTGGGCATTTTATCAGAGAAAATATATTTTCTCCGAGATGGGACATCAAAGGTGCTGTACATTCTGCTGATGGAGGACCCGATAGAATCTGTATCTGAAGATGTTTCCATAGACTCCCTGTCAGAGAGATGGACACTCAGCAAATGTTCGCCCAAGAAAGATATTCATAAATAAACATTAACCTGGGTTAATAAATGCTCTAAAAATGGTTGGCTATTATTAGTTCATGATACCTAATGCATTAGCTAATATTAATGAATTGAACTTCATTGTAAAGTATTTTTAAGAATCTCAGCGACTCTTTTCTATTCAATGCAAAATCAAAGGACAAAATGCCTGGCTGACATACTGTTTCACAAGAGGGGAGAACTTGATATGCTCTTCTTCTTCATCTCCATATCGGCGTAGTGAAGTTCGAATGGGAATCAGGAGGTCTGGGTCAGGTGATACGATGACAGGTGATGGCACAATATGCCCAGATCGGCGAGACCGAACCAGAGACCGTGGAGAACATTTCAGAGGTGCAACTGTGACTGAAAAGTAAAATATATGCATAATGAACGCCTGTTTCAATAATCTAACATTGATTAATCTAATTGAAATTACTTAAAGGGATAGTTCACCCAAAATTAATTAAAATTCTGTCATTAATTACTCACCCTTAATTACTTGTTCCAAACCCATAAGACCTTCGTTCAATTTCGGAATACAAATTAAGATATTTTTGCTTTCTGACCCTGTATAGACAGCAAGGGAACTACCATGTTCAAGGCCCAGAAAGCTAGTAAGGACATCGTTAAAATAGTCCATGTGATATCAGTGGTTCAACCTTAATTTTATTAAAGCTACAAAAATACTTTTTGTGTGCAAAGAAAACAAAAATAAACGACTTTTATTCACACAACTATTTATTTTTATTAAATTTCTCCTCATCCGGTCTCCTCCACCATTCACGAGAGTACCACGACACAGGATCAGAAAGCTCTCGGATTGCACCAAAAATATCTTAATTTGTGTTCCGAAGATGAACAAAGGTCTTATGGGTTTGAAACAACATGAGGGTGAGTAATTAATGACAGAATTTTCAGTTTTGGGTAAACCCTTTAAAAGTGCTATAATGTGTGTAAGCTATTTTTTCCATACCATGCATAAAATGTCCTGATTGATATTAAATTGAAATCTGATTGGCTGACATTTTAATCTCACTTTGTCAAATTTATATAAAAACAGAAGAAATAAAACACATTTAACTAAGAAAGAAAAAACCCAAGTACCAACCAGGAATCTGTGGTATAATCTGGGGTATTTCTTCCTCCATGTCCTCCACCGAAACAGGCGCTTGATAGGATTGCATTGCAGACCGGGGCATTAGCATCCAGTTGGGGTCTGGGTAGAGTGTAGCAGTGAGACTGGGCAGACCCACGTTTTTCATCACAGGAAAACCACTCAAGCTCTCAATCTGCTGCCAGCGGTGCAAACGCTCCCGTAGACAAGCCGTCACCTCTGCTAGTGCATTCCTTTAACAAAATACATACAGTATGCAGGTCACTGTAAGCCCAAACTAAGTCTACTCATTATTCAGATGTTTTCTTGAAATGTGAAATTTAGCATAGATAAACCAGCCCCAAAAAATTGTCTGGGACCCATATTGAAAAAAATTATGAAAGATATTTCCTTGCATTATTTATGTGTCTTAAATTTAAAATAAGAATAAACAAATTACTTTGCCTCCATAATTCTCTGATCCACTTGATCCAATGAGGAGCTATGTGCGACATGTAGCGTACCAAACAGAGAATTCCTTTTTTTCTTGATCTTCTCAGCCTGTGCAAAAATACAAAGTGATTGAATAATACAATTCTAATTCAAATTAACTCAAGCTCAGGCCATCCAAGATGTAGATGAGTTTGTTTTATCATCTGAACAGATTTAGAGAAATTTAGCATTACATCACTTGCTCACCAATGAATCCTCTGCAGTGAATGGGTGCCGTCAGAATGAGAGTTCAAACAGCTGATAAAAACATCATAATAATCACCCCAGTCTGTCAATTAACATCTTGAGAAGCAAAAAGCATGTGTTTGCAAACAACAATTCATAATTAATGGGGGGGGGGGGGGGGGGGGGGGGGGTCCAATGCTGTTTCATGCAATCTGAGTTATTTGCATTCTGAATTATTTACATTGTTAAAGTTTCAAAAAACGATTTGGTCGTATGAGCGAGAGCAAGAGCACGCCCATCAGCGCGCTTCATTTGGCAGCGCTGCACAGGACTTGCTTGAGAAAAATGTCTCCAAAGAACTGTGTCTTTGGTTGTGAGGTAAAGATAACCCCTTGTTCAGCTTCCCAAAGAACCCAGCATTACGGGAACATTGGATGCAGTTTGTTTTTCCAGGGCAGCAACAGAGTTTCGCAAGTGTGTTTGTTTGTTCCCATCATTTCAGTGACAAATGTTTTATAAACAAGGCCCAGTTCGACGATGGATTGGGCCCCCCCCCCCCCACCATTTTGTTTGATACTGAAAGATGGAGCATTCCCAGCGATAAAAGATCCCAGTCATGATTCGGAACTGCAGAAGGCAAGTAAAAATGCATCACATTTCTGTGTTTTGTAAGCAATCGACACACAAGTGCTTGTAACTCTTTAGCTTCGCCCACAGCAGGCCTCCAGAAGCAGGAAGCAATGGTTTTAAGTAAAAAATGCGTTAATGATGGATTTGTTAATTGATGGTCATGGGTTTATGTGGGATTACTTGTGGATATTGTGATTCTTTTATCATCTGTTTGAGCTCTCATTCTGATGGCACCCATTCACTGCAAAGGATCCATTGGTGAGCAAGTGATGTAATGTTAAAATTCTCTGAATGAATTCCGAGAAGAAACAAACTTATCTACATCTTGGATGGCCTGTGGGGTGAGTAAATTTTCAGAAAATTCTCATCTTTGGGTGAACAATTCCTTTAATTCAAAGGCAAAACAATTGAAACCTGAAAATATGAATCACTGTGTATTTGATTCTATGCATGATAATACATTTGAGAGTCATTAATCTCTAAAAATACCTCATCTTTAGCCGTGGCTAGTTGTTGTTCTGCACTTTGCTTCTTGACGTTGTAGTACTGGACCTCTACCTCATGGGTGAGCTGTAGCCACAGCTGCAAAGATTCAGGGACTGACCAGAGGTACTGCATGTCTTTCTCGGCCCTCTTCAATGCATCACGCACCTGTACAAGGAGCCCAGAGAATCATGGGGTTTTGTGGAGTCTTGTTAGTATATGTTAACACTGAGAAGTGCAGATCCTTACCTGTTCAAGCTCTTCTTCTGCATACCAAAGACGGGTGAGTTCACTCACTGCTCCATCTCGGAGTTTGTGCAGGCGGTTGGCCTCTTCCTGAGCACCCTGAATCTTGTCTCTCATCTTTTCCTCTAGATTCTTCTTCTCTACTGCCACTGTGCGCTTCTCTTCTTGGGCCTTTTCCAACCTTTTAAAAATTCAAAATGCAGCGTTTATGCTGCCAGATCCTGAAAAAATGCTCTTCAATGCCACTCTTTCATGTATGACGTGTTGGAAAGTCTAATTTTAGTGAATTGATTCCTAGTTATTTAAATGAACTAGTTTAAAAGCTAATTATATATTTTAATACCTTACCTAATACCTTTAATATACCTTATTATTTTAGTGCCAGATATTTTTTGTTAATTTAAAAAACACTGTATTTTACACTACTGATCAAATGTTTGGGGTTGCTAATATTTTTAATAAGACCACCAGTAAAACTTACTGGATTACTGAATCGTGAAAAATTATAAATTGTGACTTGTTGAATCAAGTACAAATCTCAATCTGATCTAATGGCATCATTATCACATGGCACAGATGATTGGTTCTCTCCTGTATCGGTAGCCAATGAGCTCGCTGCTCAGCATTCAAATATATGACTAGTGTTTGCTGTAGCAGTTGCAGCTTACTTCAGAACAGCGAAATCAACATCTAAGATAAGTGAATGCTTTTCTAATCCATATCGCTGTGTGTATTGCGTGGTCTGCCTAATTGAATTCAAAAATGAGCAACCATAATCAAGTTTAAACTAAGTGTCATGTTAGCAGTTTTGCATTGTATGCAGGAACGAATATTAAGCATATTAGCAGCAGCATTAAGCATCTGTGTTTATAAAGCTGGAGCAAAACGCAGTTTAGAGCATACGTAATCGCTCTGAGGACACGCTGATAGTAATGGACATGAAACAGGTTAAATTAAATAAGCATTCTTGTGTATGCATTTCAATGGGGGTTTGCCATATACATCGGCGATTATCCCAGTGTTCATTATTTCTAAGGTTGATGTTTTCATTGTGATGCATGCAGCGTCGAAGCCGCGCTATAGCGTCTATCACTAAACGTGTTGCGTGAGCCTGAAACATATATGGCTGTATAGGCCGAGTGAAATGCATTATGGGTAGTTCAGATAAATGTGCTCATGTGACGTGTGCTCTCGCTGTGCTGTGTAATTCAGAAAACGGAGAAAGAACTTTTATATTCTGCTTTTATTTCAGTTCATTCAGGTCAGTCCACCCAGGGGTTTTTGTGCACTGTAACCCTGACAATTTGATATGCACGAGAGTGTAAAATGGCATGCATCGGCTAACTTTGTCCGTTCATCATTGCACGAACATGAATTAACAAGCGGTTACGTTGGGACTGATGAAGTGGAGAAAGTAACGGCAGTTATCAAATTACTAAATTATTATATTTTCTGAGGTGAGTGCTGGGGTCTTATCTATCTATGGGGGGGAGAGATGTCACGACAGAAATACAGAGTTCTGGCATGAAACTCTAGATGGTGCAGTCCGATAGGTCTAACTCAATCTGACCAATGAGCTCGCTGCTCAACATTCAAATATATGACTAGTGTTTGCTGTACGCGTTGCCGCTTGATTCAGAAACCCATACCTTCCTCAGCTCAACTGTTAAGAAATGCTAGAGGTGGATATGTAGCTTAGGCGGTTATAATGTATGTTATATTTGCAACAGCATCTTTCTACCTGCTCACAGCTAGGCTCGACCGATATATCCAAGGTGATATATGGGCCGATATTTGGCATTTTTCAAATTGGCATCTGCCGATAAGTTTTTCCTGTTTGGTTGATGCGTTCGTGGCGGGACCTTTATTTTGTGCTCCATCTCCCTAGGCTGTCGTCCGTTAACAGGTTTTCTAATAGGATTAGTGATGGGAAGTTTGGATATTTTACCGACTCGGGACATTTCAGCAAAATGAACAATCTTTGTTTTTTTTTTTTTGAGTCCTCATTTCGTTCATTTTATAAAAATAATAACACGGACATCTTACTTCCTAACACGCTTACTACGAAGCAAAGTTGATCAATACAAAAAAGCTATAAGAAACAGAAAAGATTAATTCTTTGTTTACCTGGGTCTTCAGTCTATGTTTAGCTCACCTCACCTCTTATCTGACACGTCTTCGGGTTTGAGTCATTCGTTCATAACGTGACAGCCCCATAAGCTTAACCAAAGCAGTCTGAGCTGGAAAGAGAATTGATTAGTTCAACTCTCGAGTCTTGGGGTGTGATGTATTTGTACATCTCGTGACAGCCCCTTAAGTTTAACCTATGCAGTCTGAGCCGGAAAGATAATTGATTAGTTTATCTCTCGAGTCTTTCGAATCATTCGTTTTTTTTGTCACGTGACGTGACAGCATTGGATAGAAAAATTAGTTAATTTACAAGCTTCCTTAAAAAGGGGTGCATAGTTGTTGGTAGTATTCATTTTATAGTAGTATTCCCATTGATATTATTTACTTTTACAGTTACTTGATGGTTTTGGTCTCAAATTTAGCTTGGCTATTCTTACAGTTTATAAATGTCGGATTTCTGTCATGATGGTTCTTTTCCATACAATGAGGTGTAACAGGGGTCATAAAGTGTTGGTTGTGAGTATTATTATTATTATTAGTACTTATTAAGTTCTTGGTTCAGACTGCATTGGTTAAAGCTTATGGTGTTGTCACGTGATGAACGAACGACTCGGGGGGGGAAACCCGACTCGAGAGATGAACTAATCAATTCTCTTTCCGGTGTCATGAGAAATCGAGTCCCCCCTCGAAATTGGGTCCGGTTGGGACCCCGAGTGATCCCATTGGCTCAAACTTTTAATGGGTATTATTTTTAGCGCCTGATTACAATTCCTGCAAAATCGCGCTTTGATTTATGTTGTTTGAACTTCGTTATAATGACCATTAATGTCTTTTTAAATTACATGTTTCATACGCTAGTATCCGAAGCTATAGGTTGTGAAATCAAACATTTCTCTTTTTATTGTTTTTGGTTAGCTCACATACTAGCATAGCATACAGCTACCCGATTAGCCTGCTAGATTAGCTTATACACCAGCATTGCCACTACCATACATTATTCACTACGAACATAGTAAACTAAGTGTGACTTTGATCAGGCATTTAAAACCGCTCCTGCCTTGGTCCTAAGCGGACCCGATTTCGAGGGGGGACTCTATGGCTGTGTTCGAAATGGCATACTTGCTTACTGCCCAGTACACAGGCATACGGCATACTATTTTTTTATTTTTTTTTTTTTAAGACTAGTGCTTGTGACACAGGATACCTAAGCAATAAATGTTTCAGCGTAGTAGCTCTAAGTGCTGTCACAATGACAAACATGAACAGTAATTCAGCACAGCTGTACTGTGTACCTTTTGAACCAATGAGTAATGTTCTTTTACAAAGGCTTGGTAATAAGTTCATACTAGTAAACATGCTATTGACATTGCATCATTTCATAATTGATTAACTTACATATTGGACAGAACAAACAACCCTGAGCTGTCTTTATGATTTTTTGGTCCAGTTACACTAGTGGCGATATATAAAAAAGAGATTATATTCTAGTACACTAAGTGGAAAATAATGATAGGTCTTCACCGCGGGGAGTCAGCCGTGAGTGTCACATGTCCTTTCGGCCGTCCTCGTCGAAAATAGCCGGCCGTGCGTTCTCAAGCCCGCCACCTTGTCACTCTAACCTCCAGCCATTCCTCACTTTATCACCGGCTTGCTAACGTGTGATGTGTGTGCGCTGTTTCGTTGTGAAAGCGATATTTGTTGGGCCTGCCAACAGGACCCCACGGACTAGAAATCCAGTGCGCTTAAGTAGTCTTTACAACACGTTCAAGTACACTTCAACCAACTATTCGGGATGCTGTGCGCACAGTTAGGCGGGACTGTTCCTGGAAGATCGTAACACCAATGCGATGTTCTGGATCACGGTTAAGACGTCTTTTTATATTAAAGCTGAATTTTTGGGCGTGTAGAGTAGCGCTTGTTGTTTGTCTTTTCTTTGATCACAAATGCAGACATGTTTTTTTTGTTTACGTGGCGCGATGCAACGCAAATAGTAAAAAGACAGTATAAGTCATTATCATCCATAATTATGTCCCCACTGGATCAGAATGCCTAGTTATAATGGGTTTTCCTGTTTTAATCACTCGCGCCGGCCTGACAGGGCATCAACAGTATGGTGAGGGGTGTAACATTTCCGTCTCCCGCTTGAGGTATTCAGCCAATCACAACATACTGGATAGCTGGCCAATCAGAGAACATTTCGCTTTTCAGACCGATGAGCTTTGTCGACGCGTTTCATAAAGGCAGGGCATAGAGTAGAAACAATGTACAGTATGTGGAAAATAATGTTTTGTTTTACTTTAAACCGCATAAACATTTCATTACACCAAATACACAAAATATGTTCTTTTTAGCAGCATCATATGACCACTTTAAATTTTTATGAAAATACATGTCTTTCTGATCTGCTATGTGATGGGAAAAGGAGAAGCATGAGTTTGACAAAAGCCAGAATCGAACTCGGGTCGACTGCGTCAAAGCAAAACAGCGAGTTTTACTTGCTGCGCACTGAAAACTTCAGAATGCAAGGTACTTTTGGCAAGTGCTGTTACCACTCACAGCCAGGAATGGGTTTTAATGTAAATAGGCCTCTGCCAAAAATTGGTCTATTTGTCCGTAGAGGGAATACCTCATTTCTTTTGCAAGTACGGACAGTGGAATGATTGAATTATGTTTGCATACTTGAAAAGATTTTTATTCTATTATATATTGATATTATTCTTTAATTATTCATATCTTCTGCATATGTACGGTAACGCGCTATAAAGATAAAGGTGATTGTCAGTGATTGAATGACGGAACACGTTGCTGTAGAGATTAAAGTCACAATTATGTCCACAACGTAATGGTTTTAATACACAGGGTGTTTGTGTTTATATGTATCATAGTTCCAAATAACAAGTGTTACATTATAAGTATATTCCACCTTCCAGTTCTACCACGATGTTTTGCTTGAAGATGAAAGTCACCGGGAGCGCGTTTGCGTTCTGGGAAACAGGATCCATGCAGCCGTCGTCAGATGGCATATAAACTTTCAGCAAGTCGCCAGGTAAGCCGGCATTATCCATGCATACAGAAAAATTCAATACTATTACAGTCATAAACACAGCATACTGCCACTATAGTATGGTAGAATGCACATTCCGAACAGTTCTGTATCCCACTACGCAGGGTAGTGAGTTATAATTAGCAGGATTCTGGTGATATGTAAATCAGTGGGCCCCATACATGCTAAGAAAATCTGCAATCTATGGCACAGCACTACATACGGGATACTGTAGAAATGGTAAGCGAGTATGATATTATGGGCTTTCGAACAGCTATTTCTCTGACACCGGCTCAGATGCATAGGTAAGCTTATGGGGTTGTCAGTGCCTGAATAACAATCGGCACAACCCGCAAGACTCAAAAACAGTGAACTATGGACTAATTCCAGTACAGAACCCATACTATAGGTGAGACACCACTCCCCGACATGACTCGTTCTCCCGACGTCACATTAAAGATTCGGTTCAAAATGAACGATCGTTCCAGGAAGGACCATCACTAATACGGATAGACAAGTCTGTGTAATATCAGATCGAAGGGGATTTTTTTTTTTTACAAGGAACTTAAAAATGTTACAAAAAGGATCTACCGATTGCCTTTTCTCTTATTAGTAATGAAAGCAAACAGTATAATACTGTTCGTGTGCTGTCAGACTCGCACATAGTATCTTAAACTCAGTAACAATCTTTGAATGTATATTTAATGTACATTGTAATTTCACAAATCTTGCCAAAACTTAGTCGAATCTAGTGAGATCTTGTGAAGTGTGCACGGGTATCCTGCATGATCGGGCTGGGCAAAATTGAATGCGGACAGAGGAGAGTTCAGCGCATGGAGATGCGCGGACGACAACACTTTTTAACTGTGATTCAAAGTATGCTGCGCTTTATCATTGCCCTGTAATATTCATGTAATTTTCACGGTGTGTTGTATGTAAGGAATGTTCCCTTGGCTTTATTGAAAAAAAATAGAATTCCATGCACAAATGCCAGATACTTGGTGCCCTGTCTGGTTACTATGGTGTTTTTTATGAATAGTATTTTGAAAAATACATTGTCATCTAAAGTATAAGCATGTTTATTTTACAAATTTATTTTTTAATCCATTTTCAAATGATTTCATATTTCTTAAATATTAATTAAAATAAAATACAATTGGCACGGCAACCCTGCTGTCCAAGATTTTTTTTTTTTTGTTTTTTGAAAAAATCGCATCGGCTGTCAAAAAAAACAATATCTGTCGACCACTACTCACAGCAGCATGTTGTGGATGTATTGGCAGTAACAAGTCTCGGTACTTGCTCTGCAGCAGCCAGGCAGTAGCAGATCTATTCCGCAAGACAAATACATGAAAATTGTATGGACATTACCGCATCTCGGAGTTGTCATGACAGAAGTTTATTTCTTTTGGTGAATTGTTAAAACTCCTGCTGAATGTGAATGTTCAGAAATCTAGAAGATGTACTCACTGCTCCTGTAAGTCTCTGTGGCTTTGTTCAGCTCTTTGCAAGCTTTCCAGGTCCTTCATCATCTTTGAAATATGTATCTTGGATGCTTTATTCTGTACTTTTGCAAACCAGCATCCACCAATCCCCATTACAACAGACACTATCAGAACCAGGTCTTTCATCCAGTTGTGTGGGGGTCCTGGAGCAAAGGTACATGAGGATATTAGTCAGGCAGCCAATGAAACATTATGTGACGACTGACTGTGTGTTTATTTTGCATGCTGACTGTATATCTGCTGTGCTGGATATATTTTACACACTCAGAGAGTCATTCTGCTGTGTTCCCAACAGGCGTGCATGGATATTTGATTTCACATGTGCTTAAATGATACACATCAGTCAGAGCTATATTTAATAATGACATTTAAAAAGCCACAACTGTTTGATCAGAATACATTATACTGTGGCTTCAGTCAATTAATGATCTGATTTTCAATTAAAGAATATGATACAACGCATACAATTCAGTCAATGAACTGAATCACTGCTAACGGGGTGCAAAAAGATTAAATTTAAGAGTTGTTTAGTGTAGCAATTTGACTTCATAATTAATTTTAACAAGAGCTTATGTTGATCAGGCACTGAAATGTTCATATCTTGAATGTATAACAGTTTAAAACATGGCTGTTTAAAAATAATTACATTCTTTGTCAATATATGTAAAGTGTATACATACGTGTAGGTGGGCCAAACAGCACTACATCCAGGGCTTTGAGCTTGAGTTTTTGTTTGTGTTGCTGGTCCTGGATCTTCAGATATGTGCTCATAAATGATGGCTCATTGGAAGCAATCCTGTAAATACAAAGCAAAAAACTATTAGCTATTTCACTTTATCAATTAGATTAACTAAATCCATTACCATTCAAATGTTTGGGTTCAGCAAAATTAGTTTTTAAAGAAATTAATTCTTATATTCAGCACTTGTGCATTAAATTTGATCAAAGTAAAAACTTTTTATAATGTTACAAAAGACCTCTATTTTAAATAAATGCTGTTCTTTTGAACTTCCTATTCATCAAAGAATCATAAAAAAATGTATCACAGTTTCCACAAAAATATGAAGCAGCACAACAGTCTTCAACTTTGATAATAAGAAAACGTTTCTTGAGCAGCAAATCAACATATCAAAATGATTTCTGATCATGGGACTGACTGATGGCCGCTGAACAGTCAGCTTGCATACCGGAATAAATTGCCTTTTAATATTATTTATATATTACTACTATATGAAATACGAAAAGTTATTTTACATCCATCTTACTTTTTCAAGTTTTTTTGACTGTATTTTTGAAAGGTCGATCACATTTATTTAATGCACTTACCTAATTTTGCACTATAACGTTTTCATTCTGTTTTCTGTGATTTCTCGTGCTGTTAAAAATATCTGTATAATAGTTTATTGTAACTGTGACTACCACTGTAAATTGATATGCCTATAAAGTTAACTATTGTGAATTTGGTTTGGCTAAAAATGATCTATATATGTGATTTATATTTATAAATAGTATATAAGGATTTGTAAGAATTTTACATAAAGTTGTGCATTTACATTTTAGATGCTGTTGAAACGTCTATAGTGTATATTTCGATATCTATCCAAACATACAAAAATGTTAGGTGCTGCAAATGCCTGTCGAATGAACACTAATGAGATCAGGCTGATATGTGTGGGCACTTACCAAAACTTTAGACAAATTTAAAATGATTCCAGGCTGAATTTTCATTTGGTTCAGTCTTGATTTGTCTCACCTGGGCAAGGTGTTCCCATTGACACGCAGCTCTTTGAAGCCCTTTTCATACTGAGGCAACTCAACAAACTCTCTTAACCACCTCAAGACATCCTCCTGAGTCCAGTTATGAACTAACAGAATGAAAGAAAGCAGTGAAAAAGCCAAAAGAGAGGAAGAAAGTGACTATTTTACATTGAAAACATGGCAAGACTCAATCATGGAGACCATCTTACCCTCAGAAGATTTCCAGCCCTTCCAAAGCTCCTCCAAAGTGATATGCTGGTCCTCGTGATGGAGTTTACTGTGTTTGTTTGCCTGTTGTTGCTGTTGCATATCTTCAATGATGAACTACAGTAAGAAACAAAGAAGAGATGGATGCAAGAGTAATTGATTTAAATGAACTTACACAAATCCTACAAATGCAGTGACACACTTAAAACAACAGCTGAGTAAACATTCAAGATCAAAAGAGTCACTTGAGTCTGTGACTACGTTTTGGCATCTGTCTCTGCTGTAATCAGATGCACCACGTGATTCCAGGCTTCTTCGCTGCTTACATCTACCTAAGCCATATCTATAGCAACAAGGAAACGTAACCCAATACCAGAGACTCGGACGTACTTCAGGACATTACTTAGAAACTCATCCCCCTCTGCTATGTTCTCGCAGTGCCAAGCCTGAACAGTTTGTCTTAGGTGCTGGGTGGAAACATGTGTTTCTAAATTGACCAACATGCTCAGGAGAGAAACTCAAGGGTGCTCTGGCATAACACTTCAGCTCTTACACAAACATCACATAAACATACCAATGGTAAAGCTGAGCTTGTTAGTCTGAGTGCGAGTTTAGAAGTTTTACATCCTCCGACTAATACATTCATGTTACTCCACCACTTGTTCAGTTAGCAGCAACAAAATGTAATACAAGAGGAAAGGATAATTAAGCACATGGTTATGATTTCAAGTAGGGCTGCATGATTTAGAATATTGGCTGTTTTTTCCGAAAAAATTCTGATTTTAAAAAATTACATTTTTAACTGAGAAGTGGTTTGTTTAGGGTAAGGGTGGGATTAGAGGCTCAAAATGATCTATCTATCTATATATTATATTAGATTCGATTTATAATACAAACAGAATATAAAGGATTTTATGGATTTCTAAAGTTTACATTTTAGATGCAGTTGAAACATCATGTTTCACAATATTCACAGAAAAATTCCAGGTCTGCTGTGTTTGTTTGTAGGGCTGCACAGTTTGGATGAAATTTATTGATTATTTAAAATAATATATATATATTATATATATATATATTATATATATACAGTGGGTACGGAAAGTATTCAGACCCCCTTAAATGTTTCACTCTTGTTATATTGCAGCCATTTGCTAAAACCAATTAAGGGATTAAGATTTAATTTATTTATTTTTCCTCAATGTACACACAGCACCCCATATTTACAGAAAAACACAGAATTGTTGACATTTTTGCAGATTTATTAAAAAAGAAAAACTGAAATATCACATGGTCCTAAGTATTCAGACACTTTGCGGTGACAACCTCTATATTTAACTCAGGTGCTGTCCATTTCTTCTGATCATCCTTGAGATGGTTCTACACCTTCATTTGAGTCCAGCTGTGTTTGATTATACTGATTGGACTTGATTAGGAAAGCCACACACCTGTCTATATCAGACCTTACAGCTCACAGTGCATGTCAGAGCAATGAGAATCATGAGGTCAAAGGAACTGCCTGAAGAGCTCAAGACAGAATTGTTGGCAAGGCACAGATCTGGCCAAGGTTACAAAAAAGTTCTGCTGCACTTAAGGTTCCCAAGAGCACAATGTTGCCTCCATAATCTGTAAATGGAAGACGTTTGGGACGACCAGAACCCTTCCTAATGCTGGCCGTCCGGCCAAACTGAGCTATCTGGGGAGAAGAGCCTTGGTGAGAGAGGTAAAGAAGAACCCAAAGATCACTGTGGCTGAGCTCCAGAGATGCAGTCGGGAGATGGGAGAAAGTTGTAGAAGTCAACCATCACTGCAGCCCTCCACCCGTCGGGGCTTTATGGCAGAGTGGCCCGATGGAAGCCTCTCATCAGTGCAAGACACATGAAAGCCCGCATTGATTTTGCTAAAAAACATCTGAAGGACTCTAAGATGGTGAGAAATAAGTTTCTCTGGTCGGATGAGGCCAAGATAGATTTTTTTGGCCTTAATTCTAAGCGGTATGTGTGAGAAAACCAGGCACTGCTCATCACCATCCAATACAGTCCCAACAGTGAAGCATGGTGGTGGCAGCATCATGCTGTGGGGGTGTTTTTCAGCTGCAGGGACAGGACGACTGGTTGCAATCGAGGGAAAGATGAATGCGGCCAAGTACAGAGATGTCCTGGACGTAAACCTTCTCCAGAGTGCTCGGACCTCAGACTGGGTTGAAGGTTTACCTTCCAACAAGACAAGGACCCTAAGCACACAGCTAAAAAAACGAAGGGGAGGTTTTGTTTTTTGGGCCTTTTTTTTTTTCACAACAACTCTGTGACTGTTTTTGAATGGCCCAGCCAGAGCCCTGATTTAAACCCAATTGAGCATCTCTGGAGAGACCTAAATATGGCTGTCCACCAACGTTTACCATCCATCCTGACAGAACTGGAGAGGATCTGCAAGGAGGAATGGCAGAGGATCCCCAAATCCAGGTGTGAAAATCCAGGTTTTTCCCAAAAAGACTCATGGCTGTATAGATCAAAAGGGTGCTTCTACTAAATACTGAGCAATGTGTCTGAATACTTAGGACCATGTGATTATTTCAGTTTTCTTTTTTAATAAATCTGCAAAAAAATGTCAACAATTCTGTGTTTTTTCTGTCAATATGGGGTGCTGTGTGTATTAATGAGGAAAAAAAATTAACTTATGATTTTAGCAAATGGCTGCAATATAACAAAGAGTGAAAAATGTAAGGGGTCTGAATACTTTCCGTACCCCCTGTACTTAAAACATAAAACATCAGCATGGCGCCGCAAATGGCAGCAAGGACGCTGAGCTCCGCAATTCTTCTATTGTTTTTGTTTGTTGTTCTGTGTTTTGTCATTCTTCTTCAATAAGTTTTACCAGAAACGAACTCCTTAACATTAAGCAGCACATCCCAGACAACATTTTTCTGGTTTTTGATTATTCGGACGTTTTGTTGGACATTCTAGTCGGAGGTACTGCTGTGTTGTTCAAATGCGTGCAGACGCAGACTAGGGAAACGCGCCGGCGCCCTGGTGAAGCTCCGCGCGCGCGGCTTTCGGACTGCGCTCCCAAGCATTCATCTCGCGAATGTCCGTTCCCTTCCTAACAAAACGGATGAACTTCTTCTCCTCACCCGCACCAACAAGGACTTTTCAAACTCTGCTGCACTGTGCTTCAGTGAAACCTGGCTGAGTGAAGCCATTCCGGACAACGCGCTTCATCTCAGCTCAGCTGTTCAGAGCGGATCGCATCGCGGAGTTAACGGGGAAAACCAGAGGTGGTGGATTGTGTTTCTACATCAACGAAAGTTGGTGTTCAGATGTAACAAAGCTGAAAAAGGTATGCTGTCCTAATTTAGAGGCACTCATCATAAACTTTAAACCGTTCTACTTGCCGCGGGAGTTTTCCTCTTTCATTCTCGTGAATGTGTACGTGCCTCCGGACGCGTGCGTGAGCGCCGCGATGCAACAGCTGGCCGAACAAATAACTGAAATGGAGCAAAGGTACCCAGACTCTATTTTAATCATTCTTGGAGACTTTAACAAATCAAATCTCTCCCGTGAACTGCCAAAATACAAGCAGCACATTACGTGTCCCACCAGAGACAGCACTATTTTGGATCACTGTTACACAGCAATAAAGGATGCATATCACTCTGTCCCACGGGCAGCTTTGGGGCTCTCTGATCACTGTTTGGTTCATCTAATACCGACCTACAGGCAGAAACTGAAATCAGCTAAACCTGTATTAAGGACTGTTAAAAGATGGACTAATGAAGCAGAGCAGGATTTACAAGCTTGTTTTGACCTCACTGATTGGAGCGTCTTTGAAGCTGCTGCCACCGATCTGGACGAGCTCACAGAGACTGTAACTTCATATATCAGTTTCTGTGAAGATATGTGCATTCCTACCAGGACATTCTTATCATTTAATAATGATAAACCGTGGTTTACTGGGAAACTCAAACAGCTTCGTCACGCCAAAGAGGATGCTTACAAAAGTGGGGATAAAATCTTGTATAACCAGGGGCCAGAGGAAACGATACAACGTGGGTAGAGTCAGGAGGGGGAGGGTGGGCTAAAAACGTGTAATTACTCAGAAAAAGCTGAGAAAGAAGCAGCTTGATCGCACAGTCATCAAACTAGGGAGTTGGCAGCAAGCGTCCATTAGATGACTGGTCTGGAATGAACAATCACCATGTACAATACACCACCCCCCAGCTTGCGGAGCCAATTCAACACCGGCTGACTATCTGAATGTGTTTTACAGGCAGATTTGAAAAGGAATCGTCACCACCCCCCCCGCTCTGATCTGCACTTCACCCTTCACGCCACCCACCGCCTGACCCCACCCCCCTCCCTCCCTCCCCTCACCCTTACCGTGGTTTAAGTCTTTAAGGATGTGAACCGGGTCTTCAGGAAGCAGAAATCTAGAAAAGCTTCTGGCCCAGATGGTGTTTCACCTGCCTGTTTAAAAGTCTGCGCTGACCAACTGGCCCCCATCTTCACACAGATCTTCAACAGATCATTGGAGCTGTGTGAAGTTCCCTGCTGCTTTAAACGTTCCACCATCATTCCGGTCCCCAAAAAACCCAAAATCACTGGACTTAACGACTACAGACCTGTCGCTCTCACATCTGTGGTCATGAAGTCACTTGAGAGACTGGTCCTGGCCTACCTGAAGGACATCACTAGACCCTTGCTGGATCCTCTTCAGTTTGCCTACAGAGCAAACAGGTCTGTGGATGATGCAGTCAACATGGGACTGCATTACATCCTGCAACACCTCGACAGACCTGGGAATTACGCAAGGATCCTATTTGTGGACTTCAGTTCTTCAGTGCAGACTTCATGCCTGACCTTCTCTCAGACAAAACTCACCCAGCTCTCCGTTCCCACCTCCATCTGTCAGTGGATCACAAGCTTCCTGACAGACAGGCAGCAGCTATAAGGCTAGGGAAACTCACATCCAGGACTATCACCGATCCAATACAGGCGCCCCCCCAGGGATGTGTACTCTCCCCACTGCTCTTCTCTCTCTACACGAATGACTGCACCTCTAAAGACCCCTCTGTCAAGCTCCTGAAGTTCGCAGACGACACTACAGTCATCGGCCTCATCAAGGATGGAGACGAGTCTGCTTACAGACAGGAGGTTAAAGAGCTGGCTGTCTGGTGCAGTCTTAACAACCTGGAGCTTAACACGCTCAAAACTGTGGAGATGATCGTGGACTTCAGGAGAAAACCCCCTGCACTCCCCCCACTCACCATCATGGACAGCACTGTGACTGCAGTGGAGTCATTCAGGTTCCTGGGCACCACCATCTCTCAGGACCTGAAGTGGGTCACTCACATAGACTCCATTGCAAAAAAGGCCCAGCAGAGGTTGTACTTCCTTCGCCAGCTGAGGAAATTCAACCTGCCACAGGAGCTGCTTAAACAGTTCTACTCTGCTATCATTGAGTCTGTCCTGTGTTCATCCATAACTGTCTGGTTTGGTTCAGCAACCAAATCAGACATCAAGAGACTACAACGGACAGTCAGGACTGCTGAGAGGATTATTGGTGCCCCTCTGCCCAGCCTCCAAGATCTTTACATCTCCAGAGTGAGGAAAAGGGCTAAAAAAATCACCTTGGACCCCTCACACCCAGCACACTTCATCTTTGAACTGTTACCGTCTGGCCGGCGCTACAGAGCACCGAACACCAGGACAGCCAGGCACAAGAACAGTTTTTTCCCACAGACTATACTCAGTCTTAACAATTAAGCTTTCATAATTATACATCGTCCATCACAACTAACATAGTATATTTATATTAAACTGCACACTTTTAAATAACATATCTGCACACTAATAAACATATCTGTACATTTATCTAAACAATTACATTTTTTCCTATACTTCTATTTCTGTATATAGTACATTATTCAATTTTTCAAATTTTTTTTTTATTATATTAGTTTTATATTACATCCCTACTGTGTTATTCCTATGTATGTCTACACTATCATGTATGTCTGCACTATGTTTGTACTTTCTTCTACACTGGAAGCTCCTGTCGTCAAGTCAAATTCCTTGTGTGTGTAAACATACTTGGTAATAAAGCTCTTCTGATTCTGATTCTGATATATATCTCAATTTGGCTGTATACTAATAATAATGATGATAAAGAAGAATTATAACTACCGCTACTATTAAATATAAAAACCAAAATAAGAAATATTATTCTTGTAATTTCTCCCTGTAAAATGAATTAAATATTAAAGAAAGACAATATAACAATTTTATTTTACATTACAGCTGTAAAATTACAATACTAATATTTAAGTCTTAATTTCTTCATTTTCAATATGCCTAACACGCAGAGCATATATTTTTAGTTAGTTAAATTGCAGCCTTTGTGATAATTGAGCTATTTTACAGTTTTAGTTTTGTTTAAATGTGCAGCTCTTGTTTAAAGACTTTGAAAAGATATTCTTAAAAATATGTATAGTTATGATAAATTGATCAAATATTTAATCAGCTGTTTCAACTGCTCTCTTCTCCTCTATTTAACCGTACATTTCATGAAACTTCATTGGCCAGGAAGTGTGGAAACCCAGCAGGATTCACATTAGGGTGGGAGGAAACTTCTGACTTGTGATTTGTGTTCTTGTGAACATCTGTGAATGCTGATTACCTCAACACTCTCCTCCACCTCAATGCCTCCATCCTGATCATCATCCATCTCTCTGTGGATGTGCTGAAGAGCCTCCAGGCTGAAGCGGTCGGCCTCTGTCATACAAGGAGGCCTCACCTGCAGACATGGATCTGTGATCAAGAGTTAAGTAACACAATAAACATTTGCAATGTCAACACGTTACCATTTCACTGCAAATTTCATGTTTCTTCAAAATGTGAAGTAAGCAGTCTGAGGTTTAGCGAATGTTTTTATATTATTTGTATATATTTGGTGGTGCACACGTGCCTGTTGAGGTCACAGTCGTGTGCTTGTACAGTCCAGGGTGCTGCGGTTCATCGCTGGAACAGACGCAGATGATGAGTCCGCGCAGCACGAGCAGTACGGTGAGGCAGAACTTATGCATCGCAGGGTTCAAGTGCCGCTTACTGACTGATTTAAAAAACACATGTGCATCCAAATGCAACGTTACGTGATAGTGATGCTATAAACAGCCCCAGCTCCAAGAAAAGCAACGGCGCACCGGTTAGAAAAGCAACAGTGTAAGCATTTCACAAAACCAATAAGTCACAATAAAGAGAAACCATTCGAAATGTTTGTTTGCAACCGCAAAGTAAAATCACAGCATTTAAACATACATCCCAAAAGTTTTTCAAAAACGGCTTCCTTGTTATATCCCAAAACAATGGAAAAACTAAGTAAACTGAACAATAAAAAGTTAACGAAAGAATGTATTCCACTTTAAAAAACGGAGTCCAAAACAAAAATACGACGACAAAGAATAGAAGTCCTTCGGAAAGCCGGGTTCCTTATGAACGAAGTTACTTCTGAAGAAGCGATAGTAGCCTACTTCTCTTTAGGAACGTTTGGATAACGAGTGACCATTAAAGTGTTCTAGTTACTAAATGTCACCAAACTTTGTGTGCTCGCATTTTGCGTGCGTCTGCTCTTCTAATGCCAAACAGCGAGTTCACTAATCCTTAAACGGCGTTTGACTCATGAATATTAATTAGATTGCATGCGCTTGCCAAATAAACTGAGAGGCAGACGTTAACTGCATGAATATTAATTAGTTTATGTGATTGGACGATCCAAGAACTTCAGGAGAAACGTCAGTATTAACACATTAATAATAATCATGTAATAAAATATTCAATAACGGGTACTGATATTGTTCAAAACTAATAAAAATGCAATTCATACAAAACTTACTTGTAATGAACAGAATTCATTTGTGGGGCTTGAAGTGACTAAAATGGTTTATAATATTGTTTTCTTGTTAATTTACTTATTTCAAGGGTGTATATATATAATTAAAAATATTGATTTTTTTTTATTTGGGAGCATCTCAACACCCAACTCTAGAGTTATGGAAAGCTAGTTAGACAATATTAAGAAATCTCTAAGCATTAATCAAGAACTTCAATTTGGAGGGCTTTCACAGTTAAACACCACATTTACTCTCTCATATAGGCCTACACGTACACACACACACACACTCAATGCACAAACACGCACACAATCCTGGCCTCAGGATTAAATTTAGAGCCCTATCAGATTAACATGGTCTGCGACTCATACACTCAGAAATGGCAACAGAAAGAAAGTTTCAAGTTACACCTCAACAACCTCATATGGTCCAAAAATAAAACTGGGGCTTGAGTGAGTGGATGCCAAGCAGTGGGGGAAAGGTTTGGCCCTTGGAGCATGTACAAGTGACAGGTGTCTGTCATTGTAATTCAGGGCAAACTCACTTCAAAGTGAATATTGGAAACACCATCTAATTTCTGCCCCTGGTGGCCAGCATAGATGTCATCAATCTATAATGGAAAAAATACATTCTGTAGGCTTGGCTTCTCATGATGTATCATTTAGCACACAATGTTCTTGTTGACTTTAAAACATGGGCTTGGTTGTATGTGTGTTTTAAGCTGTCTGTTTGATGTTTCTTTCCCTCTGGTTAGTGTTGGTGATGTTTAGAAAAGAATTTATGGGATTTCACCATAATAACTACAGAGTGTGAACAGATTTGCTTGTTCAGATCAATTATCATTTCAAGAGCCTTTGTGGTGTTGAGGTGCAATTTGTTGTTGGCACACCACAATGCAAGTCAACCCACTTCCCTACTGTGAAGACTTGCATCTCAATTTATATTGCGAGCAGTGAGAGTGGTAAACAGTGGGTATGTTCGGAATGGTATATCACCATACTCAGTGTTGGGGAAAGTTACTTTTAAAAGTAATGCATTACAATATTGCGTTACTCCATAAAAAAATCACTAATTACGTTACTTTTTATGGAAAGTAATGCATTGTTACTTTTGCGTTACTATTTAAATCTGGACAGGCCTTGCTTGTTTGTTTTTAAAATAAAAAAAGGTCTATTTTTGGCAAATATAAAAAACTTTTCACACCAAAGAAATGAATCGCCTCAGGCTGAATGGGAAAGTACATTTACTCCGTACAGTAGAAGCGGAAGGAAACTTTCAACACCCTTCAGCAATAAAAAGACACAATGTTTTGGTCTAAGGAGGTTTTGCTTATTAGGTACGGTGTGAAACTGGATTATCGAAGGTCAGAAGCACAGATATGGTTAAAGAAATGAGTAAATACCTAAGGATATTTGTGTTTACATGTAATTTTGCGGTTGCGTCATTATTCTGAGTTGCATTATTTTTATTAATTGAGGAATACTGAATTTTTTTTTTGTAATGGATGAATTCATGCATATATTTATTTTAGATCTACTGTAGCATCTTCCGGATTTCTCCTCAGCATGGGAGAGCTGTCAATAAATAAATTGGGGGAAAAAAAGTAACTTGCATTACTTATCTGAAAAAGTAACTCAGATACTCTCTTGTAAATTAAAAAGTAATGCACTACTTTACTAGTTACTAGAAAAAAGTAATCCGATTACGTAACTCAAGTTACTTGTAATACGTTACCCCCAACACTGACCCTACTGCTATACGGTACGTTTCCTCACGGCCACACTGCCGGACTAAACTGGATTCCCCTAAATTCTCTAAACCACTTTTTATTATGTAATCAATACAATCGTATAACAACAAGGAACTGTTTTATTAACTGTTTTTGTTTATTTTAGCAATCTGACTTACTTTACTAGTTGAATCAGGACAGTGTACGCAAACAGACTGAAATGTTTTTAATGTGTCGTTCACCGGGGTTGCATTTATTTGATCAAAAATACAGTAAAAATAGTAATACTGTGAAATAATATTATAGTTTAAAATAACTGTTTTCTATTTTAAAATGCAATTTAATCCTGTGATGCAAATCTGAATTTTCAGCAGTCATTATTTCAGTCTTCAGTGTCACAGGATCCTTCTGAAGTCTTTTTAATATGCATCAATATATATCAGAAGTAACAGAATACACATTTACAATATTACAAAATATTTCAATTTAAAATAAATGCTTTAGAACATTCTATTCCTCAAAGAATCCTGAAAAAAAAATGAATAGTGGTTTTCACAAAAAAAATGTAAGCAGCAAAACACTGATGATAATAATAAGAACCATTATTCATGATTGACAACCAATCAATAACAGATATTTTGAAGATCATGTGACACTGAATACTAGAGCAATGGCTGCTCACAACTAATTCATTTTACAATGTTGCACATATAGAAACATTTTCACAGGATTATGATTTGTATTTTTAATTTTTTTTTAAATGCAGCCTTGGTGAGCATACTTCTTTCAAAAACATTAACATGCTCATTTTTCCCAATTTTTAACAGCTAGTGTGTGTGTGGGTGTGTACACTTTCTATATATGTATACAATTTATATTCATTTATTATTTAGTCCATACAATAAAAGTCAATAGGTCCAGCATTTTTCAGATCCCACTGACTTTCATTGTATTGGAAAAAACAGCCAAAATATTCCTTAAAATATATTCTGTTGTGTTCCATAAAACAAAACTCATACAGTTTTGGAATGACATGAGGGTGAGCAAAGGATGACAGAACAATCCTTTTACTCACACAGTAGTCATTTGGCAGTACTGCAATCTCCGTACCACACGTCCTTGATGGGTGTGTATTATGCAATTTAGCACCGTAAAGACAAAAACAAATGAACAACCTGACACTTTTTGAATCTATTACAGTGTTTAGTGATCCATTCCAAAAGCAACAGATACACTGGCCCTTTAGGAGTTAGACAGCACCAATACAGTTCAAATCTGCTAGAGAGCATGCACTCAAAACCAGAACAGCTGGTAGCCATTTGGCAAAGGCTGGTAACTTCCAAAATGTAAAACAATCCATTGAAACGGTTGAGAAAACAGACACCAATTCTCACCCTTTTTTTTTTTTTTTTCTACAGACAAAACCGACAAAGATAACAGTGATCTAACACGCTAGTTTCTGTTCAATGTAAGCACAGTGGCACAGGTGACAGGCAAACTAACTAACTTATGTGATAGATAGAAATGATCAAACTCAACATGGTTAGTCTTGATCAGGTCCTCTGATTCGAACACACTGGAAGACAACTGGATACAAGAGGAAAATAACACTGAAAACAAAAGTGGAAAAGTTAGGCGTGACCTTCACAATTTGACCTTTTAGATTTGTCAGTTTCCATTTCGGCACTTGCACTAGGTATGCTTTAATATTCTTCCCTGATTGAGGAATTGCTCACAGTAGATACTAGTAAATGGCTTTGCAAGAATTACTGGGTTTTGGCTTTTATTTCTTCCAAAGCAACAGTTTCTAATGCAGACCAAACACGGCCTGACTACTTAAAAATAATGATATACAAAAGTTTCATAGTAACTTTCCCTCAATCATGGAAGAAATATTTAGAAATATTAACATAACCATTAAATGTAATACAATGTTACATAAAATAATCAAAATAACATTTAGACTCCTATATTAATATTAGCCATGTTAGAAACTGATAAATTAAAAGAACCAAAACCACTGAGGAACTACTTCTGCCATTCCTATATAATCCCAAACAATAACAAAATGCAGTCCATAACTGATTAAAAGCAAATTCCAGAGCATGCTATTTCACAAGTGTCTCTTTCTCTCTGATGAGACTATGCATACAGAGTGGTGTGTGGGGCGGGAAAAGTACAAGGAAAGAAAATAAGAAGCACAGAAATAGCAGAATTGAGAATCGAGTTTGCTTTGTGAATTATACTGAAAAAAAAGGTATAAACAAACAATCATGCCCTTTTCACAAAAGGACATCATTTGTAGTGTAACATTTTACCAACAGATCCTGTTATTAAGCAGTAGTGGTTTAAGGCCTCATTTTTAGTTTGCTTTAGACTACAGCTATTACAGAAGTGAGCATTTGGTACTAAACATTTGATTTAAAAAAATTGCATGTGAGTGACATCAATTTAAAAGGGCACATTTTTATGTAGCAGTGATGCTCACAAAGGCCGTGCCACTTCTGCAGTTTCTGCCGTCAAAATATATGAAAGGCAGGATAAGATTCTGGTTCTTTCCATTCAGCTTGACACAGATAATCTAGTTGACTACATGCAGGGATGGGTCCAAAAACAAGCTAGTCAGTTAGTGAGGTTGACTAGATTATCTAGATTTTTAGTACATCCATACACATTCATACATCCATTTGAGTATCCCAGTACAAGTGATGCCACGTTTAATTAAAAACTGTTAACTAACTATAAAACTGATTAGTCGACGAGCGTGTCAGGCAACCCGTTAAGTGTCAGATTTACTAAGGAAAATTAGTGTGAGACCACAATACCATAAAAGCGCTGACAGGAGTGGAAAGTTTTCTGGGTGATCTACTGACAATGTGCAAATTAACATCATTTCCAATGACCAATGCAATCTACCACAAGCAAACTATCAAGCGCAAAACAGGTTAAGACATGCTTTTTTTGGGTGTTAAATAATGGTTAACTGACTACCACAAACCTAAAATCCTCTCTTCCCATTAATTTGTGGGAAATGCCTACAAATGCATAAAATAACCGTGTCCATGCCTTTTCATAAATGTTTCCACTGTGTCTTTAGTAAATCCTGACAGTAGTTTTTTAACACCAAAAAAAGAGTTTGTAAATCTGGGCCTAAATTAGTTGATTCTGAAAAGAAGTCATTTTGGACATCCCCGTCTAGAAACACTGAGAGAATCCAAACTTTCATTCATTCAAGCTACTTGTAACATGACTGTACTTACAGAATCCCCACAATTCCTTCTCTATATGGTTTAATCACATGACAACAAAGCAGCAGTTTTTCTACATGCTGATTTTAGTCTGATACTAACAGTAATCGTGACACTGAAAGCGTGAATGATATGCAAACGAGAACTGTACAGTCCTTCCCTACCACAGGATTTGAGTCGACCAATTAATTAGAAATCGCTAACCCATTAAAAGGATTTTTGTGCGTTTGTTAAACGAAATGTAAGCCATTTGGTGTGGGATTTTTATAGGTTACCATTGTGTTGGCAGCTTGAACATCTATAGCCAATGAAAAAGGGCCAAATCAATGGCTACGCTTATGTGATGAGTACGATATGGCACATAAGGCCAACCGTCAAAGTCAGTTAAAGCTTTTGTGTTAAAGACTTCATATGAAAGAAAAAAAAAAGTTTAACAAAGCAGTAGAGCCACCTTCTCCCAAATACACAAAAATGGCATCAATATTACATCTCGGTTTAGTGGAGAAAAAAAAAAGAATGGGGAAAAAGACCAATATACATGACATAAAATATAATTACAAAACAGAAAGGGTCTGGTGAAACTCCAGATGACTTAAGGCATTTGCCAAGACGAGTAAAGGCAGCTATAAGTTCAGGCTTTTAAAATGCATGAACCTTTTCCTTCTGAGCCCAAACGCTCACAAGAAATATACAAAACTATTTGGTAACAAAAGTTTACTATATGTTATAAAACTGAAAAAGGTGAAAAATGTACCTTAGCTAAAGCTTATAAAATTATATATCAATAAAAATAATAATAATATTCCTTGGTCCGTAAAAACTATATTACTATGATAACTTTTCTTCCAAGCCTGGCGAAACAGTGCATTAAGCCCTTTAGTAGAAAACAACATCACTCAAAGCCACTTCCAGCTTGCACTTAGAAAAGGCTTGGATTTGAAAATAAAGTGTTTTTCGTTGTTGTTTTTTGATTGTTTTTATGGAAGGCTAATGCATTGATCCTGTGGCATCTTGATTCACGGCACACATCACTTCTTTAGCCACTTCCCCCGACGTGAGGAAACAGACTGAAAAAGAACCGCAGCAAAGAGAGAGTAGAAAAGAGACATCTTCATTTGTTCTGTCCAGTCTTTGTGTGAAGTCTTATCTCTCTTTTCTTCTCTCTCTGTGGCACCATTATCCATTTTTGTGATCCGTATCCCATGAATCTATGTCTCACAAGACATCAATCACCATCTCTAACAAAGGCTCACATACTCACACATGCAAACACACACTGAGATTCCCAGGTTAGGAGACAGACATAGCAGAGGAAGAGGAAGATGAAGACACGCTCCCTGTTGCTGCGTATCCTGCCTGGCTGTCGATGGCTGACTGCAGCAGTAGGCTGGAGGATGAAGATGGTGAGGTGGAGGAGTTGCTGTTGGCCCGCAGTATGGCTCCCGCGGCGCTGCAGTGAGGACGTGGTCCCGGCTCTGGCGTGTAGGTAAAAGTCAAAGCTGTGGAGTAGATGATGCCATCATTACGGACCAAAGTCACAGGAACCTGCACTGGCTGCCGAACCCAACGCCACCCCTCACGGAACGCAGAAATGTCGGGAACCACGCAGAGCACACTTTCGCCACACCTGCAGGAAACAGAATGTGGAACTATGAATTGCTGACAATGTAATGAATATTCTCAATATATTTGTAACGATTATGCTCACAGGAAACCATAAATAGAGATTAATATATCACAGGGTATCTGCAAAGTTAAGACTTTAAGACCTTTATAACCAGAGTTATATCTAATAAAAACCATACAATCTCAAAATAAATTCTGCATGTTAGATTCTTTAACTTCATTAAAAATTCTGCAGTATACATTCAATAAAGACTTTAAATACTGAAGACCGAAAATACTCTAGACATGTATTATTTTTTATTTTGTGTAGATAGATAGATAGATAGATAGAAATTGGCAGTGTACAATGATGTTTAAAGTAAGGTAATAAACTGATTTTAATGACTTGCTAAAAAAATAAAAGATTATATGCATAATGCACAACTTTTAATTATGAACAAGCCCAATTTATTATTTATTTTTTTATGAACAAGCCCAATATTCACCAGGACTCTTATTTAAAAATGTGCATGATTCACTACTGCCAGGTGCTGTTCTATTTGCTGAACTGTACAGCACTGTAACTGGTGTGCTGGTTTTACCTGTACATTGTGTCTGCCTCTACATCTCCGAACCAGACTCTTAGGTTAGGCGTGAAGTTCTGTCCTGTGAGTTCCAGCATGGCAACGTCTCCTCCTCCATTCAGCTACAACATAAAGGGTTCAAGGTTACTTTCTTACAAAAACTATGACAGATTGTCCATGCTCTCTTATTATAAAACAGTTCGATGTAGTACGTAGTCATGCATTACCTGTAAACTTTCAACAACAGGCACGGGTGTGACAGGTGAGGGTACAGGGCCCATCCCCTCATAGAAAGTGTACTCTGCTTTGTCTGTGCTGATGATTGTCCACGACGCCCCATCGTTGACCATTTCTTTGTTAGTTTCTTTGGGACAGGGTGTGGCCTGAGAGTAGAAGAAAACTATTTCAAATATTTAACATTTAAAAGGCTACAGAGCCTCAAAATCATTAAGAAGATGAGAATTCAAAGACTAATTTAAAGAACAGAAATTGCAATTCTAACAGATGTCATGTTTTCATCAATTATAGGGCATTAATTCAAATCTATGCCCAAAAGCACATTTCTAGAAGTACCGGTGGACTGACCTGGAACTGAATTATCCTCTCTTGTGACAGGCAGAGATACATCCTCTCTGTATCTTTAAGGTAGAAGGCACATTTATGTAGTTGGGACACAGGATCATCGGCGTCCATTAGCGCTGTCTGCTTGTCCACTTTACGAATGATCTACACAGAAACACACAACATTTCACCTCCAAAAAAATCCTTGCTATTCACATTGTTACACAAACATATTTGAGTCACAACTATATGCAGGGGTTAAAGCAAAAAAATCCTGAGCCTGACTTTTTTCCGGGGGTTGCGGGGGCGGACACATACACAGAGTTATTTGGCAAACAAAAACAAGAACATTATTTGAAAATGTTTTTCCTTGAAACTACCTAGTAACGTATCTGCCATTGCCATTAGCCCTTGACAAGCTCAGACTACAGACTATGGAGGGATATTTGAAAAAACTGCAATCCAAAAAAGTTACCTCATACATTTGTAATCTACTGTACATTTAGGATGTTTTTGATATCAAGTTTTGCTGGTTAGCTTTGTCCTTGACAGTGTACAAGATTACCTACAATCTAAAACATGACATTTCTGAAATTGTTTTGTTCAAAAGAAATAATGGTAAATTAAATACTAGGAAATGAATATAAAATAGGAAATATACAAAGACAGTTTACTACAGAAAACTACAGTTCAGTTCAAATAACAACAACAAAAACATTAAAATGGTCCAAGAACTGGTAACTTAAGCAGGGTTCATACAGATACTGCAAAATAAAATTCTAGGACGTTCAAGGACTTGCAATAATTTTTTGGTTTTCAAGGACTAAAATCAGATCTCACTTATCAATCAATATTGTTATTATCTTTCAAATTCTAATAAATAAACTAATAAACAAAATGGTAAAATAAGTGTCCCATGCAAAGAATGCAATGACTGTGGCAACTTTAACATTTGAAAGGATACTATGGCAAAGTTATCGCTTTCCTTATTCAAACTGATTTTTTTTTTTACATGAATATATGATTGACCTGAAGAATGAAAGCTATATCATACACTTGGACAATTATGAGCTTTATCACACTCAGACACTAGGGGTGTGACAATACACTTAGCTCACAAGGTGAGACAAAATGCAGATACTTGGTTCACTAGAACGAGACAATGTTTTAATACTTTAAGAAATTTTCAATGACAAAATATTTGTCTTTTAATCACAAAAAGTAAAACAATGCAGTTGTATTTTGAAACATTTAACTAATCTAGGGCTTAACTAATGATTATTTTGCTAATCAAGTAATCTACTGATTATTTTGACAAGCGAGTAATCTGATGTTTTTTAGTAATACAAATAGAACTAAATGAAAAACAGGTTTTAATATGACTATATTTATATATAAAGTAACGATGAGGCAATAATAATTGGCCTCAAATAAAGTATCAAAACCAAGTAAATGGTTTTACTGAACAACACTGTTAAATACATAATGTAATATGCCTATATTATAACAAATACCTGCAGAGGGCGCCAACGGCCTGGTGATGTTTCATGTATTTCAACGATGTTTAAATCCATTTAATTTTTATATTTGGCCACATGCAAAGTCAGAAACTTTTATTTTGAAATCGCGATGTACATTACATGGCATATTTAGAAATATGTTGATGTATTCTCCTGTGTTGGCATAGGTTTAAATGATTTACGTTACAAATCAAGAGAGTTTTCCCAGATTAACGTTAAGCAACCCAAACTCAACACACATGCAGAGGAAGAGTTTAGCCCCTTTTACACATACAGTCTTCACTGGTAAATTACCGTTAAGAGATCATGTGTGAACAGGACCTTTTCAAAAATACAGGTAAATGCATTCTGGCAATCATATCGTTCTTATGGAGATGACATGATTACTCTGAGCTGTTTACAAAGCTCCGCTGCTTTTTAATTAGTTATTTTATGTAAATATGACGCTAGATGGAAATCTTTGACCATTGCGCCTCACAGCTTTTTCAATGTGTCGCGCTCGAGACCCAGGCTTATTTTCAATTCATTAGCTGTGACTCTGCAATTGGATACTATTATGCGCGTCTCGTGTTTATAAGAGCAAAAACTTCTGATTGGCTAGTAATGTTAGTTTGGTTGAGTGAAAGCTGTGTTCCTCTCATACATTGGTAGGCGAACTCATGAACTCGAACGTGATATCAACAAGTGTTTTTAAATGTAGGACGACTATCTTTTTTTCCCCACAGCCGCACGCCTGAGATCCGGCACGGTGCCGGAGAACTTTAAGCCCTGTATATGTCACTCCTTGATTGAACAGGACACAATTTCTTAGCCCAACCCTTTTAATCATCGCACAATCAAGTGGATAATAGCTTACCAGTCGGGGTAGAGCCATGCCTGTCACGGAGCACACCAGCTTCACCGTCTGACCGTAATGGATATAACCATCTCTGACTGTAAACTCTTCACCCTCTGACTCATCATCATCCACTGGAATTCAGAATTACACGTTATTACCAATTCATAGTAAACAGGAAAAACTGCAGATGTTAAAAATGAAAACACTGATACATAATTTCTACACATTCTTTCAATAGATGTAATGAACTCTGTGTGGCACTACTTTTAATATAGTATATTTGTGGTGAATAACTCACATAGATGAATATAGAAGGCTCCCCACTGTTGTGAACTAGCATGGAAGTTTCCCCCTTCCACATGAAGGTACCGAGTACTGACAGTCTGGGACCGCAAGCGGTTAAAAAGAGCCACCTTCGTCCCAGAAGCTATGCATACTATAAGAGACATTGAAAATTAGCTGCGTGAAAATTCTGGACAAATTAAGACTCATTTAGTGACACAAATAAGAAATTCTTTTGACTCACGGTCTGCATTCTTCAGCGACTGTTTCTTTTTGGAAGGTTTGGAGATGACCTTGATTCGTTTGCTGAGGAAGACACCGATATCCGCGCTATTCCCGTAGAACATTTTCACTGACAGCATGAAGTGCTTCCGTTTGTCCGAGTCAGAAATGTATAATGTTTTTGCTGTGCAAAAATTCTGCAGAAGCAAAGCACAAAAGTTGTGATGCCAGAACACTGATCTTGAAATTATTTTAGAAAGGCAGTTACAATACATGTGTTGCCATAATAAAATCCATAAAGCACCTTGCCCTCCAAGTTGAGCTGCTGCATTTCTTGTTCACTGTTTCCAATGCCGATAAAGGCACAAGGCTGAGACTCCTGCTCCGAGCAGCCCTCTCTCTCCATCTGCTCCTTCTTTTTCTTCCAGCCACAACCCATCAGGTAAACACATGGTGGAGGACAGAAGAATCTAACAGATTCAAAGAGTATTTGAAATGATTAAAGAAAAATTCACTTGGACGCTTGTAGAAGGAATCTGATTTTACATAGATCTCCCTAACTTCATTTACATTAAGTGTGCTTAACTGGACTTTATCAAAGCTTGATTCACAGTCGACATGAAACGTAATCCATTTTACTTCCAAAATGTAAATGTACTTGTGTCAAATATACAAGTAAAACAGGATATTCCACAAGCAAAAGAGTAGTGCAAGACTTGTCTGAAGCGCAAACAGTCATATTTATGACCCCATTAACATCTATTGGGGTCACTTAAATGTTTAAGATCCACCTTTTACAGTAATCAGAAATGCATGTAATAAATTACAGTAATCAGAAATGCATTTCGGAAAAAAAAGCAAAGGACATCAATGACCAACATACATATATGGATGAATTAAGAGGTCGAAGCTTTCAAATGAAATCCAATCACAGGTGTAAACATTGTCTCTCAGCTGAACATTTATGCTCGATTACTCAAGACAGATGTTAAAACCAGATGTAAACAGTGACTGTGACAATTTGTGAAGACTAGGCCTAAACATTTTTCTTTACAGATTAATCATCCACTATAAGACCTGAAATCTGTATTAACCTTAATAGGCTCACTTGTGACTGACTTTTCTGTATACAACACACATAAACAGTTAATAATACATGTGTTTACAGATCAAACTCATCACTCACCTTTTTTCATTGCCGTATGATTTCTGTGCGACTTTTGCATGCAGTATGAGTACTGTCTGATCTCCTCTTTCCTTCAAGTAGTTGCGCATTGCCTCCCTGCAAACCCACAAAATACAACAGAAAAGTTTATTTAAGCTGTTGTTTCCTAATATATATTTAATAAATATTACACATGAACTTAACAGTGCCTTTACCTTGTTAAACGCTTTGGCTGAGGGAGCTCCCCAAATTTCCTACAAAACAAAATAAGACAACTTCAAACATCACTTTGATCCACACTCAAAAATAATAAAAACAAAACTGTCACAGCCTAGTTATATGTCTACCAAGAAACAGCATTTTGAGCAGGATAAACAAGTTCAAGCATGCATGAGATGCCCCTATCTGTCTATTTAGACAGCTCACTAGGTTTTGAGATGCAAGCCACAATTAGCATAAAAGTTTAAATAGATATGAGCATTTTACATAGAAATGACGGGACGTTACAAATACACAATTTTTAAGCTAAAAGTAGTTTAACTGAGAAGTCTGACATGAAACAAAGAGAACGTTTTGAGTCCTCTCGAAAGCTCCCAGTTTCTGTTATGAACCCAATAACGTTAGACCAGCTAACTTGGCTGGCTAACCTCTCTGTCTGTCTGTCTGTCTGTCTGTCTGTCTCTGTCTCTGTCTCTCTCTCTCTCTCTCTCTCTCTCTCTCTCTCTCTCTCTCTCTCTCTCTCTCTCGTACACCAACTCACAAGTTGGTTCAAATTTTATACAAGTATTTTTAAAGATTAAATGTTATGTTAAGATTCCAAAACGACAGGCGGTAATACAACCTACTTTGTTGACAGTTAAAGATTTGCTCTCCACAGTTAACAGGTTTATGGAAAACTGCTGAAATTATCACTAACTTTAACGAAAAGCTAAGCTGCTAACTGAATAAAGAGCCGTCGGCTGAAACCTCAAAACCACACATAAAGTACGCCGAACCAGCCAACAGCGCAGAGACACGCGGCCGTGGGTGTAAAGAAATAAACCCAAGCAAATAATCTTGACTAAACAGACAAAACTTATTTTAGCTGTGACTTTTCCATGCCCCTCCGTTGTATAATTTCGATGCTTTACCCTGTCACAAGCAGGCGCCGAGCTTCCACCAACTCTCTCTAATACCTTCCCAACATCCGCGCATACTTCCCCCGCTCGCACCACCCGCAACACGGATAAGAGGGGAGGGGCAGTTTGAGAAATATGAGGACGGGGGGGCACATGGCGTGGTAAGTTCTTAAGTCACGCTGAGAATGTCACGTCGCTAGTATGGGACGTATGAAAAAAGGAGCGGGTCCCTTGTTATCGCGAACGTACGTTTGCGGTCACGGCTGCCAGCTCCAAACGCGTGGTGAAAGTTCCTCCACGATGGGAAGCAGATGACCGCCCTTTTCATCGCTGCCGTGAGAAAAGATTTCTATAAGGCAAGGAAGCCCGGGGACTAGGCACTACACCAGAAATAGTTAATCAGACTGAGCAGTTTAAAAAGGATTTTGTTATTAAGTCTTTAAATGTTCACCTCATTGTGCTCTTTCAACTGCTATCAGTATATTGGTCTAGTTCAGCGATATATCTGCGGTAACACTAACTTGCTTTCACAATCAACCAAGATGGCCCCGATCTAATATTTCATTATGGATAAATCGCTGTCTCTATCACTGACTTGGAGCGGAAAACAAGTGTGTAGGCCTAGTATTATTTTCGAAATAATTTTCGCTCCAAATTTGCTATATTACCAATACTTACAAAAAATGGCATACACATTGAATTAAACGTGTACTTTTTAATAGAAATAAACAAAAAGCAATAATACTATTTCTTGCCAGCCTACGCCAATACTCTTTGAATCATTTTAACAGCTAAAACATAGTTGTTTAACTGGTTTTGGCTGAGGTAAGATACAGTACCTGACTGCGCCTTACAGTACTCAACACTGATTAGTGTCATTTTCCAAATCCTTCATCACTTGAACTAAGATTATAATAATTTAATTTTAAAACACTACCACAAAATAAGACTTACTTTGAGATCATTCTGAGGTTTAATACAGATTTGAAAGCATAACAAGAAATAGTTTAGTAGCTATGATACTATTTTTGAAATCAAATCTTTGCATAGTTATGACAGGAAACACTGCATCTAACAATGCTTTGGAAAAAAACAGTTAATCTTAAAAATAAAGCAGGCCTATGCAATAAATCCAATAGTACATTAAAACAGTTTTACGACATAAGCATGTTTCCTATTCTGTTTTCTAAACTCCGAAACATTGTTGTCCTCTATTTAGAGTAACGAATAAGTCACTTACAATTTATAAAAGAACTCATTAAATCTGAATGGTTTGTGTGAAAAAAAAATCTGATAGAACCCCCGTGTAATTAGTTAACCTTCATAAGTACTATTTAATTACACACGTTTTTTTTCAGTAACTGTAACTCATTACAATTACATTTTAGTTTGTAATTAAAATACGTACTTTTTCATGTACTAGTTACGCCCCAACACTGGTCATAATTAGCCTACCATCAAAGTACCACCATAGGTTCCTTTATTGGAAAAGGCCTAGAATATACAGATCTTTTATTGATTACAACACCATTGGTTATGTTAGTATAATTGAGACACTATTAAGTTTTTCTATTTTTAATTTAGTTTTATATTTTCCATTTTTCATTAGTTTAAATTTTGATAATTTAGTTGTTGTGTGTTGGGGGGGGGGGGGGGGGGGGGTTGCCATTTTTATTACAGTTTTTTTTTTATGTCAATATAGCTGTTATTATTAATGCTTATTTCAGTTTAAGTTATTTCAGAACATCAAGTTAAATTAGATAAAAATGAGAAATGTCGCCTTGGCATCTAGATGAAAAAAAGCTGAAATTATCATCAAGTTATTATTAATAACACACACAGTGCCCTCCACCTCTTTCATTTACAAACATACAGTATGTTACATGGTGAAACTGAGTCAGTTTGTTCAAATTCAAACGGTGTCTCTTTAGAATTAACTCCGGTTTTAGCAATCAATAGCCATGCTTTCTAATCAGAAGGTTATTGCCATTTGATCTACACAAGGAGCAAGTCGTGATCATCATCCCATTGAACAATGCACTTGATGCCAGGTTGACCTGTAAGAAGAGTACAATAGGATAATATGCTACTTACATAATGATTATGGTGTTTTGCCCTCAATTAAATCAACAGCAATAAGGTCATGAGTTCATGAAGTCTTTGAGAACATTTTAATTACTTAACATCAGGAACATGATGTTTCAGATCATTTGACAATAGGATTGCTTATATTATCTTATTACACGTGATCTCAACATATTTTAGATCTGAAGAGGTAGCATCTTTAAATTTGAGTCATTTCACTACAAATACATGAGTATTTTTAGTAGTTTGTAACATGCTGGTTTACATCATAAAATAGATTCCAGCTGTAACTGTTATCGATGTTGGCAAGCAGGTTCAACAGGATTTCGAAAGTCTTAAAGAATAACAAGCTCTCTTTTTATTTTGATCTTATCATGATGTCACTCTGCGTTCCCAAGGAAGGAGTATGAGCGAACAAGCAGCAACAAGAATTGCTGAGATGGAAATCTTGTATATCACTAATTGTCCTTAAAAGCTTGAACCTGAAATTTGGTTTGGGAACTCTGAGTCTCAGGTTATCTCTGATTTGGGGAAATCAACAGTTAAAAATCTTGAGGTTCAGTTTGATGTCTCTCTTAAATTTGATAAGCAGGGCAACTCGGTGGTTAAATCTTGTTTCTTTCATTTGAGATTAATAGCTAAGGTAAAACTGTTTCTGTCATCTAGCAATTTTGAAAAGCTTACTCATGATTTTATTTTTGTAAGCCTGGACTGCTGTAATTCCTTGTATGCGGGTGTGAGTCAACAATATGGCATCTTATGAACCCTTATCACAGACTGGGATCACATTTATAACATTATACTTTGTATTGTATAACATTTGCATCAAATTACAAGCTAATGCTATGGTGTTTATACAGCGGCTGTGGGGATGATAGTAAATTTGACATAGTTCCTTCTTCTGACTGCTGTTATCAAAACTATATTTGATGTAGTCTCTCATTCACTGCTATGGAAGTTTTCAACTATGACAATGTCCGAAATGAAAGATACCCTTGTTCAATACAGTTCAGTTGTCCATTAATGTGTGCTTTATAACTATAACCAGCTAATATGCATGCTAATACGCAACTTGTTAATAGTGAGAATTGGTCCCTATACTAAAGTGCACCAAATCATTAAAGCAAGATTTTAAAATTGTTGCACAACAGTCAGTCAAAAGAGTTGAGTTAGTTCCAAGAACTTGTATTTAGACTCATATTTAATCATTAGTGATCTTTTATTATTCAGGAAAGCACAAATGACACAGCAGGGTTCATTTAGTACTTGGCAATCTCTATAAATATTGCTGATAGACACCACAGGATAACATGTTCAACCATAAAGATATGGCCAAAAAGGGCAAAGCTGTTCCCCCTCATCTTCATCCTGCCCTGAGTCTGCTTTATTCCAGTTATTATCAATTAATTGATAACTTTAACAACCTCCTTCACCCTCTGCCATTTAATTTCTGTCTGAAGAAGGCTCTTAAAATTGTTGCATGTCATAAACAGGTTGATAGAAGATGAAACAGGTATAGAGACAAAGCTTGAGTTAATTGCCTCAAACCTACCCACTGGCCATAAAGTTTCTAATACATCATGGGTTTGTCTGATAACATGCAAGAACATGGGATATGTGACCGATAATCATGCCCTAAGAAGAAGAATCATTAACTATAATAGAGGAAGAGATATAATTAAGGGGAATATTACATTGCACAATTCAGTAAAATGTCTTGACTGACAAGGATGCTGTGACTTGCGAAAATAAAAAAAAATGATGATTTGCAGTTCACTGTGTTAATTTTGAATCAGTAAATGCACTGACAGAGCTCATTCAGTGAACTTAAGTCTTTTTGAATGATTCATAAAAGGCATTCATAAGGCTCCAATTTGTGTGTGAATCAGCCTTGTTTTTGACTCACTAGCATAAGAGTAGTTATGGTTATTTCTTCCACACAAAAAAACCTAACTGTGACTTTTTAGCTCACAATTCTGAGATAAAATTCAGATTTCTGATTCTGAACTGTAAGATATCAACTTGTTATTGTGATAAAAAGAAGCATTCAGGAAAGACTATTTCTCATTCATAATCCATTTGATTCATAATCTTTCACATATTCATCCTTTTGTATTCAATAAATGTAATTTTATAAAGCAATCTGAATTGAAACCCTAGGAGGGATGAATAGAGTTAGGCTACTTTAATTTTGGACTACATAATAGCATTCACACATAAAACACAAATGGCCACAAAAATCAGATTTATATTTAAAAGTTTTATTTGTTTAAAGTATATTTGTAAGTTTTAGTATGCATTTGCCGTATTTTCCTGGCTACCAGTTTTTTTTTACTGTAGTATTTCTATATATAGTATTTAGTAATATACACTCTAAAAACTGCTGGGTTGTTTCAACCCAATATTGGGTCAAATAGGGACTAACCCAACTGTTGGGTTAAATTTTGGTTACATTTTTAAATTAGCTTTTTAACCCAACAGTTGGGTTAGTCCATATTTGACCCAACATTGGGTTAAAACAACCCAGCATTTTTAGAGGTGTAAGTATTTCCTAGGATCACAATGCACTGCAATTAATTAATGTGGCTTTTCAAAGCAACAGGAGAGTGAGGAAAAGGAAATCTATGACAGAGATGTAGAGATTTTCCTGCAGAATTACAATGATTGTCTGTGTCAACATTAACAATATTAATTCCTCCTTGTTTATACAAGATTATATTATTTCTGTACTGTACAGTAAAGCATTTCTACAACATTCTTATCAGACTTCAAAGTCAATCTTACTTTCTCAATGTGTGATTAGCATAGGGCAACCGAGTTTGGGTTTTGTAACCATGTTAAAAATTTCGGGGACTCGTATAATAGGATAAGTATGGTAGCAAGAAATTACTGTTTAATATTGTAAAATCATCGCAATATTTTACAGCATATAAAGGCCCATGTTAAATAAAAGTTTACATAAATAAAAGGAAAACAGTAAAGCCGAGGACAATGCGCAGATCAGAGCTGAAATCTGATTTAAAACATATTTTATATTAGACTTTGTGTATTAGCTTGCATTTATTTCCACATAGAGGTATTAAAAATAAATGTATGCTTTTCATATTGATGCAAATATAAGAATCAGAACAATCAGAAAATATCATAATATGTAACATATGATTGTGTGTTTAACAATAACATTGACAATATCCTGTACAAAATAGCATCTTTGTATAAAAATTTCAATCTACGAAGCAAAACAAATGTAAGACTTTAAAAATAAATGTTTAAATTAAATATTGGTTTCCCTTTTTATTCTTGCTCTAAAGTCCACTGATATAACCTGTCAAAGGTGTTAAAAATCAAAACCAGTTTGAGTTGGATATGTCCAGTAATAACCTATAATTCTCTGTTTATCTCTATAAAGAGGTTGCCTTGAGGATTTCACAACTGTCTGATGTTTTCTTGGCCTCCTTGTCATACATTTCAATTTCATTATCTTTATTTTCATGTGTTCCTGTCTCTTCGTCTTTTTCCGTAACATTGCAGCACTTGCAGCAACAGCAGCAGCGAGCAGCCATTATGGTAACTACTCTATCCCATGGTTCAAGAGAGTGGGCCCATTGAGGAAGAAAGTCCCAAGAACGAAGAGCAGAAGGAAGCCACTGAGGTTTGTGCTTCTGTAGAATGTTAACAATGATAGCGAAGATCAGAACGGCCACTATGGGAACAAGAATTCCCACAAGTACCTGCCAGCCAGCCAAAGACAGGCCAAAGACCAGTAGAGGGAAAGCGAAGAAGCAGGCGATGATGTAAAAGCCCGAAAACCAACGGTATTGAGCTGTTAGCTGACCAAGAGCCTTTGCCAATCGAATGGGGAGACGTGTGAAAGGGATTGGGTACCACAGCACAATCCCAGAGAGGTTGAAGAAGAGATGAACCAAGGCGATCTAATGGAAAGAAGAGTTACGCCAATTAAGTTATGGACCATTTGCGTGAGTGTGATTGGGAACATATTTGAATATATTTGCATGTCATGCTAACCTGTAATGAATTTCCAAGCGTTTCTCCTGGACTAGCCATGGCGGCTAATATTGCAGTTGTAGTTGTTCCAATATTGGATCCCAGGGAAAGAGGATATGCCCTCTCAAGTTTTATAACACCAATACCTGAGACCGAAAAGAACACACAAAATGAACACTAGCTTTGTTAGTTTGTAGGAGCATTGTTGAATAGTTAAATACACCCAAATGTTCTTAGGAAAAAAGGCAGTTAATTTGATTTTCCACTAATTCACAGCAAAATAAAAAAATAAAAAAAATGAGGTAGTAAGCGAAATACTGTGTGTATATATATAGCGGTCCATATGACATATGAAGTTGTTCTGCACTTGTTGGTGCATTCATGAGAGAAGTACAGTAGATAATTCAGGGTTATTAACTAAAAATAAATCATAAAAAAATATGTTACTTTGAAATATGAACTTTAAGTTCTAAATTCATTCAAATTAAATAAACTTAACCTATAATAAAAAAAATCTTAAAATTAACATTAAAGATTAATTAAAAATAAATTCGACATTATTTGTTGTGTGTGTGAATTGGACTCGAATTCAACGTTTCGGTTTCACTTTATTTTAAGGTGTCCTTCTAGTGTAATCATACATTTAAGTACTGTGTAATATTAATTATAACTACATTTACTTGATATAGGTTAAGAGTTAGGGTTTGGTTTAGGGTACTTGCATGTAATTATGCATAATTTGTTGCAATTATTATAAAATTTAGTACATGTAACATGTGCAACATGAGGGTCATGATGGTCAGTAAATAATGCCAAACTTTGACAATAAAAGACAAAAACATAGATGGTTGTACTGACCAACAAGAGGAGTTATAGCCGAGGTAAAGACAGAACTGCTCTGGACAATAAAAGTCATTCCTGCGCCAACCACAATTGCACATGTCTCCAGTCACCAGTGCAAATAGCGAAATGAAAATCTGTGCATATCAAAAAAAAAAAAAAATCAAGAAAACAATATATATGTAGTATATGTTTTTCTGTTTTACATATATTGACGCCTGGACCAGTCAAAACGCAGTCTAAGTGCTAATTTTTTCAAAATGGATATTAATACATCATACTGAAAGGCTACTATAAGCTTTCATTGATGTAGGTTGTATGGAACATGACAATATTTGCTCGAGATACAACTATTTGAAAATCTGAAATCTGAGGGTGCAACAAAATCTAAATATTGAGAAAATCGCCTTTAAAGTTGTCCAAATAAGTCCTTACATGTCGATTACTAATCAAAATATTAAGGTTTTGATATATTATAATATTTATATTTCACTTTATTTGAGCCTCTAACTCTAGCACTTTCTATTTTTATTTTTATTCTACTTTATCTATATTTATTTTCTTTTTTTATTTTTATTCTTAATTAAAAAACAACAACAAAACAAAACAACAAACTTTCTAATTTTTTATAGTTCTATCTACTTGTGTTTTTGTTTTTTTTGTGTGTGTGGTGTGTGTGTGTCTTGTAGATGTGGTGGTGTGTGTGGTGTGTGTTGTGTTGTGTATATGTATATATACTGTATATATATATACACCTTACTACGTGTACTGTGTTAGGCTAACCGAGTCTTGTCATTTGCGCTTATATATTGTTGCTCCTTTTGTTAGTTTTGATTGCTTTTATTGTCCTCATTTGTAAGTCGCTTTGGATAAAAGCATCTGCTAAATGACTAAATGTAAATGTAAATTTATGGTAGGAAATTTACAAAATATCTTCATGGAACATGATCTTTACTTAATATTCTAATGATTTTTGACATAAAAGAAAAATCAAATTCTTGAACACATACAATCATTTTGGTTATTGCTGACGAACCGTACCATGCAGGCTACTTATGGCTGGTTTTGTGGTTCAGGGTCACATACATAAAAATCTATATGTATAGCAGCCAACACAAAATATAGTGTAGTAAAATTTAAATACCAGCTTTACTCATTTTGCTTATTTTAACAGGAGTTAGCTTCTAAATCTGCACTCTGGTTATAAAATATCTCAAGGATGCTGACCAGTGTTCATTATCTTGTTGATGACAACAGCAACCTGGCCCTTGAGCATCGAGTTGAGCAGTTTCACAATTAAAATGAGGCAAGCGCACAGGATGAGCAGAGAACAAGCCAGTAGAATCAGACCCACCGCCAGGTCAGAAAGGTTTGTGTTCACAAAGATGTGATTGCCTAGAACAGAGAGAGACCACAGGAGTCTGCTTGTTTAGTCTCTGTTAGCATAATGATTGTTGGATTATCAGTATCAATGAAAATGGGTGTAGTTTTAAACTCACATTTTTTGATGTTTATAACGTCTGTAACATTTTTCAATTCCCAACAAGTGAAGTCGCTGCAGTTTGATGCTGTCACATTCTGGACAGTCTAGGGGGAAAAAAAGAAATATCAGAAAATCACTGTAGTTTGGCATATGTGTGCAAAATATAATGGCTTTTTTTCCCCTTCCATCTGAAATCAGTTAGTATAATTACCGTGTTTGAGGCTGTCTGACACCAGACCTTGATGAGAGATTTGTTTTTGGCTTCAGGGTCTCCAGTTGCAATGCCGCTTATCACAGATTCATCCAGCTTTAAAAAAAAATGCATTAAAAGTATTAATTATTCATATTTATACTTCTAACATAGTTTAAGATTACTAATCTATCTTGCTCTTTGTGAACTGCAATCCTTGTAACTTTGTACTGTACAGAAGGGCAATATAAGTGTTTGTGTGGGGTAATTCACTCTTTCTGTCCTGTTATTAATGTTAGCTTCTGTCAACATACCGACATAACTCATACACACGCACGCTCATACATACCTCAATGATAGAGTGGGTGAGTGGGTCAGTGATAACATTCAGAAGGGCTGGTGCATTTTCTCCACTCTGGATATTAAATGATTTAACTATGAGATCTGTGAGCTTCACCAGGTAACCTGTGGCGATTTCCAGTGGCAAAAGCACCAGGACAGACAACCAGTTAAAGAAATCATGCACGGTGGCTCCCGCAAATGCCCTGCACACAGAAAAGAGTCATATCTCGATTAAATCTCAATTTAAGTAAATTTCTTTTCTGAAACATGAACTCTGTTCCTGGTTCATGTAATGTTCTGTTCAGTCATGATACAATATGACGTTAATATTAAAGCCTTATCCTTACCTGCGGAACTTGTTCCCTGTCGCCAACTTGTGTCATGGCTACAAAAGTATTTGTGACTGATGTGCCGATGTTAGTCCCCATAATAATAGGAACAGCAGTTGAGACCTCCAGCACTGTTGAGGAGTATACATTTATTAAAAGTGGAATTTACTACATCAAGATTTGCTCTGACAATGATTCGATTTAATTATGATTTTGTACCAAATAATGACATCAAGTCTGCTATCCTGATTCAGATCAGTTTGAATCAGTTCTGTTCAAATATTTTGATACAAAAATAGGCTCCAGGCAGAAATGTAACAGAAAGGAACATTTTTACTGTGGTGTATCAGGTGGATTTTTACAACTGACAATAGAAGTCAGATATGAAATACTGATAACAACTTAGTATAGGGACTAATTCTCACTGTTAACTAGTTGCTTTTTTAGCATGCCCATTATAAACATGTTGGCTGTTTATTAGTACTTATAAAGCACATATTCTACATCCCTAATCCCAATACCTAAACCTAACAACTACCTTTCTAACTATTAGTAAGCGGCAAATTAGTAGTTTATTGAGGCAAAAGTCGTAGTTCATGTTTGTTAACAGCGAGAATTGGACCTTATAAAATAAAGTGTTACCAAAACACTCTTTTCATTTTTAGATCGATGCATTGATTCATTCATGTTTACATTCCTAATCATCGCCAGGACTGATATCTTGTCATAATTCTGGAGTTAGTTTGATTTGATACTCACATCCAGAGGAGACCATGCTGACCACAATAGATGAGGAAGTACTGGAGCTCTGGACTAGGAGCGTTACCAGCATCCCGATAACCAGGCCTGCCAAAGGGTTTGATAGCACTGAATTCTCCTGGAAAATGTCCCCTGCTGCTTTACCTGAAAACAAATCGCCTTTGTTATGCAAAATGAATAACAATGAGAATGCACTTTTAAAAAGCGTCCAATTAAGACCAAAAAGGGTTTGACTTTAGCCTGATGCCATAGGAGAATATTTCAAAGTCCACAAAGAACTTTATTGTTTTTTAGAAAGCCACCTGTGTGTTCATTTAGAGGGACAGTTCACCTAAAAATGAAAATTATGTCTTTGATTACTCACCCTTGTGTTGTTCCAAACCTGTATAACTTTCTGTCTTCTGTGAAACAGTTTTGGTTCCCATTGACTTACTGTATATATATATATAATATAATATATATATATATAATTTCTTGTCCATACAGTGAAAGTCAATGTTTGGTTACCAACATATCTTCTTTTATGTTCCACAGAAGTAAGTCATACAGGTCTGGAACGACATGAGGCTGAGTTAATGATGACAAAATGTTAATTTTTGGGTGGACTAGCCTTTTAACGCACCAAGAAACTAATGCATTCTTTCAATCACTGAAAACTCTACTTTAGTGTGTTATTTAGTGTTCATTTCAAAGTATACCTCCAACAAGCTGGAAAGCTGAGCTTAGGATGTCCAGTGAGCAAACAAACATGTAGAGGAAACCAAGCAGCAGAATCAGCTTAGCTGATATAGTTAGAACTCTCAAGATCTTCCTTTTAGTGTCCAGATCTAAACAATTAACAGACAGAAAGAGAGAAAATTATTAAGTAATAGTTCATTATCTATTTAATCTTGTACAGCCGTATAAATATAAAAGAAAGAAAGAAATAAAGAAATAAATTGATCATTTAGAGGCCTTAAAAAGCTAGGTATCAAATATGATACAGTAGGCTTTATAGGGTTAAAAACAAAATATGTATTTAGTAAAGTTAGTTTTGGTAAGGTTGACCAGCATTTAGCATACCTGCCCATTTAACTCCTGTGTCCTGCAATTCAGGCATGTCCCAGGGATCTTCCTCAATTAGAGCTGCTGTGGAAACAGCAGGGGCCATGGAGAGAGAGTTCTTTCTGGGAACTGAGAGAAGACATGAAAGAAAAGAGGGGAACTTCACTAAAACAGGGTTTATTTTGATTTTGATACACAATTTATACAAATACAATTTCTAATCAAATATTCACTGTACCTACCATCAAGTGTTTCCGTTGGCTTCCCCTCAGATTCATCCTCTTGCTTTGGTCGTGGTGCCATTGTCTGTGAAATATAAATATCAGTTATGTTACTGTTTTATTGATTCATTTTCAGCTTTATGGACTGAGATGGTAATGATTTGTGACATCTTCTCTACTGTACAAATGTAATAGTAATGCTAAATCCATTTTCATAACTGTCAGTGATACCTCAGTGAGGTTCTATAAAGATGAAGTGATACTACTAATTACTACTATGAAATTGTTTTATTGGTGTGGAAAAAATAACAAGATTTGATATGAAAGATAAAATGTACCATTCATTGAGACCTCTGTAAAGTATTTCAGTAGTGCAGAATTCAGCTTGTTATAATTTATAAGAATTAGGAATTCATACTTTAAAAAAATCTAAATTTCAAAATTCAAGTTTTAAATATTGTGTTTTTGTTTTTTTTGTATGTAAATGGACACAATGCAAAGAGCATCACAATAATTGCTTCCTCAGTTGATTTAACTCACATGGTTTTGTATTGATTTCTGTTCTGTGCCAAATAATTTCCACACTGGCTTGTCAGCGCTGACAATGAACAGAATACGACTGACATTATGGCTCATCTTAGTTATTGGCAATATATACAAAAATCAAGTGAAGCTTATAAAGAACAGTAAAATTGTTCATTTGGAAAACTGAGAAGCGTTTGTTATTTTCCCAGAAAGAATGAAATGACGATAATGAATGATGATGATGATGCTGTTGCACAACAACTAGGACACATTTTTTAAGTCTGTTGACATAATCAATAACGAGATCTGTATGCTATAATTGAATGACAATTATAAAGATGATTTGAAATACTAAACTATTTTCATGCTTAGTTTAAAATGTATATTTATGTGATGTATTATATTGCATTTAACTGCACGTTGGAAGCCTCCCTGTTGTTAATTTTTCTGTATATATACAGTATATAATATATATATATATATATATTATCATATAATATATATATATATATAAATATATATATATTATATATATATATAATGATACATTAATACTTCGTCATAAAAGTGTAGAAATACTAATTTTATTATTAAAAATCTCATTTGCAATATTAAGATATATTCTGTATTTTAGCGAATTACTTTCTATTTCACCTTTTAAACATCATTTTAAATTTTCTAAAGGCATTTTCACAGATCAAAACCCACCTGAGGTATAGTCTGGTCGCCTGTGTTGGCTTCCAACTGCGTCGCAAACACTTCTGAACCCTTCTGCCACTCGTGTCTTTGTTAGCCCACTTCACCCTGCCTTTGCGTCAATACTTTCTTCTCTATGGCTGAACCGTGGTGCTCGCTAGTTGGTACTTTTCGACCTCACTGAAAAAACTACAGCTAACAAAGCCTTTTCTTGAAGGAGACACTCATTGAAACACACATGTCCTACGTGGTGATGTGACTCATTCGGCTGTTGTTCAGAGTGGCTCAGTCCAACCTCTGCTCGGTCAGAACCATTTATAGCCCCCAGCAGATAATTTAGGATTTCCTGGCCAAGTTTACCACATCATGGACTAACCCCTCGGACAAGGGGTATTGATGACTCCGGTGGGTGGTGCAGAAGCGGCTTGACTTTTCTTTGTGTTTCCCCTATCATGCGCATGTTCAAGACTGTCCCGAGTGTGGAGTGCATCACGCGGTAATGACTGTGTAAGGGTTCGTCTGTGTTGATTTAAAGTCTGTGATTAGTGGACATCAGAAACCTGAAGGAGCAACTGACTTCTGAGAGTTTGCCATGCTGGTGCCCTGACGTCACTATTCTTAAGTATATATATCCAGTACTCTATCAAACTAACTATACCAAAGAGGTTAACCCTTACAGATAAAATTACCAACACAGCTTTGATGTCCTAAATACGCCGCGGGCAGTACCATTTCAAAAGGCTACTAATATGTATCGTTTCAGGTTTTGTAAATCCCTAAAGTACTGTCCACTAAGCATAGACTTAAACAATAAAAGAAAGGTTGAGACTTTGATTGCATATTAACTTACATCTACAATAACGAGAATAAACTAAATAGAAATATGAAAAATCCCTAAAACTATTAAAAATGACAAAAGCACAGAACAAAATTACTTAAACTTTAACTAAAATGAAAATAAAATATAAACATAAAAGCTAAATTCAAAATATGTTTGGGCCATGATAATCGCATCCGAATAAAAAGTTTTTGTTTATATAATACACCTGTGTGTGTTTTATTAATGAATTATAAAGACCCATAGTATATATTGTGAAAATTTTACATGTATATATTTTATATTCAATACTGTATATTATTTTAGAGTGGTGGCCAAATTATAATCACCTATTAGTTTTCACCAGCTAATTTTCTTTTAAGTCCGTTATTTTCTTTGTTGTAGTGTGTCAGTAGTGAAATATTAGTTTACATTTCACCTTAGTTAGCATAATTTGTAATAATCCAGTGATATTTTTCCTTTGCACAAGGAGGTCTTGGACAACAGCCACATGCTCCACACAGAGATCGACTCCACCATCATCCCACTTTCTGTCTGTGAATGACATGAAAACAACAAACTGACAGACCGATAAATCCAGGAGAACGGCTGTGACCACGTCTCCAAGATTTCTCAGGAGAACTACCCTGCATAAGCGAGAGTACTGTGTAACTTTGGATCACTTGTGTAAAAATGCTGTAAACTGAGGATGCTGTCAAAAAATAATGCCATAAATAGATTTTCTTTATCAACTGACCATCCTTTGCGTTAAAAGCAGCTTTTGCCCGTTCATCCAATGTGTGGCCACCACTGTCAATAAGTATTTATTTTATTAACACATCAATATTTTTCTTAAATATAAACACTGGCATATGTGTGTGTGTATTTATATATATATAATAAATATACACAGCACACATGTATTATGTACACAACTTTTATTTTGGATGTGATTAATCGTGGTCCAGCAATATTTAAAATATTAATAAAAACTATATCTCAATGATACAAATGATTTTTTTGTACTCTATTCACCTGTGTCTCCATGACATGCGACAATATATGCATATTTGATTCCCGAAGGCATCAAAGAAATCTGTGTCTTTCTTGTAAAAGTAATTTCTTGTGCATTACAATTAAAAACTAAATACATTTTACTAAGTGACAAAATTATATAATTCGCCATATTTACAGTAAGATAATTCAATGAATGTTCCTCTAGGGATCTAGGAGAGGCCATATCCCCAAAAACCAAAAAGTCCAGAATTCCCTCTTTAACCATTATTTAAATTTCTGGCATATATTTCAATAAATAAAATAGCATAATGCCCTCTGCAGAGGACAAAAATGAACAGCTGGTTCTCAGGAGAGAATGTTTGAGGACAAACCTGTCTGTGTGTGTGTGTGTGTGGTGTGGGTGTGTTGAGTGAGCCCTGAGCCTTAAGGGGCACTGCTCAATACTTGAACCATGACCCTGCATTTGCACTGGATCACATGACAATCAGTTTCTGAATGAATTAAATCATTATTATGACGGTAGCTAGGGAAACATCTATCCATCAATTTTCCAAACTGCTTGTGGTTGTGAGGAGGCTGGAGCCTATTCCAACATCTCACCATCCTGAACGGATGGACAGTCCATCACAGGGAAATGGGGAAAACGATCTCCCCTAATACATTTATATATGAAATGTCATATTAGGAGATATAAGATATAATATAACAAATAGTTGTTAATCGAACTTGTATTGCAGATGTATTTCTCAGTTTTATCCCCACATCAAAACTCTGTATGAAAAGGAAGTTGTGACTGCAGAGTGAAACTGCAGTGCTCTCTGCTGGTATAAAAGCACTGGTTAAGTAAGGATCAAGTCTTTTTGTCTTTTTCTTTTTTTTCTTTTATTGTGAGGAGTCTTGAATTTGTGTGTGATGATGAGCAATTACCTTATTAAAGATCCATTTTGAGTGTAGCCCCAATACCTGTTCAAATGAACACCGATTAAACTCCGTAATTCAACACTGAGAAACCCCCAAAAGACAAACATAACCGTATATGGTCTAATGAAAAATGCAGTAATCAATGTAACTGCAAGCTTTCTAGCATCTAGATAGATGGTAGCGTCACTTCCTCATAGTACCATGCAGATCGAAACAACAAAAGTTGTGCGCCAGCCATGTAATCAGAGATACTTGATATGTAAACTTTCTAGTATCATTCGAAACAGAACAAGCAGCTAGGTCTTGGTGGCCTGTTCTTTGAGCCTTTTCTTTTTGTAATTAATGTGCAAATTTACTACTACTTAGCAGTTGGTTCGCGTCCAGCCCAATTGTCCGCTCTAACATTAGCAAAACTAGAACGGACCCTGGTGACCTTGTAAGACAGACGCAGATAGAGACATACTAGTTCGAGGCAGTTTGGCACTACGGTCCAACCTGAACCTAACTTTGTAGATTTGCCCAGTTTATTGACTAATGGCAGGCCACCAAGCCTGTTTCTCAGTCCTGTTATCTTCAATTCTAAACCACCAGTTTGAAAACCCCATGATAATGAGACAGAGTCCACAACATTTCTAGCATACTTAAGTGGACATATTTCATATACAGTAAATAATCAATTCTCGAGACTTTAACTGTGAAAACAGCATTATGTGCTTTTTAAATGCACTTAGTTAATCATTTAAGTGCTTAACTTATACTCCTAACTGTTCATGGACCCCCATAACATACTTGTCTGTCAGGCTATTTATTGTCTCACCATCGATAGCTTTTGAGCTCAGCATCCACAGTCACTCTTAAACCATATAATGTATATCATGCATTGATCTGATAACTCATAGTTATGTCCTGTGCGACATCTATGCACCATGAAGCCAGTGGGGGCCTGATCTATATCAGGGGTTCCGACTTATTCTTAAAGAGGGCCCAGATTCGAACGATAGTGGTAACCTCGGGTGCTGGATGCTCACCCTATACTACCGCGTAGTAGGATATACTACTATTATATACACACACCAACAGGGTGCGATTTGTGAAAAAGCAGAGGGGGGGGGGGAAATACAGATTTATGAAAACTTTTTGTTTCCCAGACGACAAAAGGCTTTAGCAGTGAACCTAATGTCTTACGTTGTATCTGTTAACAAAGCACATCCTCACCCCTTCTTTTCTAAGTACTAGATCAGTTGTCGATGTCACCCCTAACCAGTTTACATCCAGGTTTTTATAAAAGTATGATTAAACGTTTACATTCAGAGTCGCCTTTAAAACCATTGTATTTACAAATGGATCAAGTCACAAAGTATTTAATTTTTCTTAGTTATATTACATTTGAAACAATAGTTACATAATATTAGTATCAAGTAAAATAACAATCACTTAGGGTTTTGCGATATGGTGAAAAAAATGATATCAGTCCGATAATATCTGGGATTTTTATCAGTACCTCATCTAATCTAAGCATAAACGATCCTTATGTTTAGCTGCAGTTAATACTACGAAGTTAGATGTAATATTGTGCTGGTATCTTAAGGACTGCTGTGGACAGCTGACACCTGAATATTTATTTTTTATTTTTCATATTCTGTGTGGTCAGTTCACAGAAGTAATAGAAATTAATCGTTTTATGGGCATTTTTACATTTAAGCCATTTTTTCTTTCTACAAGCGTGCACCATCCTTTTTTCAGTACCGTCGAAATTCCTTGCTAGCGGGCATTTGGTTGTTACCGAGCATTAAATCAGCTATACCTACAACAATGATCTTTGCAACTAGCAGGTTGGTAGGCGAAACACTGAAGCTAGCATGCCTTGAAAGGTTAGCCATTTACATGTAGTTTACATCACTCTGTTAATTGCAGCTCTGACGTAGATCAGTAAATAGCACTTTAACCTGCAATACAAATGCATATAATTACTGTTTTATATTTTTAAACCTAAAATATTGAAAACTGTGTTTGAAATGATTTAAAACAAGAAATAGTCTAAATGTGAAATTAAAACTGCCAGTAGTTGGCAGCAAGTCACTGTTAATAAGTGATTAATTGCGATTGAACTGAATCATTTAAAACGGTTGATTCATTCAGGAACGAATCAGTCATGTTGCTCAGAGACGCAAACAGCGCTGTGGCTGTGTTTGGAATGATTTTTGTTGGCGAAATATAGCAAAAACAAGCAATATGGTGTCTAAAACATAAGTCTCTTAATATTAAATTCTTGTTTATTGAACGGTTGCATAAAATCAGTATCACATTTGTAATCATGCTGACTTTTGGTGAAAAAACGGTAATCTTCATGTGATATTAACTATATGAAATGATATAAAGATATAAATTTTCTGCCCCATATCTTAAATTATGTTATAATTCTAAATGCACTAATAGACTGATTCATGCAGTGAAAGAACACACTCTAAATGCGCACACGCACTAGTCTAACCTGCTAGACTTCATCACCTAATGTATGCGTGCACTCTGTAGTCTGTAGTTGTGTTTTGTTTGCTTTTCGCGATATACTCATAATATCAAATCGCACAATGTTACCAACAATAAATTATGGATATTATTCGCATAGCACCATAGGCGACATATCGCCACACCCCTAATGTTCTGAAGATTTTTCAGTAGAGCACTTGCGTTCTTCTTAAATCGATCCACCTCCATTTCAGCATCAAACGCTCTGCGTGGGTTTGCAGTGTGAAAATTGGTGGGGTGAGAGGGGGGGGGGGGGGTTTTCGCATTGGTCTGAACTCTGAACAAAACAACAGTTCACTGAAAATGCTCATTCATTCTCTGCCAGCAGATGGAGCATTTGGTAGAAATAAAATGGTTTTCCCGGTAAGGACAGAACACAGAGCAGCGCAGCACGCACTCCTGGTCTTTTCGTCCCCAAATTTAAGACCTCTTGAAATTATAATTTAGACTTTCTTGTACAATTTAAGACTTTTTAAGACCCCGCAGAAACCCTGTTTTATGGGCCTAGAAAATCATACATATCATTAATGTGAAAAATAACTAGTGTGACTTCTAATCAGTGATATTTTAGTATTATTTATATATTACTATAGTATTTATTAATATTTTGAATTAACTTATATTTTTAGTTTTCATCTTGTTTCAAGTTTTTCATATAATATTATTATATATATATATATACATTTACTTTTCTAATAGCTTTAATTATTTTATTTGGATTTTAATATTTTGTTTTATTTCAACTTTATGCCAATTACTACTTTCACTTATTTTTAATAGTTTATTAGGTAATTGTGCTTATATTCTGTCTCACCATGTCGACCATCACTCAAAGAAAAAACTAAATAGTCTCTCACATAAACAATGGATATGCAAAATGGTTTTCGTTACATTGTATACTGTAAGTTTATAAGACAATTAATATAGATAGGGACTGAAAATCCGATTGAAACCATTATGTCATCACTTTATATTCATTCATATCAATGTTTGATCATGGAATAGTAAGGGACTGTCAGAAGGTAACTGTGACTGGGTCTATGTCATTTGTTATAGCTTATAGGTTATTATTGTTATATTATATATTATGTTTAAAGAACTCTTCTTTCAACATCATTATCCAGCTCAGTGTCCCATTATCCTTCATAAATCATGGCAATATGCTGAATTCTGCTGCTCCAGAAACAGTTTGTTATTATTATTTATTATTTAAAACAGTTGCGATACATTTTTTCATATTCTTTGATGAATAGAACGATCCAAAGATCAGCATTTATCTGAAATATAGAAATGATAGAAATGAATACTTTTACTCTAGCAGGATGTTTTTAAATTGACGAAAAGTGATGATATACTGTGGACAAAAGATTTCTATTTCAGATAAATCTCGTTCTTCTGAACTTTCTGTTCATCAAGAATCCTGAAAAAATTATTCTCAGCTGTTTTCAACATCATCATAATAATAATAATAATAATAATAATAATATAAAATAATAATAATAATAATAAATTTCAGAATAAATTAAAATAGAGAACCGTTATTTTTAAATCATTAATAATAGTATTTCACAATATTATTGTTTTACTGCATTTTGGATTAAATAAATGCATGCTTGGTGAGCAGAAGAGGCTTCTTTAAAAACATACAAAATCTCACTGTTAGTAAATGTGGTTTGATAAGACTGATATGTAGACTACATTCACTTTAAAAAAAAATTATTGTGAATTTGTTATATTTAGTTTACGGCTTTAAAATGTTTATTTATATTTTGAGAAATGAATTGTATAACAAGTTGAAGAGTCATCTGTTGCTATTCCATGTCAAACCGCATGGTGGCACTGAAGGCTGGTTACCCATGAGCTCCTGCAGCACAGTCGAGGAAGAAGGTTCCAGTGGATTTGACATTCGTAAGCGTGAGTCGCGTGACTGGAGAGCGACTGTACTGCAGCCAAAGTCGTCGGATGCACAATGTCCCAGCCGTCTCCAGCCGACCCTGAACGGCCAGGAAATGCAGTCGTGGTGTGTTTGGTAACAGGCACCACCTATAAAGACAGAAAATGATAGAGTGATGTTGCCAGGTTATGCACTGTAATGCTGAATGCAGCTGGTCTCTGTAGTCTAACATATCCAGTAGACCTGCTTATGCATGAATGCATGCTACATCTCACCTGTCTTACCATTGTAATATTATGTTTTTGGACATTTATCATTGTGATATTTTTGAGGGGTTTAAAAAAAAGTCTTAAGTGCTATTTAGCCTAAGGTCAATAATACATATAATAATGGAGTATTTGTGTGTGTTTGTGGTGTGTGTGTGTTTGTGTGTGTGTGGTGTTTGTGTGTGTGGTGTGTGTTGTGTGTGGGGTGTGTGTGTGGTCCGCGGTCCCGTAGAATTGACTCACATCCCCACAAGAGTAGAGAGGAGCGTGTTCAGGGAGTGTAATCGGGAAAGCTTCTGGTACAGATGTGAGTGGATGTCCAGTGCTTATTTTCATTATCTTGCTTGTGGTTTTGTTGAAATCATAAGTGAATGATGTTTCTTTCTTTACTTTCCTACAGCACTCCCCATATCTGCCATCAGCATGGCCTTCACTCAGTTCCTTATCTCTAGAGGTGGGTTTATACTTTATGCATAGGATAACATATTTCAAATAAATGGTGTTCTGAATTTTTTTTTTTACCAGTTTTCACGCACACAAAAAAATTCAGCACTGATAAAAATAAGAAATATTTCTTGAGTATGATTAGTATGATTACCGAAGGAGCATGTGACATTTAAGATGAGTAATGGAACTTAAAATTCAAAACAGTTATTTTAAATTGTAGTCATATTTTACAATATTACAGTTTTTACCGTATTTTTAATCAAATAAATGTGGCCTTGATGCCTAATTGATGTAAAAGGGGTCATATGATGCTTTTTTAAAATCATTATTTTGTGTATTTGGTGTAACAGAATATTTTGACATCTTTTAATGTTCAAAAAACACATTATTTTTCAAATACTGTCAATTATTGTAGGTCATCTATGCACCGCCTCTCTTAAACACGTCGTTTTCAACAAAGCCCCCCCCTCCTTTGACAAGCGCCGCCCCTGCTCTGATTGGCCAGCTGACCTAGTGCATTTTGATTGGCCGAACACCACAAGCACGCGTCGGAAATGTAATGCCCTTTACCATAATCGCGAGCTTCAGCTTTCAAAGTAAATATCAAGACCGTTAACAATGTTGTTAGTTTTACCATCAGTTCAAGCCAGAAAAGGGCACAGAGTCGCGTTGACAGACACAGTGATGATGCAGTACACAAGCCTCGGTTAAGACAGCTGACGTGCTATGAGTTCTGACAGACAGTTCACTCTCCTGTGATGTGACCCTGTTCCCTCCACACACACACACACACACACGCGTAACTCTGCGCTGCGCAAAACTCAGCATTTGAACAGTCAATAGCAATACTTAAACTAATAACAAAACAGAAAAAAAAACTTACAAGTCCGCTGATGTCAGAAGCGCCAGATTGTCATAGCAAAGTCGGAATTTACCCTTTTTTTTTTTTAAGAAATAGCCTTTGTGCACCGTCAGCTTTGTACTCTTCTAGGTTCAAAAAATGCGTTGCACAAATTCGAACATATGGGTCGTGCTGTTCTGTTGTAAATAAATCTTAAAAAATGATTCCTAATTGCATATACTTCCGGAAGGCCAAATAAAGTGCTTTTTGCTTTCGCCTAGAAACACACAGCGTCTCGTTGACATGGCTGCATCAACACTACTGCGGTTCCTGAAACCACGCCTTCTTTCTTTGCGTGCACATTTGGCGCATTATGCTAATATTTCCACATAGTGATGTAGATATGTGGGGGCTTGTTAGAACCAGCCGTTTTAGGTAGGCTTGGTTAACTCTTAACTTTTATAAAGAATATCTCTTTGGATTTGAGACTTTAGTCTTTGCAACTTTACATATCTTCTTTATACACCAAGAGCTTGCAACACTCCAAAGAGAAAGGAAAACTTTAAATGGCATCATATGACCCCTTTAAAAAACGAACCGACTCCAACTTTTAAACAGTAGTGTAAATGTTTTGATCTATTTGTTTTAGGTGCTCTTACAGCCTCCGGTAGATTTGGATCTTTGCCCAAAGTTGCTTGTGAGTACAATTTACTCTTACTGAGATGAATAATTGATAGACTGAATATTAAAAGTATGTATCGATGTGTTAAATATGTGTTAGTTGCTGGTGTTTTTGGCTACCTGGGAGGGAAGATGTCATACATGAAGACATGCCAGGAGAAATTTAAGAGCTTGGAGAATTCGCCACTGGGGGAGGCACTGAGACAGAGACAGCACCACCAACCACCAGTGTGAGCACAACATGAGCAAACAGGAACATGCAACATTTAAGTGTAGTGTGCCATTTCTGTGCCACTAACATTCCCAAATTCTCAAAGGATTCTTTTATGTTCCACAGAAGATATTTTGAAAAATGCTTCTTTTTTTTTTCTTTTCAAACAGTGGTCAAAATCGTTGTCAAAACTGTTTGGTAACTACCCCCAAAAGGATTTTTTCCCACATATTTTTTTTTTTTTTTTTTATTTTTTCATTTTTTTTTTCAGGTTTACCCATAAGCACCCGGAAATGAGTGATCCAAACAAAGCTGATTTTGAGCCGGCCTTTCAACTTGATGATCAGAGGAATCAGTCATTGTCCTATTCTAGCGATTTCACTAACAGTGACCCCATGTCCTCAGCAGCTCAATATGACACTCAAATTACAGGTAAGTTAACTCATTCCCCGCCAGCGTTTTTGAAAAAAGTCGCCAGCCACTGCCAGCGTTTTTGCTGATTTTCACAAAAATTTCATGGCCCCCAAAATATTTTGTTGTATGAATATCTGAACAGAGCGCTCTACCATAAAAAAAAATGGTATTATGTATTAAAGCATTATTTTTTTTATCACACTGAAAGTTTCTTTAAAAACGCTGAGAAATTTTGAGAAAATCAAATTTTTGTCAAATACTACATCTGGATCATATTCAATACGATGATCAAAGCAAAGATTCAGTAGATCGCTTCCATCAGCACCCCCAAATCATGCACAGTCCGTTGCCACTTCCTGGATCATTTCACATTTCACCTCCACATTTCACTCTGTAACATTTCCCAGTTTGCCTTTAAATGCTGTTTATTGTTGATGATCGCATTATTTTTCATATGCATCTGCTTACATATGAGATCGCTTGTTTCTGCGTCTTCCTGGTCTGTGTTTTTGATCTGCACTTTATTCATTCAGGAGATGCGTAATAGCGCCCCTCGAGCATATACCAGTGAGAACGCAGAAACCCAGAAAATTCCGTGTTTGGCAGGGAAAGAGTTAAATGCTTTCCACATCTTCATCATAATGGTTAAACTGATAATCACAATTATTTTGCTCAAAAATGATCACAATTATTAATCATGATTGCTCTCATTTGAGAAATTTCTGACATTTCATCAGAATTTATACACATCAACACATATTCAGTGTTTATTTTACCTCATCTAGTTTTCTAATTTATCATGTTTCTACACACTCTCTACATTATGAATTGGTAAAGCCTTAAAGGAAGTTCACCCAAAAATGAAAATTCTGGTCTTAATTCCTCGCCCCTCGTGTCTTCCAAAACTCATAAGATATTCGTTCATACTTCGGAACACTAATTAGATTTTTTACGACAACAGGGTGAGTAATTAATGACAGAATTTTAATTTTGGGGTTTACTATCCCTTAAAGAAGCCTCTCTCAAAACCTGACAGTGAAATTCCTAATATAAATTCCAAATTATGTCTTTTTTTTTCCAACAACAAAAAGACTTATTGTAGAATACGGGTTGCTTAAGTGGATTTATTCAACAACAAACATGAACAATAAAACTGAGATTAATGTTTGGTTTTATTAGTTTGTCACTGAGAAGGCAGCAAGTAGTGATGTCTTAAGGGACACAGACTGGCTGTATAGCTTTAATTTGAGCAGAATCTTTTTACTCTGAATATTAAAAGAGTAGTTCACCCCGAAATTAAAATGTTATTTACGTCATTTTAATTAGTTTTAATCAACATCCCTCCAATCCAGCAGAATCAACTTACGTTGAGGAGGATGTACAGAAGAAACACATGCTGTATGAGGAGCTACGGAGTAAGAACAGGGAAAACTATGAAAAACCAGAGACACTGTTGAAGCCTTCACCTGAGACCATCCCAGCCAAGAGAGGTGAGGCCTGACAATCTACTAACCCTCGTTCAAATCGGTCATGATGCGACAAGTCGTTTTTTTATGTCCTCTAAACTAAAAAACTCCAATGTACATGTAGAAAAGAAAAGTTACTACGTTTGACTTCTGCCACCTCATAATTCTGCGGCCCCTTTCTGTGCAGAAATAAGGAATATATGGGAGTTTGAAATTCCTGTGATGGTAACTTTACTGGTTACTCCAGTCTTCAGTGTCACATGATCCTTCAGAAATCATTCTGATATGCTGATTTGGTGTTCAAGAAACATTTTTTATTATCAATGTTGAAAACAGCTTTGTTGTTTAATATTTTTGTGGAAACTTTTTTTTTAGGATTCTCTGATGAATAAAGAGTAAAAATGCATATTTTCACATATACGTTTTTTACTGTCACTTGTGACAGTTTTGTCATCAACTTGCTAAATCTGAACTTTATCTAAGTTATTAAAAATTAATGTTCTGTATTTCTGTAATTAGAATATGTTTACATATGCGATCGCTTAGAAACCCGTTTTGCTATATTTTAATGTATTTGTATATATATATTTTTTTTTTTTTTGTACAGGGAGAGAATATAAAAAATTTTTAGGAGACACATGGGAGGCAAGGATAGCTGCTTCAACACTGTTTCTCTGTCTAGAACCGTTGTCTGCAACTGATGTCTTTTACAATACAGATGTCTAACTGTGTCTGAGAAATGTCTGTCATTGACTATGTACCTATTTAATTTAGTTAAAGACCATTTTTATTTTTAAACTTTGTGCAGCATAAAGGAATATTTCACCCTCAGTTGCTGATCCCCATTGACTTTTTAATAGTATGGAGAAAAACGGGGGGGAAAAAAGTCAATGGGGACCAACTGAAGGTGAACTATTCTTTTAATACATTATCTAATAGCAAGATTTTTTAACTTTATTTTTTAACATTCCTGGAAGATTGGTGCTTATGCACACACTGAACTGGTCCCAAAGTTCCATTAGCACTGCAGTCCAGTTGCTAGTATTTTTGAGTTTTTAGCACATCATGAAGTTGATATTACCGTCTACAAAACTGTATGAAGTTTGTCCCTGATTGTCATTTCATAATTACAATCGCAGGAATCATTAGGTCAGCGGCACATTTGTTTCAAGAATGAGTTATGTTCTCTTTAATACCTGAGATTCATAACCCCCCAATCAGAAGTATGAGCAATTATTAGCAGATACAGTTTTGCTAAAACAGACTACACCACAATAATTATGGTAAAATAATTTGACATTAAACCCTTTGAATTTAAACAGACATCACAATATACAGTAGGCATACAACAATCATAATTGAATGGGGGGAAAAAAGAAACAAATATCAAGTTGGGCATATTTTATTTCTGTACACACATTGTACACAAATACACTGAAATTATTTTTTGAAAAATAAAAACGATGTCCCTGGGATTTGGGATGACATCAGACGAGAGATAAAGAATTGTAATTTCAGTAATAATATCGGTAATCACACACACATACACACTTCATAAATTGCAAGTTTTGAGGTCTAATAGGACCAATTGTCTTAAGAGTATTGGGATGTAACTGTTTTATTAACCTACAATTGGATACATTTACACAAATATATTCCACTAAGAGAAAATGCCTGCATAGAACACCTGACCCAGGATTGATCGATGAAAAACAAAAAAATATTTAAAGGTGTCCTATTATGCTCTTTTACAAAGTCTTTTTTTTTGTTTTGGGGGTGTACTAGAACAGGTTTTCATACTAGGTTGTTCGAAAAACACAATATTTTCACATATTTTACATTATTACAACACCGCTCTCCCCAGTCTGGCATGAACGGCACAAATAGTTCCTGTATCAAATGAAGGCCAACCTTCTGAAATACGAAATGTGCTGTGATCGGTTAGCTGTCACAGTGTGCATTGTGATTGGCACCACTCGGCGCCTGGTCTGGAAATGTCATGCCCCCGCCTGTTAGCTTCAGTGTAAATATTGCGTCAATCAATCAATCAATCAATTTGAGCGTGATTTAAACCCGGATGATTGTAATCACTCTAAGTTCATCTGCCTTGGGAAAGCTAGTGTGTCTCCGGCATAGTGATAACACTCGTTGCCTTCTCTAGTGCAGTTCAACCAGGTCGCGTCCCATTCTCATATTTGTGCATCACAAATCCCGAAAATCTGGTTGTAGTCCAAACAGTCGCTCGTTGTAGTTTTGAAAAGGATTTCTGGTAAATAAGAATAGCTCCTTTGAAGTGGACTTATTGAGCTTTGTACTTGGAAGTCTTTTTTATCCCTCAAACAACATTACTGACTAACTAAAGTTGCGCAATAGGACCCCTTTAAATAAAAAGTATTTCTGTCCTGGAGAAACGCCAATATTTGTGGGTTCATATATATAAAAAACAAACAAACAAAAAAACATAACTTTTTTTTTTATTTAGTTTGACCCCCCAATAATTTGTTTTAATGAACTGTTTAACTTTAACCAAACAAAATTGTGAGAAAGTTGATTTGTCTCACTTGTGAACCAAATGACAAACAAAATATCTTGGGGACAGACAGAAATAAATCACCCACACACACACAAATCAAGAAACAAACATTTGCTGCTCTTCTTTTTAAACTGAGCAAGTAAACAAGGATACAAAAATACTCAAAAACAGCAAAACAAATCTAATCTGTGCTGCATCACTACCAATAGGTGCACCTGGACCACATCAGGTCCATGACTTCAACTAGACTCCAAAGTCCTGTCAGAGTCTAGATGGTGCGTGGTACAGTCAGTGTTTGATTGTCTTTGTATATAGATGATCATTTGTAAGAAGGAGAGATGGGGAACTATGTATTGTGCATTGACCGTGTCCATTTGGCTCTCGGCTAACTGAAAATCCGTATCAATCATTCCTAACATCCATCTTTTTTTAATTAATACAATAAAAGCTTTTAATTCTACAGTTGTCGCTTCTTCAAGCCATTCTGCACTGATCCGTTCCACAGTGTCGGCAACAGGACGTCACTTAGCTAGTGCACACTGCGCAGTCTGTGTGATCTGATTAACGTATAGTAGACGTTCCAGTTTGGAGCTTCAGAAGTTACTTCCCGTGGCTTCCCCGCAGACTTCGTGTAGTCATGTGACAGTTAAGGTCTCTCTGTGTGTATTCATGCGCTTGCAAAACCAAAACGGTCTGTGCGTATGTATGTGTGTGTTGTAAACAGTGCTTTCTCGTGAGGAGTGCTGTAAGTGGCGCTCGGACGTGAGGTGAGTCTCTTGCTCAGAGTGTGGAGGGAAAAAGGACGAGGCCACATGATAAGACCATGACAGTACCGGAGAAAGGCACCTCAGGAAGACCACGCCGGTGGGATGAGCTCCAGCCCGCCACTGCTAATCCGGCCTGAAGATGGGAATCTTGGGTAGAAACTCTATTAGGATTACCTAGAAAAAGGACAGAGAATGTGAAATTACGCATTTCACGGTTTATTGTATTTGAAACAGTCACTGTGCAATTAGATCAGGGTGTGTTTGTAGTTGGCTTACATATTCCATCATGTTGTTCGTGTCACACTTCCTTTTGCTGAGCCTCCAATGCAAACACAACTAAATGAACAGAGGGCATGTAGTAAAATTAGCACCAGACAGGAAAATACAAACAAGCAAGAAACCTTAAGCATACCTTGTGATACAATCGGTTGTTTTCCCACTCCAGTAACTTTTCTATGGATCTGCGTGTCTATAGGTGAAAAAGACACATTATTCAGTATATGATAAGTAAAATCACTAGAAAAAAGCGTGTAATTTATGTCCTTTAATGTACATTACTGTTCAAAAGTTTTGGGGTCTGTAAGATTTTATATGGATCTCATATGATCAACCAGGCTGCATTTGATCACAAAGACTGTCCAAAAACAGCCACTGTGTGAAATAATATTCAATTAAAACTACTTTTTCTATTTTAAACTTTGTATAATATTTTGTTTCTGTGATGGCAATCTTAATTCGTAATACCGTTTTTTGTGTTGTCTATGATCCTTCAGAAATCTTCTAATAGTGCTGATATCGGTGCATAAGGAACTTTATTTTACAGGTTTAGTTTCACCAAAAATTTTAAATTAGCTGTGTTTTAACTCACCCCAGAGCCATCCTAGGGTTTTTTTGTATATTACTTTCTTCTTTCAGACCGAATCCCTCCGGAGTTAGTTAAAATTGGTTCCTGGCTATTCCAGATCTATCTTGCCGTCAGCGGGTTTGTTCAAGTGCTTCAGTCCACAAAGAAGTAAGTGAAATAAATCACCCAATCCATAAAAAAAAAAGTGTCTACACACGGCTCCTTTTGTATGCTCCTGTAGCACGAATCTCTACGAGGCCTGTGTTCACCCCCCGTAGCCGGTTGAAGATGCTTTTTTTAATGATGGCCTTATTTATTTTAACTTCTTTTTGACTGATGCTGCAACCCCCTGAATGCCATGAAACAGCTTGAAAGATCAAGACAATTTTTATATAACTCTGACTGGATTCGTATGAAAGAAGAAAGTCATATACACCCTCGGATGGCTTGAGGGTGATTAAATCATGGGGTAATTTTAATTTTTTGGGTGAACTAACCCTTTACTTCAAAGACGCTGAAAACCACCTGTCTTTTCTGTTTCCAAAAGACAGCATTAATTTGAATGGAAATGTTTTGTTAAGATTTTACTTAATTCGAAGTACTGTCACGGTTGATAAGTTTCCGTCTGTAAAAAAAACAAATAAAGGTTTTTGTTTGCATAGTACTATGTTTGGTGCGTGGACATTATGTTATATATTATATATAATACACACCCATCATGGTATAGATTTTTAAAATAGTTACGTCAAAAACAATTTTTTTTTTTAAATATTAGTTATATTTAATATAATTATATTCATCTACATAAACAGACATGTAAATATTTTTTATATATATACACATGTTTGTTTGTGTATTTATATATACATAATACACAGTACACACAGATGTTATGTACACAAAAACATTTATTTTGGATGCGATTAATCGTTTGACAGCACTAAAAAAAAATCTGACCAGGTCTACTGTTGTCAGTTATCCAAGACAATTTTGTCCCGCATTCTGTCAAAAAAAGGAAAAAATTATAAAATGTAAGACATACTATATGTTTAAATCTAAAGTTTGTATTTCTGTTAAAGCACTTGTTAATTCTTTTGAATTAAAACAGTCATTTAAACTGCAAAACTGTCTGTATTAAACGCAAAAATTACGTCCCTAACCCACAGATTTCCACTGTAGATGCATTTCTAAACACCCACTATTTGTATTTTTTCAAACCCTGACAACATGCCACAAATGCTTTCGATAAAGCTAAACTTCCATTAAGCGAGTGACTCTGAACACACTCACCCTCTTGCTCAGACAGATGACCGGCCACAGACTAAAGCCCAGAGTACAGCAACAGCACAGACAGCCGCACAGCAGCCAGCGCACATTCACTGGGAGAGCCTTCCTCAGACAGCTGTTCACACGGTTTATGCTGGCTTTGAACTCCTCCGGTGCGACCTGCCAATGAACAAATGAAGCAGTATTCTAATAACCCATGTGTGACCTCAAAATTACATGTGGTAGTACTCACCACATTGGGTAATACACACTTTTTGGAGCTTGACAACCAGTTACCGTGAAAAAGTGTAGCTTGAACATTCTGCTAAACATCTCATTTCGCGTTCCACAAAAATTTGGGGTGAATAATTTCTTTAAGCATTATATAAAGTAACAGCATTAACAGAATTATTTCCTTTCATTTCTTATTGCCAGCAACAGCGCTTTTCACTTCTCATTGGGATTAGTGAATAATTATGCATTTAACAGTATTTTCTTGAGACGGAACAGCCACTAAAGTTACACTTACCTTTCCTGTAAGGGCTGAGGGAAATTCAGACTCAAATTTATTGCTCAGTCCAAACCTGCAGGGAAGAATAAAAACTATTTAAAATATTTCAATCTCTCAAATTTAAATGTCCACAAAGGCATAAGTAGATTTACTGTATATCTACTGCAATACTCTATATACTAAAATATATTTGTTAATTTTATTATACAAGACCAGGGGCCGGAAGGGAGTGCTAGGGGTCTGTGTAACAGTTTACAGAAAAACAGTGTAAAAAATATTAAAATAAATACATAATCTTTGATTAAAATAAATAATTAAAAAATGTATAAGTAAACAAATCTAACAGTGCAGTACTGTCATGTAAAAAAAAACACAATGTAATTATTTAGAAGGAACTATTTGGAACATATTTAGGTTCTGTTAAGCTACATTGCTTAATATTTTAGACATTTTAGATTTATAATATTCATTTTTCACAATATAGATTAAGTCTTTAAGTCTTCCAGAAACTATATAGATGCCTTTTCATTTTTAGTATCCCTGGCACAAATCATATTTGAGGTTCTGTGGTATCTAAAAGATAAAAACCCAGGTACTAGACAACAAAAATTAAGGTTTCATAACTTTCTTCTATGTAACACACACACAAAATGACAGCCTCAGTCATCATTTCCTTCACAGCATGGAGCAAAATGTAAACGATGACTGAGGCTGTCCCAAAAGACAAGCATAAAGTAATTCCACACGTTTGGAACACGAGAGTTTGAGAAACGATACACGCTTTAATTTCTGGGTGAACTGTCCCTTTAAACGTACAATCTATAAGCTGCCCTGTCAAAACCAAGCATTTAGGAGCATTGTATGTGCAACTGAAGATTTAAAATGCTTTCTAGGTTGTTAAACTATGAGTCTAGGACACTACCACTATTTTCTTGGTTGTTGTAATGACACTTAGCACGTCTCATGTGTTTCTAAACGAGCACTGTGCTCCTAACGGCTTTAGTTTGATCAACGTTATGTACAAACAGATCCAGAGCAGCCGGTGTCTTACACAGTGACGTGCCCGGATCCGCGCACTACCACCGGGTCCGGAGCGTATTTGAGCAGCTGCTCCTCCGCGGCCCTGTCCTCGTCCTCTTCTTCCTCTTCCTCCTCCTCGTAAATCTCATCAAAGTCCTCCATCATCGCCCCCCGCCTCGGCCTCTTTGCTTCCCGAAAGAAGCGCCGAGAAAGACCGTGTTTCGCTCACGTTAAGCAAATATTGGCAATAACGCAGATCGCACGGCCGAGCAGAGAAACGACGGTACAGAAATCCGGAGCAAAACATCAACATCCGCCGAAAATCTCGTGCGAGTTGATCTCGGGATACATCGCGAGAACATGTAATGGGCGCTTTCTCATCTCAGACGGCCTGCATTCTTTAACTGGTCAAATCATTCCTGCCTCAGCACTTTGAAAGAATAAAGTTTAATGATTTAGTACAATAATTCAAAACATGTTTCCCTTTTGGTCTGCATTTACTATTTTCAGAGGTACATCAAAATACATACAAGTACCATTTTATTATATACAGTATAGTAAATATAATCTACCAAGCTTTTTAATTAAACAAATCCTAATGTTTCTAAATATTTGCACATTTTAATATTTAGTATGTAATAACACACAACTTGCCAAGAAACTGATCATTTAAACTGACAAAATAACTGCTGAACTTTACCTATGAATTCTGAAAAAAAGTATTACGTTCATAAAAATATTAAGTATTTAAAAAAAATATTAATAAGAAATGTTTCATGACCAATGATTTCTGAAGGATCATGTGACACTGAAGACTGGAGTGTCTTTAAAAATTCAGCTAATGCAAATTTTAAAATACATTCAAATAGAAACAGTAGTATAATTTTACTAAATTTCACCAATCTTACTGCATTATTTATTTGATCAATAAATGCACGCTTGTTGATTGTAAACAGATTTGGGGGAACAAACTGTACATTGCTCACAATGTGAAAAACAACTAATTTACAAGATATGAAAAGACACAACAAACACTACCAAATGCTCTTTTTTAATCCAACAAATCAACATCTACATGGTACACAACTGCACTGGAGAAAAACGGCAAAAAAAAAAAAAAGGGAAACATGAAAACAAAAGGAAGGTAAACTGGATTATAATTTCATATAGCATGATTTGGTGGACAACCAACGCTCTGATGATAAGAAAGAAGGAGAGCGGAGAAGACAGACAGGAGTTACTCCATGGCCTCCTGGTTCTCCTGGTCAGCAGAACGCTCCTCACTGGGCTCCTTGCCCTCTTTGCTCCTTTTGGACTTCTTGTGCTTGTGGCGCCGGTGACTGTCACCCTCCTCGCTGTCATGTCTCCGTCTGCTACTGCTGTGACAGTAGAAACAAAACAGAGAACTTCAGATTGTCTTGTTACCCCTTTAAATTGATTTCCAGAGGTATTTTTTTTTTAACCTTATTAAATGTATCTTACAAGAGTCATCTTACAGTTGCATAAATGATGTCGTAGGCATCGTAGGCCACGTTAAAATGACACACAATTTGCAGATAAAATTAAAAATAACCGACTTCCTGTTGGTTTTCGTATTTTGCTCCGATATACTTTTTTGTATGTATTGGTGTGTTACATATGTGTTCCTATTTTCGTACATGTACGTGAAACGTATCTCGAGGCGCACTCCGTTGAAATTTTACAGGTGTCGCTATCGAGCCGTTTTGCCACACCCACATCTGAAACCCATATCAGATGTAAATTTTCGCCAGTTATGATGCGTGTGCAAAGTTTCATGACTTTTTGAGCATGTTTAGGGCCCTCAAAATGCGATTTGTGAATCTTAGAGAAGAGAATAAAAAATAATATAATATAATAATAATATAATAATAATAAATAAATAATAATAATAAACTGAGCAGATCAGAGGGTCCTCGCACCACCGGTGGCTCGTCCCTATACGATTCGTGTGGCCTATGGTTAAGAGTTGGACTCATACCCAAAGGTTTGGGTTCGAGTTCCTCGTACTGGCAGGGATGGTAGTGTGGGGAGTGATGTAAGCACTCTCTCCCTCCCTTCAATACCACGCGAGGTGCCCTTGAGCATGCCCCTTGAACCCCAACTTCTCCCCGTGGGCCCGCCGCAGCATAAATTGGCTGCCCACTGCTCTGGGTTTTGTTCACGGTTTGTGTTTGTTCACTGCTGTGTGTGTGCACTTTTGGATGGGATAAATGCAGAGCACTAATTCCGAGTATGGTCAACCATACTTGGCCACACTTCACTTCACATTCAACTTTAAATAATGCGATGAATGGTTTTAAATGACAATTATTTATGAATGTGATGTTCGGGGAAAAGTTAAGTATACTTTTAAGATACTTTTAAATATGAATATTGTCATATGACAATAACATGATGGCGAATATATTATGAATTTAAACCAAACGTACTACATAGAACATACCTTTTTTTTTTTTTAACACTCACAAAATTCTTTTTCAAAAGTACCTACTGGACACAGCCACAGTCTTAACAAGTGAGTCACCAAGTCACTCATTCCGTTCATTTGTTCAAAACAGCTGATTCATTTAGACTGTCTTATGAATGGATCATTGAATCATTCACTCAACCAAATCAATCATTCTTTTGACACAAAATATATTTGGAAGAATGTGGGTAACCAAACAGCTGATGGTCCCCATTGACTTCCATAGTATTTTTTTTTCCTCTACGGACTTTTCATTTTTGGGTGAACAATCTCTTTATTCAGGAAACAAAACTTTGCTGTGTCCGGCGATGTGCAGTAGTGCTGCTGTGGCTTTGTTTGGAACTAATTTCATTGGCACTCAAGAGCAAAACATATTGCCCCATATCTCAAAATTTGTGGGCATTATTTTCCCCCAAGCCTCCATTAATTTCCGACCCTGGTATAGTACCTCCGCGATGACTTGTGCCTCCCTTCCTCTTTCTCTCTGTGTCTCCTCTCCCTGTGACGCTCCTCCTTCTCTCGGCTCGATCGCTCCCGATGCCTCTCATACCCTCTGTCTCCGTAATCACGGTAAGAACGATACCGTTCTTCATCACTGCAAAATACCAAGTTTAATTCATCAAGAGCTTAAAAACAGAACCAGAGATACTAGAACTAATTATTTAAACCTTGAGAGGGTCAAAGATTTTTTTTTTCTTTGGAATAAAATTTACTGATGAAACATACACAATAAGAATTTAAATTAATGTCTACATTTGTCAGTTTATCAACAATTCTACACTTTCAAACTGAAAAACCGAGTACATCTGTATAGTGAATGAGTGGGTTGGCATCATTCCTCACCTGTTATAAACCACAGCAGAGGGACTATGGTCTCTCTCATGACCCCTTTCCCTCGGCCTGTCTCTCTCTCGCTCTTTTTCCCTCTCTTTGTCTCGCCGAGGGTAATAGTCCCACTGCTTTGGGTTGTCCATCAAACCAGGCCAGGGGTTAACAGCTCCTTGCATGGGTGGAGGAAACCCACCTGAAAACGAAACAATCCCCAGTGCACATGCTACTTAATTGAGCTTAATAAAGCCTGGAAAGTATTTAAGCACTTGTGATCTGTACTGAGATCTAAATTAAATTAGTTTTTCAGGTGAATAGACTGGGGAGATAGTCTCACACTTACCTGTAGGAAAAGGGTATGGAGCAACAGGACGTCCGTCATATCCTCCTGGGTGCCCACTGCTAAATACAACACACAGGCAATTAATGAAGTGTTAAAGTGTCAATTAAGGGTAACGTAGAGACATAGTTTCACAGAAAATTACATTTCAAAAACTGTATGTATTTAAATCTAAATACAGGACCCTATAAACAAACAATTATATTATTATATAGTCAAACCAAAACTTATTCAGACACCCTCAACATTTCTCACATTATCACAGTTTATTTGCTATCGTTTAGAAAATGGTAAGAAAAATATGACAAGAACTCAGAGTTAAAAAGGTCGCATTAGCAACTCAAGCAAAGCATGGTCAGGTCAAAGTGTCTGAATAATTTCTGGTCCCAAATTTTTATCAATTTTACTGGTAGTCCACTGAATGAAGAATTTTCGGGTATAATATGTCACAGTTTACTTTATTTTGCTATCATCACTTACATAAATGAACTATAGTGCCCTGCACCCACTAGTAAAAAGATATCAAAAATTTTATCTGGTGTCTGAATAATTTTTGGTTTGACTCTAAACACAAATATTTAATTAAATATTATGAAAATGATAAAAAATCAAATAATATCTACTTTAATATCTCATTTCTATTTAAAAAAAAAAGTTTGTTCCAGTGATAGCAAGGCTGAATTTTCAGTAGCCATTACTCTATTCTTCAGTGTTCTGTGACAGCTTAATAGTCTTTCCTATCACTTTTGATCAATTTAACGCATCCTTGATGAATAGAAGTATTTAATTCCTTTTTAAATACCCGTCGATGTACACTAATGTTGAAAAAACTATTCGTTGAGTACAGAAGCTATGCCTACTTGTCCATAGTAGGGATAAGTGAAGGAGGAGGTCCTCCAGTAGGAGGGGGAAAATCTACAACACAAACAGAAACAAGATTTAAACAGAGACATATCAACAGTAAAAAAAAAAAAAGAGTAAACACAAGAGACTTGTTATTAAATTTTACACACAGTCCGAAAGTTTGCCATTACAGTAGACAGGTGCATTGGAACATTGAGATTTTAATCCGTATTTACTTTGCTAATGTTTTGTTAGTTATTGCATATTCACTTACCTGGGTGGCGGCATGGTGATGGCAATCGCTTTAAAAAAAAAAAAAAGAAACATGAAAACATTGCTTACAAAACCATCTAGCCCATAACAAATACACAAAAACGTAACAAAAGAAATGACATCTAAAAAATAAGAGTCAAAAATGCTATGAGAAGCCACAGTGTCAATGGTTTTGAAAGTGATTTTTTCATACATTCACGTGGATTTAAAATAAAAAATTAAATAAATTAATACAATTTCACAGTCGTCAGACTTACGTGGAGGTGAGTACATAGGTTGGAGCCTGTACTGTACGTAGGATTGAGTAGACTGGAGGAGGTTGGCATTGCGTTATGGATTCAGTGCTGTTCCCGGGGAGATACCGCCCGAAGGAGGAGGCATCTTGGCGGGTTCAGCCTCGGAGCTGGGATGTTCCGAGATCACCTACAAGTGTTAAAGTCACATGATTCAGTTCCCAGATATGTTTCCAGCATGTCAGTTTTACAGTGGAGACTGAGGAGAGCATGAGAGCATGTCATGTGTGTAACCTGGATGTTATTCCCCTCCAGATTGTGGCGACGTCGTCCTTCCACCCTGCTAATGGAGGCAGTCTGTCCGCCAATCACATCTATGGTCCCGGGAATCTTCCTGCAACAAATACAAACATACACATACAGCTTAATGAAGGTGTACATACATTTCTGTGTTTTTCAACTCTGTATTCCAGATGCATACATAACACACACACACACCTCAGTAGGGCTGGGCGATATGACTATACAGCAGATGGCATATTTGTGCATCAAGTCTGCTTCGTCATTTACACGAGAGAGCAATGAAGAAACGTGTTTGAATTCAGAAATACAGTGCAAGATGTGTCAGGAGTCAGGACAAGCCCAAATTATGAAGAATGGGTAATTGAGGGGTGTAACACAAGTTTAGTTGGTTACAGTTGCCAGGTAACCAGTGTAATTATACATACTATTATAGTATTTTGTTATGTGCTTGGCAAGTATTTAGTTTTACTTTATATTTCAGTTTGTTTGTTTTGTAATTTAAGTACTAAGTTTTTCATCTAATATCTGCACTTCATTTTATTTTAGTTTTGTTTCAGTTAATGAATTTTTTTAAAGTTTTAGTTAAACACCACTGTAGTGAATGTTGTGACTTGCAACATTTATTTTGAACTGATGTATAGTTATTTTTGCAATTTTGCATGTGGCTTTTTTATCATATCAGTTCAATCATTTTCTCATTTAAAGGAACACGCCACTATTTTTGAAAATAGGCAAATTTTCCAACTCCCCTAGAGTTAAACAGTCGAGTTTTACTGTTTGTTATAGACAAAATGACTATACTGTGATATCAAATTTTGGTCATATCGCCTACCCCTACCAGAATGTCACTCCCAACTTGGTAAAAAAAAAAAAAAAAACACATCTAGACCCAATATAACACACCACTCTAATGACTACACAGCTTTGCAATGAAAAACGGTCCAGATTGCGGAGTCCATTGTGAAAGCAGCAGATTTTTGCATTTTTTCATAGTGCTTTGTAGATTAAAACATCACCAACAGAAATGAACTGTGGTCATCAATAAAAAAAAAAGAAAAAGACAATAAATGAAGCCCGTTTAATTTCATATTTAAATGTCTACTCAGGCCTTGTAAAACAAACCACGCCCATGTCACCTCCCACTTACGTATAATAGGACATTTCTTGAGAGGGAGGCCCTGCCCACTGTGGAGGGGATATCCTATGAGGGCATGGGTAAGGGGAGACAGGCAAAAATGAGTTATTAATCCCTTCTCCCACATGACAGATGCGGGACAAACATAAAGACTCTGACACTGGAGTGTGAAATCTCTGAAATGAATGAACTCCCCCTAGTGGATGTGTGAGAGAACATGTTTACCTCGCTGGGTTGAGACCTGCTTTATACAGGTTAGATGGAGAGGAAAAGTCTGCTTTAGCTGCATGAGCTGCAACTGTGATCTCCTTCTCACTGTTACCTGTGCGACCCTGCTGAACCTGAAAGAAGAAAGAGGTGGAAAAGGTAAAATGTTAATCATGAATATATAAACATGCACACTTGACTAATAATTACTAATTTTATAACTACTAACATGACATTATCAGACTGGAATGTAAATGCTTGGGTTTGGAATCAGAAACCCATTCTTATTCAAAACTGGTTCTATTTTTGCAGACGGTTCGGGATACTTCCGATAATGCAGATGGTATAAAAACATAAAAAATATGCAAATATATACATACAGTTCAAAAGTGGGAGTCAGTTTTTTTTTTATTAATATTTTTTCAGCAAGGATGCAATAAATTGTTCAAAAAATGACAGTAAGAACATTTATAACACAGAAGTTCTTTGTTCTTTTAAACTTTATATTCATCAAATAATCTTGAAATGTACCACTGTTTCCGCAAAAATATTAAGCAGACGACTGTTTCCCAACATTGATAAGAAGAAATGTTTTTGAGCACCAAATCAGCATATTAGAATAATTTCCGAAGGATCATGAGACACGGGAGCTGCTGAAAATTAAACATTGCCATCACAGGAATAAATTGTATTTAAAATATAAAACCGTATTTCACAATATTACTTTTTTTTTATTTGATCAAATAAACGCAGCCTTGTTGAGCATAAGAGACTAATTTCAAAACCATAAAAAAATTCTTACCAACCAAACTCTTGAATGGTATTGTAAAATGAACAATGAAGTCAAGATAAGTTTTATTACTTTCCCTTCAATCCAAGAAACAACTTTAGGAGAAGTAAAGTTGTCAGATACAATAAAGTTGAAATGGTTTTAATTTTGTCCCAAGAAACATAATTTTAAAAATCTGAAAGAAATTGTATTTTACAATTCTGTTGAAATCTGAAATGCAAAGAATTGTCTTCCAAATATTACAAATCCCTAAGAAATCATTAAAGGACCAGGAATAGTATAATCAGAAGCAGAATTGTACAATTCTTTACAATTTCCATCCCGAGTAACAGTTGATTATGCTTACTGAGATCTTGCTGGTGGTGGATCCAATGTTGAGAATGTCAAGGCCCATGCGTAACCTCTTCTGCTTTTCACAATATGCTTTCCACGTGTCCTCGTTAAAACCATAGTTAAAATAGTCAGACAAGTCCGCACCTGTAAACACACAAATGCTAAACAATATGCAGACACCACATGCAAAAACCACAAAAGTGCCATGCAAAGTTAATACACACCTGGCTTCCTCCATGGTTTCTCCTCAAAGGACTCCATGTCCACTTCCAGGACTGGAACTCCATTGATGCTGCCTGGGGCTTCGAGGTCTATGCCCTTCACTTTAGTACCTATTGAACACACGCTTAAAATTATGTCAAGAGGTGACAAATGGTGCTTTGCATGAAAAGGCATCTGTAAGCGAACGGATGATTTAGTCAGAAAGAGCCAAGCTTTTAAACACATACAGTTTCACTCACCTGCTCCATATGCTCTGCTGCCAGCTGACTTTATGTTTAGATTCACTGGAGTTCCCCCATATGCCCTGCACAATAAAACATCATAAATACAGTCTATTTCAGTTATACAGTATCAAAATAACAACAACAAAAAAACATGGAAAAAGCCCCATACTACATAACAAATGACTTTTTAAAATGTAAAAATTTAAAATTTATTATTCATTCTTTTTCTCTTCACATCGCTAATTACTTCAGTACACTTGGAGGACCTTGTAATGCATTACCTCGCCAATGATATTTGGAAATTCAAAGCATAAATGGGATAGCTCACCCAAAAATAATAATTCTGTCATCATTTACGCACCCGCTGTCATTCCAAACCCATAAGTCCTTGTTAATTAAAAAAAATAATACTAATTAATATTAAATTACTGTTTTTTATGATGAAACCTTTTGATTTCATCCTTCTGTTCCTGAGCTCAGCTCGTAAAATGCCAACAGGTCATAAAGGGATCGTAAAAATATTCCATGTGAATCAAGCAGTTTAATCCAAATCTTGTAACGAAATATGATCACTTTACATTATGAAGGTTGATGAGGTTTGATCTAGGCTTTTATTTACATCTAAACACTGATATAGATACATAAAGCATATCACGATATGGTAAATACGGATGCTCAAATGCACAGGCTTCAGTGATTACCATATTTGATCCCTCTATGTTGCTCTTATACATAACAAGCCTAACTTACCTCTTTTTCTGATTCACCTGTACTTTTCCATGGAGGGACTAGAAACGTCAGGTTTCATTAAATATCTTACTTTGTGTTTCAAGATTAACTGAAGTCTTATGATTGGCCCGGGCATGATAGTTGCGTAAATTAACAGAATTTAAATTTTTGGGTGAACTGTCCCTTTAAAGCACATTATCCAAGTCAGTTAAACCAGAACACTCCACTATTTGTTTGTTTGTTTTTGTCCATCATCTGGGGTGTATTCCAGAAAGCAGGTTATGTGACATACCTGGGTATGTTTGAGGATAAGTGAGCGGATAACCTCAGCTTTCGGTTTCAAAATCGGAGGTTACTTTCAGGGTAAGTAACCATTGTAACTTGCTCTCTGAAGATAGCCTGCTCCGGAGCAGGTTATGTTCAGGGTTAGTTTACTTCAGCGCACTGTGATCTACCTGACGATCCTTCAGTGGGCGTGGACGGATTAGCGCCAAACATATATAATCTATATAATAGTAATATATCCTATTATCTTATATCATATATATATTAATTTGTATGATATGGTATTGAATGGAAGCGGCTAATATAGTAAAAAGTAAGGTATATCTTATTGTAATATGGTTTTCTTTATTTATCATTGGCATATACTTAGCTGTAATAAATATAAAACAACCATCAATTAGGTGGCGATATGTACTAAGCATGTAAACAACCATTGAACAAAAGAAAGAAAGAAACAGCATGGCATGCTTTTTCTTAGCGTCCGTTTCCATAGTGACTCGTCGATTCGTCGCTCTGTTGAGAATGTCTTGCGTGTTAACCAGGAACATACTCTGGGTTGAATGAACTTACTCAAGGCCGTGTTTTTGGATCCAACATACCTTAAGTAAGTAAGGTTTGGGTTAATCAACTGAGAGTTCAGGGTATATGTGACGGTAAGTTGACCTTGCTTTCTGGAATACACCCCTGATCCACTTCAATCGTCAACAGTCCATCACCTTGGATTGCAGGCGGTGTCAGGTTATCTATCAAACATCCAGTGTGAACCTTATAATCTTCAGAATGTGAGCACAATCTTTGGATGCTTACGCGTACTGTGGCGCTCCTGTTTTTATATCGCCAATGGTGACGCGGACATCATCATCGTCATCATCACTATCGCTCTCACTGTCTTCATCTTCTCCAGGTGCTTCCTCCTAAGACAAACAAACCAACAGATAGAGAATCGCATCCAAATAAACGTTTTTATTTGACACTAATTTAAGTGTGTGCTGTTATATTTATTATTTATATATAAAATACCCACCATGCATTTATACTTTAGATTTTTTTATGTTTTTATATATATATAGATATATATATATATATCTATATCAATTATATGATATAAATATATACTGTACGGTACTGTATTGAAGCTGATGTTAAAGGGTCATGACGTTGCTAAAAATAACATTATTTGGGGGATTTGGTGTAATGCAATGTGTTTACGCTGTTAAAAAGGGTGTGGCTGCTGCATTGGCCAGCTGTCGCCGTTCATAAGTCATTGCGCTTGTGGCCTAATACTCTAAGCTTGTGACGAAATGTTACACCCCTTACCATATTTGGAAACACTACTACAGCGAGAATAAAAGTTGCGCCTTCTTTGTTTGCGTGAACATTTGGGCGGTGTTATGCAAATCTTCCCACACAGTGACGTAGACGTGTGGGGGCGTGTTTAAAAGAGGCGTTTTAGGAGGGCGTGGACGGGTCTTAACTTCTATAAAGAACATCTCTTTGGGTTTGAGACTTTAGTCTTTGCAACTTTACTGATCTTATATATTAACAAACAGCTTGTAACACTCCAAAGACAAAGGAACATTTTAAATAATCATACGACCCCTTTAAATATATTTCAGCACAACAGCAATCATAATTTAAATCAAATCCATCAAAAGTGAATGAAGCAGCTAACAGTAGTTTTATTTGTTACCTGACTGGCCACACCATTTCCAGTAGTGGTGGTGATGGTGGTAGTGGTGTTGTTTGTGGTCGCGGTGACCTCCTCGGTAACAGGAGGAGCAGAGGTCGCACTGCAGACATAGTTGGATCAGCATTAGAAGAATGATGAAAACAAATGCAGACGAACCGCTTAGTCAACTTAAAAAGGCAAATCTTAGTATTGGCATATGTTTTACAGGATATGCTGTTAAAAAACAGCATGGCGTGTTCCTGCAATGAATGTTGAATTTCTAAAAGCCCATGTCATATAATCAAAATATTATTCAGTGAAAACACCTGGAAGTAACAAAGCAGTGTGCGATCATTCTGCAATTTTTAATATCATTAATCGCTTCACATCTTCTAAAAATTCAGACCACTTGTATACACCAGTAATGAGTAAAAAAGGTATGGAAGCCCAGGTTTCTTTGACAGTGGCCTTCAGCTTATCTGCATTTTTTGGTCTCTTGTTTCTCATTTTCCTCTTGACAATACCCCATAGATTCTCTATGGAGTTCAGGTCTCGTGTGTTTGCTGGCCAGTCAAGCACACCAACACCTAGGGGGGTCCCCTTTCAAACCAACTTTTGGTGTTTTTGGCAGTGTGGGCAGGTGCCAAATTTTGCTGGAAAATGAAATCAGCATCTTCAAAAAGCAGGTCAGCAGAAGGAAGCATGAAGTGCTCCAAAATGTCTTGGTAAACGGGTGCAGTGACATTGGTTTTCAAAAAACACAATGGACCAACACCAGCAGATGACATTGCACCCCAAATCATCACAGACTGTGGAAACTTAACACTGGACTTCAAGCAACTTGGGCTATGAGCTTCTCCACCCTTCCTCCAGACTCTAGGACCTTGGTTTCCAAATGAAATACAAAACTTGCTCTCATCTGAAAAGAGGACTTTGGACCACTGGGCAACAGTCCAGTTCTTCTTCTCCTTAGCCCAGGTAAGACGCCCTTGACGTTGTCTGTGGTTCAGGAGTGGCTTAACAAGAGGAATACGACAACTGTAGCCAAATTCCTTGACACGTCTGTGTGTGGTGGCTCTTGATGCCTTGACCCCACCCTCAGCCAATTCCTTGTGAAGTTCACTCAAATTAATCGATTTTGCTTGACAATCCTCATAAAGGCTGCGGTTCTCTCTGTTGGTTGTGCATCCTTTTTCTTCCACACTTTCTCCTTCCACTCAGCTTTCTGTTAACATGCTTGGATACAGCACTCTGTGAACAGCCAGCTTCTTTGGCAATTAATGTTTGTGGCTTACCCTCCTTGTGAAGGGTGTCAATGACTGTCTTCTGGACAACTGTCAGATCAGAAGTCTTCCCCATGATTGTGTAGCCTAGTGAACCAAACTGAGAGACCATTTTGAAGGCTCAGGAAACCTTTGCAGGTGTTTTGAGTTGATTAGCTGATTGGCATGTCACCATATTCTGATTTGTTGAGATAGTGAATTGGTGGGTTTTTGTTAAATGTGAGCCAAAATCATCACAATTAAAAGAACCAAAGACTTAAACTACTTCAGTCTGTGTGCATTGAATTTATTTAATACACGAGTTTCACAATTTGAGTTGAATTACTGAAATAAATGAACTTTTCCACGACATTCTAATTTATTGAGATGCACCTGTATAGTGAGTAGAAAAAAATTTACCTAGCTTAACAGAAACGAAATATTTTCAAAATAATATTTTGACATTGATATTTGGGGGTCCGTGGCATCTAAAAAATTGAAAAGCCACTACATCACTAACAGTAAACATGTCATTTCTCACCTGATGGCTGCCGTCAGTTTGGCCTCCTCTTCTTCAGTTTCTTTACTTTCACCTTCATCTATAACAAAAAAACAATGCATTAGCAACAAAATGATGATGAGCACAAGGTACCCAATTTCTATTGGTAAGTATGTTAAGAGGAGCAGCTCATAATATAAATATTTACCTTACAGAACCATGAACAGGTTTTGAAAAGTATTCTTGAAAATAATCTCAAAATCATTCTACATGAGAATCAATCCGAGATTTGAATTCCCTTTCGGTCCCCTCAGAAAGTGAAATCATTTCTTTAATTATATCTCAAAGTAGCTAATATTAACAAAAAAGAAACCATAAGAATGCGTGAAAAGATTCTACCATTTTCTCAAAACAGTGATCTCAAAATCGTATAGATTCAAACAGAATTCTCAAAGACAATCTTTGAAAAATTCAATTCAAGCAGCGAAGAATCGGGTCTCAATGTGAATCAAAGTAGAATCTCATAAAGTAGCAACAGAAAGAATCTTGAACAGATTCGAAATGCAGAATACTGAATGGAATCTACCAGCAGTGTTGGGGGTAACTCATTACAAGTAATGCGAGTTACGTAATCAGATTACTTTTTTCAAGTAACTAGTAAAGTAACGCACTACTTTTTCAAAAAAGTAATGCCAGTTACTTTGTTTTCCCATTTATTGACTGACAGCTCTCCTGAAAAAATCTAATCCCATTTTATTAACCAATATCTTTGCTGCTGACCTTTGCTGATCCAGTTCAACCATACTAATAAGCAAAAATGACTTTACGAAACTACCAATTGTTCTCATTTGTTTTTTATTGCTGAAGAGTGTTCTTCTCCTTGCTTCTACGTACGACTGAATTTACTTTTCTTCGCCTGAGGTTTATCCTTACCTTTTTGGGGGTGGTGAAAGGCTTTTACATTTGCTAGAACTCAGACCGTCTTATATTCAAACAATCAGCGCCCTGTTTATATTTAAAAAGTAACGCGAAAGTAACGCAAAAGTAATATAACGCATTACTTTCCATAAAAAAGTAACGAAGTACCGTAATTAGTTACTTTTTTTAGGTAGTAACGCAATACTTTTAAAAGTAACTTTCCCCAACACTGTCTATCAGCTACCCTCGGAACGATTTTTTCAAAGAATAACAGAATCTCGAACAGAACCTAAACAATTCTGAAATTCTATATCTATTCCCTCGTAAAGAGAAATGTGAATTAAACCACGGACTTGAAGTTTAAATATATAGTGACGTGACAGGTATCTTATCTCAAAACACTGCAGTACAAATACCCCTACATTAATCATGCCAATATATGGTGTTGTATATTAATAACCACTTTTCGCCTAGCCGTTAAAAATAACAAAGTACAAGAGTGCAGGTCAGATTTGGCGCTCACTGACCCCCGTACAACCATTCCTCCTCCTCGTCTCCTGGACTCGCATCAGTGGTGGTGGTTTTATCCGCCTCCTCTGCAGACATCTTCTCCTCTGGGCTCTACAATGCGCTCCAGAAGCCAAACACACGGTCAGATTAAAACCCACCAACCCCGAAAGAGGTACCCCGCGGATATTTTGGTGGGGGAAACACAAACGCACATACGAATATAGAAAACAAACGTATTGAATGATGTTTACGGAGCAATCCACACTTCCTTCAGTCTCTGTAGGATGTTCTTGCAGACTTGAGGACATCAGTTCCGGTTTAAAGGGGTGTACAAATTAAAAGTCTCACACACACACACACACTGTTTGGACACAGTTGACGGAAATGGTTTCTTATGATCTTATAAAGCATTTTTGCTTCTGCTTAAATACTTGGAATTAGTTTATTTGCAGTATATAACTATTAATTAATAGTTCAGAAAACTTCAGATAACTGATAAAACAATTATGTATGAATTATTACTATTACTCAAATTAGGGTCGCTCTGGAACCTTGGTCCAAGTACAAAGTTATTGAATAAAAAGTCATTACATATGCATATATCTCATATAAACACCCTGCTAAATGTTCACGAAGCTAATATAACTTTATAGCGCGCATCAGCCACTAGATGTCTCTAAGCAATAGTTCTCTGATATTCAGTTCTTGGAGTGATCGATAAAATTAATTAGTGTGGTTCTTTAACCTGTCATTAGGCCTGTACCATGTTAATCCTGATGTACAGATTCCTAAAACAATTATCTTCCTGGAAAAATGTATATGGGCATACATTAAAGTCAGGTAATAATAATAATTTCATGTGATTTAATAATGAAAAGGGAAATGGCATGATACCATTAACAGTTTCAGATCAAATTTTCAGCAATAGTTTTATTTCAACAAGTATCTTATACAATTTAGGACATGTGTATGTGTGTTTTACATAGACAATAATGAAATGTGCAAATTTCTCACACTCACACACATTCTAACTGACAAATTAGAAAATATTCAACTAGATTTTTTTTCCCCACTCTCTCTTGCTTTGAAAATTAGCCTTTTTGTATAAATATAAAAACTAAAATAAACTTGAAAATGTTACACACTGGTGAACTTATTTTTAATTAGTGCAAATAGACAATCAATTTTAATTAACTATAATTAAGCATTAAAAAAATTTTTTTTTTGGGTAAAACTAATACAAATTATTTATTTACAAGCCTCCATCTTAACTGATTATATGATTGATTACTATTACTTCAGTTCAATTATAATGTTTAATACTTAAAAATAAATAGCACACACTTCATTCATTCCTGTTGTTTGTGTTTCGTCCCTCGGTGACTGATCTCCTAACACTATGTGTGCACATTAACCTCTTTGACCAGTTACAGGAAACTCCGTGTGCAGGCTAGCATTACTGTGAGTGTTTGATGACCAAGCACACGGACAGAGAGAGATACTCTTTCTTCTTCATTAAGCATATGCAATGGCCCCAAGAAGTATTTGGATACTTAAGCCACACTTACTTACAAAATCAAGTGACATCTTCAAACAAATGATGCTAGAGCCTTTTTCATAACTAATCACTTTTCTGGGCCATTTTTGCAATTACCTTAACCTGTCCCAGAGTGAAGTCAGTTCTCCTCAAGTTCACAGGTGTCTTAGCAGAGAAACCACAGGTGTTGCCCATCACATTAACTATGTACATGAGCCATTAGCGTTTGATAACCAGAAAGCATCCAAATACTTTGTCTTAATTTTGATTAGTCTTCTGTTGTTTATTAGATAAAACATTTAAAAACATAGCCACATTTTTAAAGCTAAATTTGTGATTGAAGTATTTTTTTCAACATAAACTACAAACCCGATTCCAAAAAAGTTGTGACATTGTACAAATTGTGAATAAAAACAGAATGCAATGATGTGGAAGTTTCCAATTTCAATATTTTAATTCAGAATACAACATAGATGACATAAAATGTTTAAACTGAGAAAAAAATTATCATTTTTCAGTGTGAATTTGCTTTTAAATTTCATGCATCACACACTCAAAAGTGGACAAGCCGTTTCCACGGGTGGGCTCATCCCCTCTTCTTTTTATACCAGTCGCAAACATCTGGGGACTGCGGAGGCCAGTTGCTAAGGTTAGGAGAATGTTGTCCCCTTTTTGTCTAATACACCGGCTGCGTTTGTGGCCACTGTCGTTAGTCGTCTTTGGTCCATCTTCCTCCTTAGGTGTGCCAATTGTTTTCTATGGGTGAAAGATCTGGACGGCAGGCTGGCCATTTCAGTACCCGGATCATTCTATGCAGCCATGATGTTGTAATTGATGCAGTATGTGGTCTGGCATTGTCATGTTGGATAATGCAAGGTCTTCCCTGAAAGAGACACGTCTGGATGGGAGCATATGTTGTTCTAGAATTTGGATATACCTTTCAGCATTGATGGTGTCTTTCCAGATGTGTAAGCTGCCCATGCCACACCCACTCATGCAACCCCATACCATCAGAAATGCAAGCTTCTGAACTGAGCGCTGATAACAAATTGGGTTGTCCTTGTCCTCTTTAGTCAGGATGACATGGCGTCCCAGTTTTCCAAAAAAAAACTTAAAATTTTGATTCGTCTGACCACAGAATGGTTTTCCACTTTGCCACAGTCATTTTTAAATGAGCCTTGGCCCAGAGAATACGCCTGCGCTTCTGGATCATGTTTATATATGGCTTCTTTTTTGACCTATAGAGTTTTAGCCGCCAACGGCGAATGGCACGGTGGATTGTGTTCACCGACAATGTTTTCTTGAAGTATTCCTGAGCCCATTTTGTGATTTCCATTACAGTAGCATTCCTTTATGTGATGCAGTGCCGTCTAAGGGCCCGAAGATCACTGGCATCCAGTATGGTTTTCCGGCCTTGACCCTTACGCACAGAGATTGTTCCAGATTCTCTGAAACTTTGCATGATATTATGCACTGTAGATGATGACTTCAAACTCTTTGCAATTTTTCTCTTGAGAAACTCCTTTCTGATATTGCTCCACTATTTTTCGCCGCAGCATTGGGGTAATTGGTGATCCTCTGCCCATCTTGAGACACTGCCACTCTGAGAGGCTCTGTTTATACCCAATCATGTTGCCAATTTACATAATAAGTTGCAAATTGGTCCTCCAGATGTTCCTTATATGTACATTTAACTTTAACTTTTCCGGCCTCTTATTGCTAACTGTCCCAACTTTTTTGGAACGTGTAGCTCTCATGAAATCCCAATGGCCAATTTGCAGGACAGTTCAAATGTCTCACTTTCAATTTGATATGTTATCTAATTCCTATGTGAATACAAATAAAGTGTATGAGAATTGTAAATTATTCCAATTCCTTTTCTAACTCACAATTTGTACAGTTTCCCAACTTTTTTGGAATTGGGTTTGTAAGATTGTGGCGTGTGAGAGGGTGGGACGTACAAAGAACAGCCAAAGCAATGCAAATATGCATACATAATGTAGGGGACTGTGATGAGAGCATGAATGAATGTATAATGAGAGCAAGACAAAGCCAAAACCCAGACATTTTAAACAATTTAGAATTCCTGGTCATGACATATCTGGGAAAAACAGGACATATATGGTCACACACCATACTGCAATGACATTTATACATTTTAAGTGTGACTTAAGAGTCCAAATATTTTGGGACCTCTGTGAATATGGGATTTACAGTAACTCAAATAAGGATTTTAAATGTTACACCTACTGGCACATTTTCCCATTAGACTCCCCGCTTTAAGACATTAAGATTAAGATGAGTTTAGGTAAAAAGAGGCACGTACTTGTTCTTAGCAGCTCTATCATGGCTCTTTTTTAACAGTTTCAATAGACAAACATCCCTGTGGATTCCAAAATGAAAGCAATGAAGACATCAAGGATGGTGATGTAATTTTAGCTACAAGGGCCATCAATTTTAAACACCTTTTCATTCAGCGACAAATTTGAGCAGTGATTTAACTCACAAACATATTTAAACCAGTTTGCAACAGCTTATAAATATTATAGTAGTTCAGCACTTGTCACTTAAAATCAACAAAAAAATGCAATTGTCAAAATACTTTTTTTTTTTTGTATAAGTTTATTAAGGGATTAGGGATTGCCTTCCTATATTTTATTCATTGCTGTGAGCCAACTGAAACCTCTCATTGTGAATTAATTACATATGTAACATGCCTGTCGTGAATACACTCTAGCCCAATGTGTCCTTAAAAGACTCCCAAAGCTCAGGAAATGCTGCTGTGTGCAACTTTTACAGGAAACCCTGTGTGAAATAAATTTTGGTGCTTACAATTTGTTGCTTGCAATTAATAATTTAATCGAACATATTAAAGAAGAATAATGAGTAGTACTGTATGTTTCAGAGAAGGCGAAGACATCCAACCTAATTTAACAAAGTCAAGATGATCAACCTAATGAAGAGAATATACCTGATTGTTATGCACTATTAAAAATACCATGTTCTTGTACCCTGATAAAGGTGACAAGCATCAACATGTACAACCCTATGCACTTTCAAAGCATTATCAGCATGCCATACATCAATCTATAGTCCCAAATCCCTTGCACACTGAAATGTAACATTCCTTGAGGGGAGATTGCAGCCAACTAATTATTTATGAGAGGAAGTAATCATGTGCACTCGTGCCTAATGGAAAACGATACTAGGACTCGTCAAGCTCTTTGGCATCCAGTCTATTAAAACCTCAGACCTCTTTTTGTGGCCGTGATAACCTGACTTTAGTAGTCATCTTCAAATGTATACAAAGAAGTAAACAAAAGATTAGGCTATGAGGAGACATAGGAAGTTGTCACAAGGATTATAGCTAAGGAAGTTGAAGGTTTTGGTGTCAAATCCAATTGGTTCCAGGCACCTAAAGTTCAAAATGTTCAGAATTTAGGATATTTATATGTATTATCCTCCAAACTATAGATTGTGGGTAAAAAGTGAACACAATAAACCCAAACTGGGATATACTGTGCCAAGGGTGAAATATACTGTGGAGAAAATTTTAGATGAAAACTGTATTTTCAAAAACATATGTATTCTACATAAATGTAAGTTTGGTGCAAAATTCATTTCAAGAGGTTAATCTGGTGTAAATTCACTGTAGCACGCAAGGAACAAACAACCTCTTTCACTTATTCTCTTTTAACCATGGCAAAAACACTGCGGAATACTTTAACGGGATAGTTTCCACCCCAAACTAGCATATCCTGATCCTTTATTTAGACACCAAGAAATATTTTAAATAATTTTGTTCACCAAGCAGTTGATAAACTCAAAATGTCATCTTTCACTGAAGAAAGTTCACACAGGTTTGTAGACATGAGGATAATTAGATAATCACAGAATTTTCATTTTTGGGTGAATATCCCTTTAAGTTCTTAATTTAATGTTGCTGGATTACATTCAAAAGTAGGTTGGACCAACTTGTCCTATGTGTTTAATGAAATGTAATTTCAATCAGTTTAATTTAATGTGTGTTACCTCTTAGGTTAAACTAATGTTTTGATTATTTTGTAGCCTGTTACATACATTTTGGATGGATTGCTTTACTGTTAAAAATCGCTTTAAAAATATATATATATATTAAAAATGGCATTCTTACTTTGAGATTGAAAATGGCATTTTTACCTGACCAATTTAAACTAAGACGTTCCCCTCAAATCGTCCAATAAACAGCAGGTTCCCAGTGTGACAACATGCACTGATAAAATCAATGTGTATTGATGGAACTGTAACCTGTTTCCTGGACATTATTAAAGCTGTTTGGAGGCAAAACGTTAAGGTATGTGCCTATACAGAAATTGACTTTCAAAAATAAATCCTGAGAATGATTAATTGTTAAAACTAGCCCTGTCTCCCCTACACCTAAGCCTAACAAAAAAGTAATTTACTCTGACACACATCTTCAGAGTTAGTATGCTAAACCTCACTCTCATCTCCAAACATATGTATCTCCACCAATGGACGTTGCATTTCGTTGTCCACCTTCTCCAAACTGACATAACCGACCTCCATAGTGTTAACAGAGCTGCCCTGATTATTAGTGGACACCGGATCCTTGCACTGAATATCAAGAGGTGTTTTGGTGCACAGGCCATGGCAGCACAGAAGTCGAGCAAAAGCATCTCTGAAATCAGAGTTGAAAGCATATATGATCGGATTGAGAGATGAATTGCACCAGCCGAACCACACGAACACGTTAAAAGTGGCTTCGCTGACACAATTTGGCTTGTGGCAGAAAGGAACCGCACAGTTCAGGACGAAGAACGGAAACCAGCAGCACACAAACACCCCCATAATCACGGAGAGAGTTTTAAAGAGCTTGGTTTCTCTTATCGCGCGGTGTTGGAGAGGACATGTGTGCGCACCTGCTCTGCAGTTCTGTGCGCGCTGCGCTGCGCGCTCCAACGAAGAGATGCTCTTGATTTGAACCTGAGCAATGCGGTAGATGCGCGTGTATGTGACCAGCATCACTGCTACGGGAATGTAAAAACTTATTAGAGATGATGAAATGGCATAGGTTCTGCTCAGACTCGAGTCACACATTTCCTTGGTGGTCCAGTTGCTTGTGGTGACCGTTCCCAGGTCTGCCCGGTGCCAGTTCAGCTGCACGGGCACGAATGATATAGCCACCGATACGATCCAAGTTACGCTGACCATAACGAGGGCGACTCTGCGGTTCATCTTCCTCTCGTATTGAAACGGGTTTGAAATTGCCCAGTATCGATCTAAGCTGATTACGCACAGGTTCAGGATGGAAGCGGTGGAGCACATAATGTCAAAAGCCACTCAGCACTGGCAGAAAGAGCCAAACGCCCAGTGTCCTGTCACCTCCGTGGCCGCTTTCCACGGCATCACGAGAACCGCCACCAGCAGGTCGGACATCGCCAGAGACACGATGAAGATGTTGGTAACTTTTCCTCTCAGGTGACGGAAGCGCAAAACCGCAGCGCAAACCGTGAAATTCCCCAATAACGTCCACAGCACGAGGAGAGAAAGCGCGAAACCTAGAAAAATGCGACCCGCTGGCTCTCCATGAGCGCTCAGGGATGTGAAGTTGTACATGTCTCTTTAAGTGTCACAAAATAACCAAAAACACACCAAAATATATTCCGTGTGGCGGACACCGCATACTCCCACCCAAAGCAATCCCATCTAATTCAGCGTTTTGGCCGGATCTTACGGTTGACCACATTGTTTCTTAAGACCCTCGCTGAAATGTTCACATGACTGAACGACAATCTGAAGTGTCTCGTGTCAGGTTCCTCTGCAGGTCACATTCATACTGGTGTAGAACGCCCTCTTTTGCCTATTTTACCCAATAGATAGCCTACAGTGTCACAAAAACGTATTTGGACGCTTAGTCCATCTCCATAGTGAAAAATGCATTAATGTCAATTAATTACAATATATAGGCTAATAAATAAATAAATTACATTTGGAAGTTAAAGCAAAAGTTCACCCAAAAATAACAATTTGTTGAAAATCACCCTTAGGCAATCCAAGGTGTAGATGAGTTTGTTTCTTCATTGAACAGATTTGGGGAATTTTAGCATTAGGCTACATCACTTGCTTACCAATGGATCTTCAGAAGTGAATGGGTGCCGTCAGAATGAGAGTTCAAAAAGTTGATAAAAACATCACAATAATCCACAAGTAACCCACAGGAGTTGAGCCTGGTTTCTCCCAAGGTTTTTTCTCCATTCTGTCACCGATGGAGTTTTGGTTCCTTGCCGCTGTCGCCTCTGGCTTGCTTAGTTGGGGACACTTCATTTCCAGCGTTATCGTTGACATGATTGCAAAGATATTATTTAAACTGAGCTGGATGTTGACATCACTGAATTCAATGATGAACTGTCTTTAACTGAAAAATGAGTGTTTACTATTGTCATTTTTGCATTATTGACACTATTTTCCTGTTTAACAATGTAAAGCTACTTTGACACAATCTGTATTGTTAAAAGCGCTATATAAATAAAGGTGACTTGACTTGACTTGACAGGACTCGCAGTCTGTCTTTTGAAGCAAAAACCTGTAAAACAAAGCCATAAGACATTTTTAATTGCATCAAACCGGGTTGTGCTTCCCTGATAACTATGAGGCTCTATTCATTACTGTCCGTCCAGTAACACCCATAATTTTGTCTGACAGAGAGAAATGCCAGATCCAGCACCGTGTTTCAATGATAACGATAAACAGTTGTACACAAATATCGTTGGTGGACTCGTCAAGTTTATAGATTTAGGGCTGGTATTTTGGCTAGATAGTTTAATTTAACATGCCTTAATGATGGATTTGTTTCTTACAGACACACAGATTTTCTCTTCACCACATTAATTAATGAATTGGTGTCGTGTGGATTACTGTGATGTTTTTAATCAGCTGTTTGGACTCTCATTCTGACGGCACCCATTCACTGCAGAGGATCCATTGGTGAGCAAGTGATGTAGCGCTAAATTTCTTAATGTAATGCTAAATTTCAAATCTGTTCTGATGAAGAAACAAAAACATATTAAAATCGCGATGACCGGAAGGTGAATACCTTAAAATTTTGGGGGAACTGTTTCTTTTAATGTAATGCCTACAGTGCACCCTTTAAGGTGTGGTCACAGTTAGAGAATTTCAGTGAAATTTTGGCATAGAACTATTGACATTGTCAATAGCATAGGCGATGTATGAGCAGTGAATCACTCTAGTCACTTTCAAATCCAAGCTTTCTGATGTTCCATGTGGCGAATTTAAACATGACTGAATCTACCTGGGGAATTTAAACTTAAAAGGGGACACAATTAATTAACTTGAATGATAGGCTTACTTATTCATTATTGCAACTTTTCTATTTTAATAAACCATGTTATTTAACATAACCCCTATTTTTGAAATCACATTAAATTATGGCCTTTTTCTGGAGAATATTATAGTGACGGACTGTAAGGTGTCAGAGAGAGAGTATAGGCACATGTGTCAAAGGTGATTTATTGCCCCTCATCAACCCCCACCTCCTCCTAATCTATCAATGGACACCGTTGACACCTTTGTCTGTACAACCCCCACCCATCTAACCCGCATCTGTTTTCCACCCAATTCTCCCGGAATTTATGCTTTGTTGGGAAAGTGTTTTTTTGTGGGTATTGTTTTGTACTATGTGCTCTAAACTTAAGATTGTGAAACGTGATATCTTTAACTGGGGTAAGGGGATTTTTATTAAAGTTTTCACAACACACCTACATTTCAAGAAACACATCAACATAAAAATATATAAAAGAATTCTGTGGTTGCCAGAAAAAGTAAACCAGGGTTCAGACGAATATTTAAGTGTTGTTAATGTTAAAACATGTAGAGTTTTGTTGCAATTTTTAGAAAATAAATGAAAACTAGGCCGCTATCCCTCTATCTAACCCAAACAAAAAGGCGAAACGTAGCATAGTTCGTTTAAACATCGGCCGTTTTTTCTGTACAATTTAAACTAGTTAGAGTTTCTTACCGGTTCAAAATGAGATAAAAATGGGGACTTGTCACCATGATCTGAACCAAAAAGTAGCTTCACAGATAGTTTGTTAAAAAGTACGTGATCAAAATCGTGTAACATTCCAGTTTAAAAAGTTTGTTACCGTTTAGAAAAGAAAAGAAAAAATGCTGACTTCTCACCGTGATCTAAAACAAAAAAAAAATAAAAAATAATATATATATATATACACCACATAATATAGCATATACGGTCGTTAACAATACGTCCGTTACGCTTTTAAAAGTTTGAGAGTTTGTTACCTGTTAGAAAAGAAAAAAAAATGCTGACTTATCTTACCATCTAAAACAAAAACAAAAAAAATATCAGACCGTTAGCAATAAGATACTTGTCAAAATCTATGTTGTAGTCTATCATTACAATTTAAAACTAGTTAGTTTTTCACAAGTTAAACAAAATAAAAAGACCCTCTCATCTTACATGTTTTCCGTCAGTTCATCCTCACACACTGCTGTCAAAACACTGAATGAACTCAGAAGCGCACAGGCCACACCTACAGCCCTCCCCCTAACACATCCCCTAACACCGGAGTCCAGCAAAGATAAGATTTAAATGTATGTTAACAGAATTAAACAAAGCAGTGTTTCTAATAATTCGATATAATTTCTTAATTGATGAAAACATTCTATCTGTTTTAACATTAGACCAACATTTTTACTTTAAAAAGTTTTACCTTTAACTTTTAAAATAGGTCACTCAGTTTTCTTCTAACAATTAACTCTAAGTCACTAGAAAATGTTTGTTTTTATTTTATTTTATTTTATTTTAGTTAATCCCACTTAATTTAGTAATTCCTTTATTGTCCTTTGGTGTTTTGTCAAGTTACACTACGGTGGGGGGGGGGGGGGGGGGGGGGGGGGGGGGGGGGGGGGTTATACCGTAAACACACGATGCTACGCCAAAATCTAACTGTGTGTTTCGGGGAGACTCTTTTATTTCCGTCTGTAACGATTGTGGCGTGTTATCTATCAATTAAAACAGACGTACGTAATTAAACGTCTAAGGTTTTTACAACAAAGTACGAAATGTAAATATTTCGTATCACGCCGTGTATCGAAACGAGACTGGCGCTGGGTGTCTGGGGTTTGTGTGATTACTGAAGCGGACATATCAGCGTAATGTATTTCAACCGTTTGTGAAACATCTAAGCCTGTTTCTGGGATCGCAACTCATTTGCAAACTAATGAGTTTTTTGAGGGACCTGGTGTTGTAAACGTCGGTGTTGTGTCAAGTAATCAGTTCACTGATCAAAGGATCTCCGTTGTATCTATTACGACCTGCACCTGCGAGCGTGAACTTTGTCAAAGTTTAGTCAAATGTTCAGTGGATGGTTAAAGGATGTGCACCCTATTGAACTTTTTAACCTCAAACATCTGGTTAGGTTAAGAAGAAAAACAGGGATGTTAATAACCTAATGTAGATCTGATACAGGATGAGATTAGATAGATAGAGAAAAGGCCATAACAAACTTTAATAGTTTGTTTTAACAAAAGGTCTATGATATATTAATCGTGTTCCGTTTGACTTCGTAGTTAATTTGTTATCTTTATTCACGGATCCGATTTGTCATGTTTAAAACGCCCACCCACACACACACACTCACACACACACCACACACACCACACACACAAACAAGCGAATTATGATTTACCTAATAAAACAAGAGAAGGTTCTCTTTGATTTCCTCGTAGAACTTACATCAGACCTACTTCAAACGATCATTTGAGCGTATGGTTTACAAGGTGTGAGAGCGATAAACAGATATCCAGGCATTGATTTTTGGCGGTTAAAAACCCCGTTGAGTTCAAACATGTGTAGATAAGGTTATACCTAACACCCTCAAGATGAAAGTATATGGCTACGGCCCAGGATACGTAATAAAGACGAGACAGTCTCTGAGGACGTTAATATCACACCAATTCACTTGTAAAAGAAAAAAATAAATAGGGGGTTAGGATACCCCCTACTGGTAGTTATCGCTTTTACGGTGCCTCGTCTCTGTTTTCTGAAGGAACCCACCCCACACTACGTTTCTGTTCAAGCGAAAGAGTTGTACAGTTCATTGGCCTACCCCAGTAACTCTATCTTCACGTGTACATATTAATATCTCATCATCGACGGAACAATGTGACAATTACGATGGGAAGTTGGTTTTCATCGGTGGTTAATTAAATATTTTAACGTGAAATAGTTGTTTACACCTGGTTATAATCCTAGTGTTTTTGAGAATCTGGCGTTTCGCAAGCTTGGACAGATCCTTGAACAAATATGTTTATTTTTCCCTCTTTTCGAGTAACTCTCAATGTCTAAAATGTTGGAATAATAATCGTTATCATTTTCTCCAACCCAGTTGAAGATGCCCATTAGTGACCTGTAATGGATGCATCGCGATGGTAATAACTGGTGGCAATACAAACTTTCGTTTCTCACGTGTTAAAGTTTCAGTTTCTCATGAAGGGTTTAACCAAATTTGACAGGTGAATCATGCTGGCTGACGTCCACGTGGTATATTACCTACAGAGTGCCGCAAGAGGTTGTAGTTATCTTCGATCATGTCACGGGCCAACACGTCACAGCGACCCACCCCCGACATCGCCGTTTACGTCTCAGAGGAAGGATCTGCACACTCTCGCAACCGCCACACGAGCGATCACACCGGCCCTGCCGGCATTCCAGCTCCACAAACGCCGAAGTTGATGTCCCTCGTCATCACGACATTCAGGGGTGAAACTCGTGAGGTTACGCATCAGGTTACGATGACCCACCGACCACCAGCCGTGTTAGGCTTTTCAGGATATGTATGTAAACAAAACAGAAAATCCTCATTATTACGTTTTATGTTGATTATTAGTTAATTAATAAACTTTTTATTGGTATTTTTACAGAAAAGCAATGGGTGCCATGAGAGATCTAGCCGTGTGGTCATTTCAAGATCCACGCATGGGAGCAATATCCTTCACCGAACGAGAGCGAGGAGGGAGGTTGAATTACCGCATGGAATACCATCAGGATTGTTCCGTTATCGGGATTTTAAATAGAAGTCTCGGTATGATAGTGCTGTGCCGTTTTATCGATAGCGTTGTGAGAGACTTTTCGCCTTGTCGGACACCCCTTTCTACCGGTACAGCGAAGACAGTGTCTCGTGCGCTCAAGCCGACATGTTTCTATTTTAAGACATTATACGCCTGTCAACAGCAACTAACGAAGCTTTTAGCGTCACGCAGCTGAATTTTGGAGTTGTACGATCAGCTGTATAATTAATTCCAACAGTGTCAGCAGCCATATCGTGTACCAGCGGAACGTTAAAAACCAACAGATCGGAATCGAGACTTTTCGTAAATCTTTATCTCTTATGGGGGACGTTTAAACCTTATCAGAGATGTTACCATGATGTTATACAACGTATGGGAGATAAGTAATATTCTATGTTTAATGGTTGCTTGTTTGTTTTCTGTGTTTGACAACGTTTTTATTATCATATATTTTCACACATTCTTATTGAGTTTGTTTCTGATACTATTTTACTGTGGTTTGTATGTTATTGGGTAACATTTTATTAGCATATATATTTCACACAGTTTATGTTGTTGGTTGATTTATTTCTTACATTTATTATTGTTTGCCATCGATTTATTGAGGTTTGTTTCTGATACTATTTTACTTGTGGAAGAAAACGATGGTTTCAAATTTATACTGTACATGTTTTGTTTTATGTCACATAACAAACGTTGATGGTGTTTTCAAGGGGTGGGTTGCACACGCTTGTCTTTAAGCTTTACATTTTTGTATTTCTGATTTAAAATAAAAATAATAATAATTCAAAATGAGCAGTAAAAGATGTCACGCTGATTTACATGACCACACTTCAGAAGATGATCAGAGACCATTAAGGCCTAGACATGATTTTCAAAACAATAGTGATCAATAACGCGAGTTGATTAATAACCAATTACAGATGTTACAACCTGAATCGCTTAACATGATGGATAGATTACACAAACTTGTAGACGAACAACACGAATGGTTGGGTGCATCTATAGACAACAATGAACAGATCGGTGCCGGTCCTTCTAATGGCGTCCCCTCAGATAATGATCCCTCAGCTCCAGATATGGGTCTCAGCCAGAAATGTATAGATAGACTAGTAAGAGAGGGTGGTCTTGTGGGTGCTTTTACAATTAGCCCAAGACCGAAATTTAACGGTTTAGAAATTCGCAGAACTTTAAATTTTCGTGAAATCGCCACTGATGAATATGCTGCCTATATAATATCTTTTTGCAAGATATTTTGAATGAGATTGTAGCGTTTTCCAGATTGATGGTGGGTGAAGATGGATTTCTGAACGTATCTCTGCAAGGTGCAAGTCTCCCCACAGATATTAATGCAGTTCTAACACCTGATAATAATCACGATGTTGATATATTTGTTGATCAAATCGAATGTGCAGTTCAAAGCAATACAGATGTGGGTTTAGATTCTGCTTTAGAGTTATGCGTGACCGTGGCACGAAACAAACAAGGAGGCGTGCGTAGGAAGTTAGCCGACTTGGCTTACAATACGGTTATAAGAAAAAATAGGATGAATTTATTAATCCCTGAAAATATAGCAGACAATATGTGTTTTAGCATATGCATCGCTCATTTTTTAAATCCTCAATGTCCCGACAGCGATTTGGTGAAAATAGCCAAAAAAATACATACAGATCTGGGTTACAATCCACGAGATAAAATTGTATTAAATTATGTTTTTAAATTTGAAGAATTTCTAGATCTGAAAATAGTAATCTTTCACAGATCGTGTGCAGGTAAATTGGATGTATATAAAAATACAGATGAGCTACATCAAAAGACGGTACATTTATATCTGCACGACGATCATTACTACATGATAAAACATTTGAAGGGGTTCTTAGGTTACAACTATGTTTGTGAGTACTGCTATAAAGGTTTTAATGATCGTACTTTACATTATTGTAAATTTACGTGCAACGTGTGCAACGACACTGTGCTACACACATCCTAAGAAATCGGAACAATGCAATGATTGTTTGAGATATTGTAGATCTGACTTCTGTTATGAAATGCATAAGCAACCACAAAGTGAAATGGTGAGATCTCAGTGTGATCTCGTAAAATACTGCGACAAATGTTACAGACAGTATAGAGCAAAATGGTCAGGTGATAAACTATTATCGCACAAATGTGCACCATCGAGATGTGTGCATTGTGGAGAGGTTCTGATAGATGAAGGGCATCACAGTTGCTATATTCAACCTGCCGAACATAGCCAAGCTTACATTTATTTTGACTTTGAAACAATGTACGAAAATGGTAAGCATACCGCTAATTACATATGTGCAGTTTTGCAATCTGGTGAAGAATTCACAGCCGAAGGTGCTGACTGAGTGGACCGAATGGTCAAACATTTCAGACGTCCAAGATTTGCTGATTTTACATTTATCGCACACAATTCTTCGGGTTTCGATTATTTTATATTGCTTGAGTATTTCACAAGTCAGGGGTTAACGCCAAAAATTATACTCCAAGGTTGTAGGCTTGTTTATATGTACGATCAGGTATTTAAACAGAGATACATTGACAGTTATAGCTTCTTGCCTATGAAATTGTCAAAAATGACATCTGCTTTAAACTTAAACACCAGCGAAAAAGGTTACTTCCCCCATCATTTCAACCGTTCGCAGAATGTGAATTATTTAGGACCGTATCCGTGTAAAGAACTTTATGGCTACCAGACAATGTCTGACACAGACCGAATGAAATTTGACTCGTGGTACGAGAGCGTAGCGGGGGAGGTGTTTGACTTCAAAAAACAACTCGGGATGTACTGTAAGAACGATGTCGTTTTGTTACGTGAGGCTTGCATGAAATACAGAAATGAGTTTATCGAGTGTACAAACGTGGACCCGTTCGGATGTATAACGCTTGCCGGTTGTGCTATGAAAGTGTTCAAAACGCTTTTTTTAACCAAAGACACTATAGCCCTAACACACAAAAATGCATACATCGATCAGTACAAAGCTTACTCAAATCCTTCCATCCAATGGCTCGAATACATTAAAGCTAGCAGAAACGTCGACGTTCAACATGCGTTAAATTATGGCGAAGTCAAATTCGGACCGTATCATGTGGATGGCTATTATGAAGTTGATAACGGTGATAGAATAGCCTTGGAATTTTTAGGTTGTTTCTGGCATGGTCACGATTGTCGTTTTAATCCTAACGATTTGAATCCGGTATCAAAAATACCTTTCAGTGTGCTCAGAAGACAATCTGACAATAAGTTGAATGTTTTGCGTAATACCTACAATCTCAATGTACATGTGATTTGGGAGTGTCAGTGGGAGAAATCCAAACAAAACGATTCTGATGTCAAAGCTTTTATGAGTAGTTATAATGCACCTGCAAGGCTTAATCCGAGGGACTCGCTTTTCGGAGGCAGGACTAATGCACTCAAGCTGTACCACAAGGTCAGCGAAGATGAACGTATCTCCTATTTGGACTTTACATCTCTTTATCCTTATGTGCAGTCGTGCAAAACATACCCTATAGGACATCCCGAAATAATTTTAAAAGATTTTGAACCGGTCGAATCGTATTTTGGTCTTGTTAAATGTATCGTACTCCCACCACGTAATCTACTCCACCCGGTTCTACCTTTCAAGTCTCCAGAGGGCAAACTATTGTTTGCACTGTGTCGCACATGTGCCGAGACTCAATATCAGTACCAGTGTCAGCATGTTGATGAAGACAGAGCCATTTCAGGCGTTTGGACATCTGTTGAACTCTCCTGTACTGTTGTTAAAGGTTATTCAGTCGTCAGAAATGAGGAAGTCTTGCATTTCCCCCAGACATCAGACACATTATTCAGAGAGTATGTTAAGACATTTCTCAAATTCAAACAGGAGGCTTCAGGTTTTCCGCCAGACATAGTGACAGACGCAGACAAGCAGACTTACGTCAAAGAGTATTTTGAGAAGGAGGGTGTTCAGCTAGACATCAATAAAATCACGCTCAACCCTGCACGTAGATCTATAAATAAATTTTTATTGAAACCTCCCCTTTGGGGGAGAATTTGGGGGCTTTTAGATTAAATTTGCCTACGCAGACCTTTTAAACAGATCCCGAAGAGTCCGCTCCGTTACAAAACATCTTCTGAAAATGTCCATATTCTTCATTAAAAAACACCTACTTCTCATTCGTGTCAAGACTCAGTAGCGCGAAGTCAGTGGTGTTACGCAACGAAGAACCCCGCCCCCCGAAATCCACCCTCAGCGCCATAAATGCGATGTTTAATGTGTTGTTTATTTTGCAGCATTCCCCCTGCGTATGGCCGTTTGGGAGTTAATACAGGCTTTGGATCAATTAGGGTCTTCTCTCGTGTTTTTTTACAGTAGATATCAGACCGATCGCCACTCACATAACGAAAGATGAAGATTTGGTGCCTAAAACATGTGCATATCTTGGCGACTTGACGTACGAGCTTGAATGCAGACACTCGTCATCGAATTCACATCGACCGACCGAATCGTACAGTTTAGAAGAAAAAAAAACCGTGAAAAATAAAGTCACTGTCTCTTAAGGGCTAAAGGTATCACGCTCCATTCTTACCGAATGCCAGTCGTTCCCTAGAAAGCATGATATGTCCTGATACAGGTTATGTACACACGTTACCTACCACCTGCTCACACCGATAATCGCACACGAGACCATTGTGCTATAAAAAGAAATTCACACTGCAAATAGGTCATTTTTGAAAGTTCAAAGGGTATATGACAAGCGTGTGCTACGGCTGACTACACCACAATTTTGTCTCTCATTCTGGGTCCCCCTCCTCTTATGGGTAATAACGATATTTCTAGATCGCAAAATGTGTATGTTGAAGATTTTGACTTCCGTTTTCAGTTCCCGTTCTTGGCGGTGATCTCAGGCCCGTCGAGCAGCGGGAAGACTGTCTTTGTGAAAAAATTATTGTGTAATGCAGACAAGATGATCAATGTAAAAATTTATAATATTGTGTTTTTTATACAGTTGTTGGCAACCTTTGTACGATGAACTGTTGTCATTGTATGATATAAAATTTATTGAAGGTATTCCAAACTCTTTAACGGATGAAAATTTATTACCACCTAATAAGAGATCTATTGTTATTTGTGATGATTTGATGGAACAGGCATATTCGAACGACGAACTTTCACAAGCTTTCACGAAATACGTTCATCATAAATCATTTTCCATCATATTGATAACACAGAATCTGTTTTTTCAAGGTAAAACCAGTAGGACTATTACGCTCAATACACACTACCTTGTTTTGTACAAGAGCCCTAGAGACTCGATGCAGATAATGATTTTAGGGCGTCAGATTTACCCTGGAAATACAAAATTCTTTATGGAAAGTTATAAGGACGCGACCAATCAACCTTTTGGATTCCTTTTGATTGACTTTAAAGCTAAAACGCCAGAGCGTTTTCGTCTCAGATCAGGGTTGTTTTCAGAACATCAGGTGGTGTACGTGCAGAAAAGACCACGGTAAACATTGGTGAAAAATGAGTGATAGACTTTGTAAAAACCTTCCTCTTAAAACTGTTATATAAGGCTTCACCCAAGCAACGACGTGTTATCTTACAGTCATCGTCAGATCAGCTGATACTGTCC